>JASAUF010000294.1:5687500-6063778 GCA_030180095.1 Magnolia changhungtana
TGGATGATTGTGCCTTAGGTAGGTGTTGAGATAGGATTCTCAACTACCTAAAAGACATATGATTTCCTCCATGTTGGTTGTTTACTTTAACCGCTTACTTAGGAAATATATGTGTTTGTATTTCTTATTTACATTATGCTTTGTAATATGCTTCATGATTGGTTTGTTAACATGCTTGACTTACTTTGTTTATTATGCTTTACTCCACATGCTTTGTATAAGGATTGATTGCGATTGGAACAAAGATTATAGTCCAGACAATCGGTACCAGACTTGAGTTCGTGGTTGAGTTTTATTTCGCCACGAAGGATGTGTCTGACGAACCCGAGTCGTGCTTCCGTTGGCGGTAGTGGTTAGGCCACGTGAAGTGCTTATGTACTTCATGTCGTTCAATTGATTGTACGCTCGAGCTAGTCAAGCTCGTCAAGTAACCCGATCTGTCTAATGTATGTTCACCATGTTTGGTCGCTACTGCTTGAACCTAGGGTACCAAACTTACCAGTGAAATCCCATTAACCATGGTACCTCGATCCGCTAAGACTCATGAGCCGGGCATGGTGGTATGGGACATCGTGGTCGAGCTGTCGGCCTACGCTGGGGCCACATGCCTCCCCGTAGTGACCAGTGAGCAATGATGTTTTATTTAAACCAACATGATTTAAATGATTTTTAAACTCGCAAGTATACGAATCAAATGTAGATATGGTATGTATTACGAGATCGTTCCCACGAGGACTGGTCGTCACAATTCAAATCTGTGATTCTCCTTAACTAATCCAACAAATAATGGAGCGAATTACTAAGCACAATTCTATGAGAAACAATTGAAAACAGGGAAGAAAATTCAATCAGAGAGAGCACTAGGACTTTCGAATCCACCCCTAATTATCCTAACCCTTGTTTTGTCTGTTGATTCACCCTAATGTAGATTGATACAACTTATATAGAGAAAGCACAATCTGTGTCCTTAATCGGGCATACAGAATGTCTAATTCCTTTAAGCAATGCCATGAATAACATATCCCATGTCCTTGGTCGGGCACATGGAATGTATAGTTCATTAAAGCACCCTGTTTCTTCCTCTATAGGAAACCTGTTCATGATCAGACACAAGCACCTAGAATAAGCATCCAAACAACATCCATATATATACACTTTGATTTAGTTCATAGATGGAGAAGTACAGAATTCAAACCAATCAAACCCACTTAGAAAAAGAAACAAATCAATTAAATTAAGGATGGAATCAACATATAAAAAAGGTCATTCAAATTAGGGGCTTCATCTCAGCCCTAGGTAAAAGAATTAGCTATCCATGAATTCAAATAAAAAGAAGGAAAAATAAAATATAAAGAAATACATCTCCCTTCTCTTTCTTCTCTTCCTGTCTCTCCTCAAGCTATGGATCTGCTCTCCCCAGCATTGGATCTGGAATTTTTTTTCTCTCCCACGTCCAAAACCCTTTTTATAACTACTGGAGTGGAGAAAATCGGATTTAGAAAGTTGTCGCACACGCAGAGAAAGCCTTTTCGCAGCAAACTTTGGGGCTTCATAAGTTCCTTGTTCCTTGCACTTTTTCCGTAAAGTCGACGTCTCTTGGGACATTTTTGGCTTAACTACATGATGGACGGATCAGATCTTCCATCTGATCAAAGTTGGTGGTCCACAACCGCCTGAAAAATCACTTTTCACGGACGTGCATAAGCCTACGCACGTGGCTTCGCTGACGTGATCGGTGGGCCCCACAGAGGTATTTTCGGGGAAATCCACCCCGTCCATTGGATTCAGGATGAAATTTCAGTTAAAAATGGGTGATTTTGAATGTCCATTGACGCGACCCAGAGAAGAAATCATAAAAAGATCAGTTTTGAACGTAGCAGGGCAGTCCATTTGTGGCCTCTGTACCGCACACGTGTGCACGCATGGGTGTAAAGTATCAGCATGGTTTTGAAGTTTACGAAGCCCTCTACACTATGGACGGATTAGATGAACCATATGGGTGATGGGTGGGGCCCACTAGCATTCGCAAAACGGCCCAGCCGTCCGTTCGCAGACAGCGCAAAACGGGGACGCGGATCTCTTCCGCTGTCGTTCTGGTGGGGCCCACTTCGATAATTTTTTTATCAATCCAAGACGTACATTGGATTCCTCTCGAAAAACCGTTCGGGAAGGGATAGTTTTGGGTGTCCATTGATGCGGTCCACCTGATTTCTGCTCTGCCGTCCGTTCCGCTTTTGAACGGTTGAAAAACCAATATTCATTATATTTTTCAGTTCTATCACCTAGGCGTGGGTGAGAGGTACCAAGGGACTCTGATTTACGGTCAGGATTGTCCATTTGGACAACGGATGGGGTCCACAACTGCGAACCGACCCTTGTTGCGAAAGTAGTTGTAACGGCAGTTGCCGTTTTTGAGAAGAACACGAGTCAAAGTCGGTTTGACCCGACTTGAGTTGCAGCGCACCTCCAGCGCACTTGTGCACTATGCACACACCATGCAAGGTGGGGTCCATGTTGATGTTTTTGAGAGATCCACTCCATTAATCCTGTTTCTCATATTATTTAAACCGTCTAGGTAAATTTTGAAGAAGTTCCAGATATCAGGTGGGCTTGAAATCAACGGTTTGTGGGCTGATTTGTCAGTTGGAGCACTTTCCGAGACATCAAAAGGCTGAAACTTAATATGTACGGTTGATTTTTGGCTCTCATCACATGTATGCAGTTCCGAGCTAATCAGATAGCTGGAACCATGTGATCTTGCATTCTGGACCCTTTTCGGGCCCCTTTGGCTTGCTTTCCTCATATCCTAGGCGTATAAATTCTTCATTATTGGTTCTCTGGAGTCCATCCCGTGCTCTGGTGACTTTGGATCATCAAATTCATGCTTTTAATTCTCTTTTCAGTGTAACGCTCATTATTACGTCCTGCAATGAAAACACGATTAAAACACTCCATTAAACCTTATCATGTACGTATCATTAGGCAATTACTGGGGTTTGATATGCAACATTCGACACTCATCAAGCAACCTTGACTCGTGAACCAAATATGGTGGTATGGGACCTTGTATTCGAGCTGTCGGCCAACACTGATTGGTGACGAGCCCTTTATAGTGACCTCGAGCATACTCTGAATTTGCGGTGAGGCGACGAGTTTTGCTGCAGTGTATAGAGTATAAACTAGGCCTGTATCCAGTTAGTGATGAATCGTTAAAAAGGTGATGGGGAAGTGGTGTAACAATTGCGTGCAACAGCCCTGACAGCCTTTGCAGCACCCTAGAACCACACTATCGTATGAGATTATCTAGGTTTGACGACCCTAGAATGGATCATGTTTGGGAATGATACAAGGGAGGTACCTTAGTTTCCTAATCCTGCTGTTTGAAATGGACTAATAACAACTCAGTAATCATGCTCATCATTGCATTGCATGTGCCTGGAAGATGTGGAGCACTGAGGAATGCAAGCATGCCGCGAACGTAAGATGGTGTCGCATGAGGGAGTATGTCGGTGAGGGCCTCCATCATGACTGCATTCATACTTGCATTAATAAGAGTAGTTAGGAGTGTTTGATTGTACTGCTTTATGATTACTGCTTGACTGAATTGATAATATGTTAACTTATGCTTTATTGTTCCACTAAGTTAGCTACTCACTCCCACATTACGGGACGGTGTTGTACACACCAACTAGACTCTGTCTTAGGTACAGATGAGGTGACGACTCAAGAGGCTGAGCCAGACTATGACGTGGACCAGGATGAGTTCTCGTATATGCAGTACTCTGGTGGCTTTGACTAGGTTGCCAGGATCGACAGGACTTACTTCTCTAGTGTACTTTTGACATTTGATCGTAAAATAAATACATGTATATGGTGACTCAGCTGGGTTCATACTCTGGAGATTGAAATGGTTTTGTTTCTTTTACATACATATATATACAGTTTCAGTCTTCCGCTTGCCTTTATACAATTGATCTGGAGTATGAATTACTATTTTGGTATAATCCCACTCATGTTTATTTCACTAACACAGACAACATTTAATCATCATTATCTATGTTGCATAAGTGATGCGTTGGAACTCAGGAGTTGAGTTTATGCTCGACCCCTAAATTTCAGGGCGTTACACCTAGAGCTTAGAAAAACCCTCCCATAGGGCTAGTATAGTAAAAACCTAGCCCTTGGGGCAATTTACACTAAATCTGGCCTTATATAAGGGCTTCTTTGGGGCACCCCTCTCCCCATATGAATTTACCCTAGAGAAAGGAAAGAGGGAAATAGAGAAAGAGAAGAAAGAGAGAGAGAGAGAGAGAGAGAGAGAGAGAGAGAGAGAGAGAGAGAGTGGGAGCCACCACCTTACATGCACCCCCGGCAGCCAGATCTCATCCATTCCGACCTCTTTCTCCCCTTCTCTCTCAAAATCTCCAAATTTCTTGTTATTGGAAGAGGGATCTCACCCTAATTAAGGTAATGTGGTGATTCTCCCTTTAATTTCCATGAATTTTAGCTTTATCTTTAATCCTTGTGCTTTCTACACAATGTAGGGCCCCGGCACTTCAAGCCTACGGACCCGGCATCGTTAGGATCACCTCTTCACTCTCCAATTGTAATTAAGTGAGGACTATTATTCTTAGGTGGCCTAACACCAATTTTAATATGAATTTAATGATTTTACTTGTTGAGTAATGTATTTGGGTAATCTAGAGAAACTGAGACAAGACTTTATACTTTAGGTCCTCCCCAAATCAGTATGGAATGATTATGGAATGTTTGAAGTTTCTCAATATGATTGGGTATGCATTTGATAATTGCTTGTACATTCCTTACTCGATTCTTGTATGGTGTTCCTCATAACATGTTGGATGCACTAACCTTTGTGTATTTTTTTTATACTATGAGATATATGAAATGCTTGACTTCCTCACTAATCCACACAACACACATGTACCTTTATTTCATAATATTGTTAACATTTGCATTGTAGAAAAATCTGAATTTTTATGTTTGGAAATATGAATGCATGATATTGCTTGTGTTAGCAGATAAACCCTAATTGTTAAAGTATTATTGAATACCATCAAACCCCTAGGTTGGTCAGGAATCTGAGGTGAGAGACGGTGGTCCCATTGGTAGGACTATCCTGAGGCTAAACCTGTGGATTTGGGTAGGTACGTATGGGCGACAATAATTGGACTACATGGGTCGTTTGTACCCGATGTTGTCTGTCACGTACTCGCTTGAACTCATGCGGTCTAGTCCACTCATTGACCAACTATGTTTGTTAACCCTGTCTGCTCAAGCTTTTATGGAACCTAGAACACCGTTCAACCATTGAAGCCCATTGATAAAGAATTGAGACCGATCCACTGACTCGAGAGCCGGGCATGGTGGAATGAGACACTGTGTCCAAGTTGTCGGCCTATGCTGGGGTGACGCGCCTTCCCGTAATAACCGCAAGTGATCCCTCTACTCAGCACTCCCCATATGCTTGAAGTCGGGGATGGGGAACCCGACGGGATCAAGGATCGAGAGGTCTTGGCCTCACGTGTTGGGGGGCCTTGGCCTCGCAACCAGTTTAGGGCATTGACATCATGGGGTGTACTAGTTTCCCCAATCTGCTGTTTGAATGAACTTAATTAAAAACCCGGTTAACACGATCATGACCACATCGTAATAGTTAGGTTGGTGAATCGACAGTTGAGGTCGCAATGAGGGTGGTTGGTCATACGCGATCGTTAAATAGAGTCGCTCGAGGGAGTGTTGTTGCGAGGGCATGCATCATGTCATTTATCATGCACCTGCATTAACAAGATTAGTTACATTTTTATGGATGTTTGCCTTTCATTAAATTTATAATATAATTGATGTTTGTTACAACTTAAGACTAATAGCACCCACTGAGTTGATCACTCACTCCCACTCTGGGACGGTATTTTAAACACCAACTAGACTCTCTCGTAGTTGCAGGTGATGCAGAGTGCGAGGAGCCTGGCGGCGCGAGCCTTGATGAGGAGGACGAGCTGTCCTACTTCAAGCTGATGGGTGGTTCTCCATCGGCCTAGTAGATAGATTTTGGATTGTTGGGTGTTGGACTCAGCTTATCATTCTTTTTTGACATAATTTTTTGTAATTTTGTTGGACAACGCTTTGTGCGACCCACTTATATTATTTTGGACTTATATATATTCAGCCTCTTCATTTCATTAGACAAGTTGTGGTTGTGCCCCATGTTTCAAGTAATTTCATACTGCACATTCAAACATAATTAAACGCAAATTAATAAAATCGATTATAAGTGATACCCAGGAACTTGGGAGTTGAGTATATGTATGACCCTCAATTTTCAGGGCATTACATAAATTTAAATAGCTGAAACAAATAGCAACCTCAAATACAATAGCATCGAGAGGTTGATACAAACATTGTTCAAAGGACAATCTTACACCAAAAACTAAGGTTTATGATAGGACAACCTGATTTCTTGAACGCAGTAACGATCAAAAACTTAAACCAATGCCAGAAGCAATAGAAACAAATCTAGGTATTACAACATTCCCCATAAATACATGAAATAAATACAAGCATTCATCACATACAAACCACATACATCATCACCATCCAAACTCCAAGAATTATAGTGGTTTGGTGGGTACACCAACTGTTCTAAAATAGCCACACCTACTCCACTCCCAATAATCATAACCCACGTGATATTGGCTTTCACTATAAAAGAAGGTTTTCCAAGGTTCACCTTAAAACCTTTACAATTGTGTTTTCAATGGGCTACCACAATTAAAAACCCCACGCTAAGATTTTCTGTCTATCTCAGTCAAAACCACAATGGAGATTTTCTAGCAATCTCAAAAACCAAAAGCTGTAATTGAAAATACTTATCTATAGAGTATCTTTGAATGTAGCCTGGAAGAACTGATTCTTGATGATGAAGATGTCCAATGTTCGATCACTCAAATGGAATGGTGCTAGGTCTAAATGATTTTTAAATTAAATCAACATTGGGCTAGTTTGATTCAATTTCTTGGATCTCAAAAAGGGTAGAACAGAATTCCCTTTTATCAAATCAGAATGAAGTAGCAAGAGATCAAGAAATTAGAAATCAAAAAGCTATAAAAAGAATCTTAAATTACCGTATAATAGCTTAACAATCACGGGGACTTATTTCTCAAAGTGGTGGCTTGAATTGGCTTGAAATGAATGAAAAAAGCTGAGAAAAGTTTTCTATTTATAGGCTAAAAACGGTTCCCTTGACTGGTCTAAGGTCAACCTCGATTGGTCCTGGGAGCAATCAAATTTCAAAAATTTTGGTGCAATCGGATAAAACTGACCCTCGACTGGTCGAGTGGCCTACTTGACTGGTTGAGTGGGGCTTAAAATAGTTACTGGAGTTCGATTCGAGCCCTGCTCAACTGGTCAAGCCAGTCTCCACGACCGGTTGAGCAGGGTGCTTGACTAGTTGAGGACCCACCAGAAAATTTTGAAAATTTAAATTTAAACCTGGACTGGTCGAGAAAAACCCTGGGTTAGTCGAGCCAGTGCCTGGACTAGTCGAAAATTGACTACGACTAGTTGAAGCAAAGCCTATAGAAAGCACAATGGCCCATTTAAAATATGTAATATGAATGACCTAATCCTAAGGTCTTTCTAGGGTCATTTGTACCTTAAATGTTGAATATTAAACTTGCCACTTTGGTAGATCCAGTAGATCTTCTTCTTGAAGTACTTGAAGTTTGATCTTGTATACTTGAAACTTGAACATTTTCTCGACCATGAAGTGTACTTGAACTTGATCTTAAACTTGAAGTACCACTCGAACTTGGTCTTGATCTGGATCATGTACTTGAGCTTGGTCTTTTGAACTTGAATATGAACTTTAACTTGACCTTTAAGCTTGATGAAGCACTTGAAGTTGATGTAGGACTTGAAGGAGAAGTTTTCATCACTTGAAGAAGTCCATCATACCTAAGTGGTTTGTCACTACAAAATTTGACAATACAGGGTACTAGACATACAACATAGCACTTACAATCTCTCCCTTTGTCAAATTTGTGAGAAAACAACTTAGAAGATTGCATAACACTGCTTCATAACATGACACTCTTGCAACAAAAATACTCCCCCTCAATCTACTCTTCCTTCTCCCCCTCAATCTGAGCTTGGTGATTTGTAGAATACTTGTATTAACAAATACATACATATTTCCAAAAAAAAAAAAAATGCTTCTCTACACACCATACACAACCACAGAACTACAAAATTCTTCCCCTTTTTGTCACAACTTGACAAAGGAAGATATGTAATTGAACGTAAATATAGTAGTGATTATGATAAATAATAGAGAGTAGTAGATAAGGAGGTAAAGTTAAGAACATGATTCAGCAAAGTATCAGCATCAGTAAGTTATACATAACATAACAAGTCCAAAAAAAGCTAAGGTTAAAGGGAAACATTAATACATGTCTAAAGATATCATAAAATCTAATCTGATCCAAATGACGAAGGAGGTGGAATGGATGGATCAATCTGATGCAATCCCTTAGTTATGCGTCAAAAATACTTACGCATATATTTCATTTGATTATATTGGGATATTTTCAATGTATCCACCTTCTCCTCCAAAGAGCAAAGACACTCATCATACTCAGGTGGCTAATAATCAGGATCAACCTCAAAATCATCTGATTCTAACTTATCAAAAATATCTTCCATCATGGTCTCGGTTGGTAGCGCATCTTCATCTTCAACTTCCTCAACTTCCCCATCCCTTTGACCAAGATTGAGCTTCATATTTATCTTGTTTATGTTTGAATTATTGAATGAAAGAAGCACGATAGGGGCTTCACCAGGCGGCATGACCACGTTACATTGTAAGGCCAGGGTGGTCATCAAGTAAGCAAATGGAATATAGTTGTCGCCCGGGTGAAGACGAAATTGAATAATAATGTAACAGATCAAAGAGGGAAGATGCACAGGAATACTCGACACAACGGGGTGAATAATACGAACCATAAATGATGTCAACTCAGCTTTGTTGCCAGATCAGGGATAGACATTTGAAATAAAAATGTGATGCAACACCCTGTATTTGGGCAACATTTGGTTGGCCCGGAGTGCATTTCCCGCACTCTATTCCGAGTCCATGTTACACAATTTGTGGGTTAGTGATCGTTTTTCCGACTCAGTCATCCTATCGGCTAGGATCAGAATCAGAATGCCATTGTCATTTACATTAACATCAAGTAAACTTGAAATTAAGTAACGATCAACTTTGAAAGAACCTTCTCTAAAGACAATTGTGAAAGTTAATTCATCAAGGGATATATTGTTAATGCAAGCATACATTCCTTGCGCAATGGAGCGGTATGTCGGTCCGCCCCAATTCAATATGTTCTCCCATCTTACAATGGTAAGGAGGGGAAGAATCTAAAATCGAGCAAGGTGATTTGAATTAATTGACCGCTCAACTATAACCTTGCGAGTGTGAAAATCCCGCACATATTCGAGATCCTCTTCGAGCGTGTGGTTCGAGAAGAAGAAGCTCTAGTAGCTTTTTTCTTAGGGCTTCCTTCCATTTCAAGAATAAAAGAAAGAAATGCAACAAAGGAAGTAAGGGTTTCAAACCCAATAGATTTTTAACAAGAAAGCCTTAGAAACCACTAGGAAAGATCAAATAAATTCAAGAATCAAGCAATGTAAGACTCAAGGAACCCAAATATGAAAGGAAATCGAAAATGGAGCACTTACCAAGCACTAATCGAAGATGGGTTCGACGGGTCGGAGAAGGGGCGAGTGAGGAAGATGAGAAAATTGGTGAAAAATGTGTTTTTTCCACTCATAAAGGGCCTCCAACTACGTGACTCGACCGGTCGAGTACATGCTCGACCCGTTGAGCCACAACTGGTCGAGTAGGTGCTCGACCGGTCGTACAACCTCCAAAATCAATTTTTTATTTAATTTTATTCAAAATTATTTGCATAAATATATATATAAAGCATGCATATATGATAAATTCAATTCAAATTATACATACCAATATCCATTTTTAACTTCGAAAACCTATTCCTGTCAAGTGGTTTAGTAAATATGTCCGCAAGCTAATTTTCCGTTTGAACATATTCCAATGAAATGATTTTCTCTTCTACTACTTCCCGAATGTAGTGATACCGAATGTCAATATGTTTGGTATGGGATTGCTGGATGGGATTTTTAGAAATGTTAATTGTGCTAGAGTTATCACAATACAATATCATTATATCTTGCACAATACCGTAATCATTGAGCATTCTTTTCATCCACACAAGCTAGGTACAAGCATTTCTAGCTATAATATGTTCAGTCTCAGCTGTGGATAATGATACGGAACTTTGTTTCTTGCTATGCCAGGAAACTGAACAATTTCCAACATAAAAATATCTACCACTAGTAGATTTTTTATCATTTATGTTCCCAGCCCAGTCAACATCCGTATAACCAGCCAATTGAACATTAGTATCATGTAAATACCAGAGGCCTAGATTAGTTGTACTTGCGACATATCTAATAATGCGCTGGACAACAATAAGATGAGATTCCTTAGGATCTAATTGATATCTAGCACAGATACCTACATTGAATGATATATTAGGTCGGCTCGCAATTAAGTATAACAAACTACCAATCATACTACGATATAACTGTAGATCTACACTTTTACCTGTTACATCTTTAGAAAGCTTAAGAGTCATATTCATAGGAGTATCGAATTTTTTACCACTCTCAAATCCAAATTTCTTAATCAGATTTATAATATACTTGGTTTGAGAATGAAGATACCATCTTTTAATTATTTAACTTGTAAACCAAGAAAGTAGTTCAATTCTCTCACCATACTCATTTCGAAATTGGATTTCATCAACTTTGCAAACTCAATGGACAGGTTAGAGCAAGTAGAATCATAGATAATATCATCAACGTAGATCCATACTATTAGCATGTGTTCATTGTATTTTTTTAACAAAAAGAGTTTTATCAACACTTCCCATAACAAAATTATGACTTAGTAAGAACTTAGTCAATTTCTCATACCATGCCCTGGGAGCTTGTTTCAAACCATAAAGTGCATTTTTAAGGTGATACACATGATTAGTGTGTTTAAGGTCCTCAAAACCCTTATGTTGTTCAACATAAACCTCTTCATATAAATCACTATTTAGAAATGCACTTTTAACATCCATTTGATAGATTTTAAACTTTTTAAAACATGCAATGGATATGAATAATCTGATGGATTCAAGACGAGCTACTGGGGCAAAGGTTTCATCATAATTGACTCCTTCTATCTATGTGTACCCTTGTACAACCAGTCTAGCCTTGTTTCTTATTATATTCCCTAACTCATCAGATTTATTTTTGAAAATTCACTTGGTCTCAATTATATATTTATAAGTTGGTCTTGGAACCAAATACCACGCATCATTCCTAACAAATTGATTCAGTTCATCTTGCATGACAACTATCCAATTTTCATTAGTGAGTGCCTCTTTCACGTTGGCTGGTTCAATTTGGGAAGTAAAACACACATAATTACATATGGTTTCTAATTGTTTTCGAGTACGTACACCAGTGAGAGGGTTGCCTAGAATTTGATCAGTAAGATGATCTTTAACTGATCGTAGTTCAATGTTGATTTGTTAGGTTTATCAAATACAGTGACTTCATGATCTTCTGAGCTAGATGTTGGAGTGTTCAGGTGATCATCAATCACAACATTTATAGACTCCTGAATAACACCAGTCCTCTTATTAAGAACTCGATATGCTCGACTATTCAAAGCATAACCTAGGAATATCCCTTCATCACTCTTAGTGTCGAACTTCCCTAAATTTTTCCGGTCTTGTAAAATATAGCACTTACTTCCAAAAATTCGAAAGTATTTAACTGTGGGTTTCTTATTAAACCACAATTCATAAGCCGTTTTATCTTTTGATTTTTGAATATAAACATGGTTTATAATATAACATGCAGTATTAACAGCTTCGACCCATAAATTTTTAGGTAACTTTATGTTATTTAACATTACATTGGCACTCTATTCTTCCTTTCAACAACCCCATTTTGTTGAGGCGTCTTAGGAGCAGAAAACTCGTGCGATATACCATGATCACTACAGAGCTTCTTAAAATTGTTATTCTCAAATTCTGATCCATGATCACTTCAGATCTTAACAACATTCATTTCTTTTTCAGTCTGAATACGCTTGAGTATTCTTTTGACTTCATCGAGAGTTTTAGATTTTTCTCTCATGAATGCAACCTAAGACTCTCATGAATGCAACCTAAGTAAATCTAGTAAAGTCATCTACAATTACCAAGAAATATTTCTTACCACCTCTACTCTCCGTTTTGGTTGGTCCAACAAGATCCATGTGGAGAAGTTAAAGAGGTTTGGATGTGGTAGAGGAGTTCACTTTCTTGTGACTACTCCTTTGATTTCCAATCTAACATGCGTCACATATTTTATCCATTTTCTTCAATTTGGGTAGACCTCTAATAAGATCGGCTTTGGTCAATCTATACAAATTTCGGTAGTTCACATGTCCAAGGCGTTGTACCATAATTCATTATCATCGGTTTGGACCATGTAACAAGATAATTTAGATGAGCAAGATTCATTCATAATATAGCAATTCTCAAATGTCCTACGACCATTTAATATCACACAACCTTTCTCATTTGAGATCTCACATCTTTGATTTGTAAATTTAACACTATGCTTGTTATCACAGATTCGAGATATACTCAAAAGATTGTGCTTAAGACCTTCCACAAATAAAACATTTTCAAAAGGAGGAAGATTAGAAATGTGAATCGTACCTTGGCCAATTATCTTATAGTTGCTTCCATCACCAAAAGTGACTGAGCCATCAGTCATTTCTTTGTAATTGGTGAACAAATCTCTGTCACCTGTCATGTGTCTTGAGCAATCACTGTCTAGGTACCACTTTGATTGACTCGAAGCCTTGAAGGCGGTGTGCACAACCAGACAAGCAACCTTAGGAACCCATTTCATTGGAATTTTGGGTTTTGGTGCACTGTTGGTTTTTCTTCACTTATAATTACTATTAACTCTCACATTAGAGTTAGATTTGAGAAGCTCCTTGAGTAAATTCACAATTTTTTCAGCTAAAGGATTATAGGATTGTTTTCTAAAGCTAACATTATTAGTATTGACTTTAAGTGCTTGAAAAGTCTTTACATTTCTAGAGTTGTTTTGGTAATTAAATTTCAAGTCCTTTCCTTTTGAGTTAGAGGATTCTCCTTTTGCAAATGTAATTGAGACACTTTTGTTTTTTAAAGGCATGTATTTGTCATAGCCCAGACCCGATCTGTCTCCACATGTTCTAGATGCGGTTAATAACTTTTCAAGTTTAGGGTCTCCATGGGCATACCTCCATGTATCCTTTGAACTCAATAAGGAAGAAACTTCACGTTTTACTTTCTCATTTTCTGTTCTTAATTTTTCCAATTCAGATGTTTTGAAATTCAAATCACATTTAACTTTTTCAAAATAATCAGAAATATGAGATTTTTCTAATTATGAATTTTCAAAATCCTCTTTTAATTTCAGAAAATTTTCTTTTTGAAGTTTAAGCTTGACAACAATCTTACAACTCTCCCTGTATAGGGCATTATAGGCATCCTGAAGATCATCTTCATTATCATTCTCAGGGTCACTCCTTTGAAATTCAGATGTATCGCAACCATCAAAGGAAGTGACTCTAGCTAGGGTCATTAAAGCCTTGACTTCATTTGAAGTTTCAGGTTCTGATTCATCCGACTCAGAAGATGCTTCAGAGCTAGATGATTCATTCCATGTGGCTAACATGCTTTTTCACTTTGGTTTGTCCCTCTTTGGACACTTATTTGCCAAATGCCTATATTCATGGCAGTTGAAACACTATCTTTTAAAAATTTCCAGTTTTTAGAGTTACCATTTTTCTTCTCAGAGGGTTTTTGAAAATCAACTCTTTTCTTACTTTTAAAAAACTTATAAAACTTTTTTGCAAGTAAAACCATATCATCCTCTGAGTTTTCACAATCAGAATTAACATTACTACCATGAGAAGTAGATTTGGATGATTTAAGAGTTATAGACTTACCCTTTAGAGCTTTGAAATTTAACTCATATGTTTGAAGTGAACTAACAAGTTCCTCAACCTTTATGTGGTCTATGTCTCTAAGTTCTTAAATGGCAGTCACCTTAGAATTAAATGTTTCAGGAAGCTATCGTAGTATTTTTGCACAAACTTTACTCTCTAGGATACCATCTCCAAGACCCCACATACAGTTGACTATGTCATTTAGTTTCATATAGAAGTCCATGAAAGACTCATTTTCTTCTATACGAATTTCCTCAAACCTAGTGGTGAGGATCTGAACTTTAGTATTTTTTACAATAGATGTACCCTCGTGTGTCATTTCAAGAATGTCTCAGGCTTATTTAGCAGTATCACAAGAAATGATTCTTTTAAATTCATCAGGTGATAGGGCACAAGTAGTTGCATTTAAAGCCTTAACATTCGCACTGCTCTCATTTTTTTTAAGAGTAGTCCACATGTAAAACGGTGTTTTCTTCATAGACTTGGTTCCATCACTGCCTAGAACCTCAGACATTAGTGGTTTTCATCTAGTCACCGTGGCTTGCCACACGCTTTCATCAATGGATTTCAGAAATATCCTCATCCTGTCTTTCCAATAAGCGTAGTTGGAGTCATCAAACGGTGGTGGCCTAGTAATAGATAAGCTATCAAAATTTGACATCCTGAAAGCTCTAGATCGATAAGCTTAGGAAATAAATCCAATAAAATAAGCTACTTAGCTTTAATACCACTTAAAAAGGGCGAGCTCTCTGTCCAAGGGGGGATGGATAGGACTATGCCAAATAAAAAATAAATGCAGATGGCTAAAACAAATAGCAACCTCAAATGCAATAGTATTAAGAGGTCGATACAAACGTTGTTCAAAGGACAACCTTACTCCAAAAACCAAGGTTTATGGTAGGACAACCTGATTTCTTGAACGCGGTAAGGATCAAAAACTCAAACCAATGCAAGGAGTAATAGAAACAAATCTAGCTATTACAACATTCACCATAAATACGTGAAATAAATACAAGCATTCACCACATACATCATCACCATCTAAACTCCAAGAATTATAGTGGTTCAGTGTATACGCCAACTATTCTAAAATAGCCACACCTACTCCACTCCCAATAATCATAACCCACGTGATATTGGCTTTCACTATGAAAGAAGGTTTTCCAAGGTTCACCTTAAAACCTTTACAATTGCATTTTCAATGGGCTACCACAATTAAAAAACCCACGCTGAGATTTTCTGGCTATCTCAGTTAAAACCACAATGAAGATTTTCAGGCAATCTCAAAAACTAAAAGCTGTAATTGAAAATACTTATCTGTAGAGTCTCTTTGAATGTAGTCTGGAAGAACCGCTTCTTAATGATGATGATGTCCAATGTTCAATCACTTAAATGGAAGGGTTCTAGGTCTAAATGATTTTTAAATTAAATCAACCTTGGGCTACTTTGATTCAATTTCTTGAATCTCAAAAAGGGTAGAACAGAATTTCTTTTTATCAAATTAGAATGAAGTAGCAAGAGATCAAGAAATTAGAAATCAAAAAGCTATAAAAAGAATCTTAAATTACCGTATAATAGCTTAACAATCACGGGGACTTATCTCTTAGAGTGGTGGCTTGAAATGGCTTGGAATGAATGAAAAAACTGAGAAAAATCCTCTATTTATAGGCTAAAAAATGGTTCCCTCGACTGGTCTAAGGTCAGCCTCGACTAATCCCGGGAACAATCAAATTTCAAAAATTCTGGTGTGATTGGATAAAACTAACTCTCGACTGGTCGAGTGGCCTGCTTGACTGGTTGAGTGGGGCTTAAAATAGTTGTTGGAGTTCGGGTCAAGCCAGTCTCCACGACCGGTTGAGCAGGGTGCTCGACTGGTCGAGGACCCACTAGAAAAATCTGAAAATTTAAATTTAAACCTGGACTGGTCAACCCTGGATTGGTCGAGCCAGTGCCTGGACTAGTCGAACATTGACTGGGACTAATCGAAGAAAAGACTATAGAAAGCACAATGACCCATTTGAAATATGCAATATGAATGACCTAATCCTAAGGTATTTTTAGGGTCATTTATACCTCAAATGTTGAACATTGAACTTGTCACTTTGGTAGATCCGGTAGATCTTCTTCTTGAAGTACTTAAAGTTTAATCTTGTATACTTGAAACTTGAACATTTTCTTGACCATGAAGTGTACTTGAACTTGAAGTACCTCTCAAACTTGGTCTTGAACTTGATCATGTACTTGAGCTTAGTCTTTTAAACTTGAATATGAACTTTAAGTTGACCTTTGAGCATGATGAAGCACTTGAAGGAGAACTTTTCATCACTTGAAGAAGTCCATCATGCCTAAGTGGTTTGTCACTACAAAATTTGACAATACAGGGTACTAAACATACAACATAGCACTTACACCTTCAAAATCCTGTTGTATGTAAAACAACAGCAGCAATGGTTTTACAGGTGTTTTATCAAACACCTTCTAACCAACATAAAAATCAAGAACAAAAGGGTATTTGTTCCATATACATACCTTCCTTGCCACCAGCCACACTTCGTTGAGTCATTTCATTAAACACTTGGTGAGCAACATCAATATCAAAGTAACCGAGTCACCGAACTGGTTCGATCCAAGTTTAATTCGAGTTGGGTTTGATCCGAGTCGAGTCCAGCTAGGGCCAGCTCGAACTCGGCTCAAACTCATTTTCGAGCTCAAGAAATCAGCTAGACTCGGCTCGAACTCAGCTTCAAACCGAGTCGAATCGAGCTTTTTTGAGTTGAGTCGAGTGAGCTAACCGAGTTAGATTGGTTCATGTATATCAGCTTGATCAATCTAGTGGTGGACCCCACTCTAGCAACAATAAATGGTGATAATGCCTCTCACTGTTGAGACTTTATTATAGTCCACTGTGACACATGAGTTTTATATACACAATAGAGGTTCTATGTGTATTTAGCCATACCATCTAGTGAGTGTGGGCTACTGTGTGGCCACTTTAATGAATGTATTGAATTTCTATGATACCTATTTATTTTGTCGGCTCATTTTAGAGCTTGGACCTAAAATGAGGAGAAACGGTAGTTCGAGTGGGCCACACCACCGAACTATGGGTTGTTTGACCAGTCGCCTTGTCATCTTTATTTAGGGCCACCATGATACTTACCTTGATGTATATATTACATCCTCACCGAACATTCATTTTACTAGATCATTTTATGTGCAAAGGCCTAAGTGTGGGGCGGATTCTATTCTCAAGAGGAAACCACTCTAGGATTGGCTGACTCCCATTTTCTTCATGTTAAGCCATTTAAGGTGGATTATCACATATATTATGCACCCTATATTATATACATGAATGAGAATATGTGTGTATGTGCCAAGATTGATAACATGTTAGTATACCTGGCCCTGATAAGGTCAACACTAATAATATGCTTAATATAAGTCATACCATGCTCATCATATGCTACACGCATCATCCGTATGTCTGTTATGGATTTCGATTGATCATAGCATACGCCTTTCAGATTAATATACTTAGGGGACCTATATGAGACATGGTTACCTGTATGATCATCATATGTAACACCCCGTACTTTTCAGTACACGAGTGTTACTATGGATACCCAACTTAGTGTAAACATAGACTTAACCTATGTAAACATTCAACTTCATGTTAGCCCAAATCCTACGGTCAAGTATAGTTGTCATCCATAGATTGAGTCATCCATCCATTGATTCTCAAAATGAATCATCAAATAGTTAGATCCACCATTTGTCACATCCTTAACAACCTGAGGACCTAAGCCGTACAGCTAATTGGTCGATGATCTACATCTGGACTAGGCTATAAATCCCATCATTAGATCCTTCGAGATTGGTAGATAAAATCCTCAACCCTCATTTTTTTGGACCATTCAGGGATTAAGATGTTCTGGCTATCAAACTAACCAGCAAACTGTAATTTCACTAACTTTGGAAACCTGTAGAACCACTAAGATCAAGGTTAGAAGCTATCTGACCATCAAATTTTATAGAATCAACACCATAAACCTTGCTAATAATAAAGCAAACCAATCAGCCCATCCAAAACTTTAATACCAACTAATCTTCAGCCTTAGGTATTAATGATACTCCAGAGAGGAATGGACGGTGTGGATCGCACTGACAAACACGTGGACCCCACCTTTAAGGCCGTGCATGAACACAAACTGTGTGCACCCACAAAACGCTGGACCATGCTCACGGTCAAATCGAGCTTGACCCGATAAAACTAAAGAAAGGCAGGGAATTTCTCCCTTTATCTCGCCGTTTGAAATTCAAATGGCAGGGATTACTTTTATCCTGAAACGGCCCACCATCAGGGACCACCTCCAAAATTCAGACCGTTCATCACGATCAGTGGGTCCCACCGACCCTGAACATGTTGTGTTTGTCGATTAAAAACCACTGGCACCACCGCGGTCAGCAACTGATCTAGCAAGTCATGAGGATGGCACAGACGGGGAGGATAAATCCACGTCCGCCACTTCTCTGGCCAATCCGACCATTAGAACCCGTCGAACGGAGGCCACGCACGCAGAAATCAGCCCCGTCAGCCCTACTGTTTCCGAAAATACGCCCTACCCGACGGATTGCGGAAAGAATCTTTCCTTATTGAGGAAAGACGAATCTCGTCCAAACGTTAACGTCTGGAAGCTTCTCTCAAGCTAATCCCAAACGTCTAAATTAGGTTTCAACGGATATCCCCTAGCAAACGAGATGCGAGTGAGAATTGAAATGGCGGAGGATTTCTGTAGAACTGCTGTCTTAATCAACAGTCCACCTTACACCGTAAGATGGACCCCACACTACTTTTAGACCATATCAGAACCGTCCAAACAGCCCTGATCTATGAATCAACCACCCATATGAAAAACACCATTATCATCCCTCATCTTCCTCAAACTGACTGTGAACCCACCTTCTGCAAAATCGGACCCATTCACTGATCTGATCCGTTCATCGTGTGGCCCACCACATTTAATGTTCATCAGGGACAATCAAATGGACACATATATGAGATCTAAAGCAGTGAGAGATCCTAACACCTAACCATCTTCAGCTAACTCATGTTATCTCCGCGGTAATCCTCATGAATAGCTGCAGATCTTTCCAGAAACGGAAAAACTATATAAAAGCATGTATTAGGGCGAACCCAAAGGAGAAGAAAAAGATAGGAAATATAAAGAGAGGGAGATAGGAATTTCGGGCGTCGTTCGAGCGAGTTGCAGGCCTGGTAGCAACTCGACTCAGTTTAAGTCATCCTCTGTTGTGAAGAAAACAGAGAGAGAGAGAGAGAGAGAGAGAGAGAGAGAGAGAAGTAAGGTTGAGAGTGAGGAAGAAGAAGGAAGGAGGGAAACAGAGAGAAGACATGCCACTTATGTGAGTTTCCAGCTGGCCGTCTGGAGTCTCTCAAACTCGATACGGACCTTGTTCCGTCAATCTCCAACCCCAGTCCAGGTCTGATTCCGACCAAGACAACACCTGGGATCGAGGCAGGGAGACTTGGTTCTGCATTCCGGCGAACCAGGTGTTGGGCACGCTACATCCAGACCTTTCTCAGCATCCAAGCAGCGTCCTTGGTCAGTCACTGCAACTGGTCTCACTCAATCACTAAGGTACCACTCCCAACTCGGGCATGAGTTGGCATGACTCAGGCCTACACTTCAGGGTAAAAACCCATATCTAAATCAGTGAGGGAGGTCGGTTTGCATCCCCATAACCGCACCATCAGGGATCTCAATCCGATCTTAGTCATTACAATGACTTAAACTCAACTCTTAATGAGTTGACTTTACCCAACCGAGCTGAATGATGTGTTACCTCTAGAAATCCACTTTGAAATCAGCCAAACAGGCCCTTGAGATAACACAATATTCCTGAGTTGAATAAACTAAAAACGGATTACAATGGACTCTCTTATTCATTTACTTACATGCCTAAATGACTAGACTGAGTTGACTCAGTGATGACACGTAGAATGATTCATCCAGGGGTGTCTGTAACTGACCACTTGAAGGGGAAATCCTACCTCATCAGCAACATAGAGTAATCCCAATCCAGGTATAAACCCAAACTATGTTATTTATATTTGAAACTCCTCTCAACTCAATGACGAGTTGACTCATCCAAACCCCTAACTAGGTAGAAACTAAAACCCTCTTTGAATTGGTGTTAAAGATCATCTCAGGAGAGCTTGAAAAACCTCATCAAAATCAAAGAATCAGACTCTTGAATCCGTCTTGTGAGAACGTTTGGATTAGAAACAACACTCAATCAAGGTGAGGGATATCCCACATGGCTTCTTCATTTTATGGAATTTCAAGATAGTTTAAGTTTATTAGCATGAAGACATTGTGATGGCGTAAATGTTACTCTTGTTTCCTTGAATCCTAAATTGAAATTTATAATCATGTAGAATGGTTTTTAAATCTTGCATTACACACGTTATGCCATATTGAGATCACCTATGTACACGTATACTTCTACTAGTTGTATTAAATGATAGGAAATCTTATAGTTAGTTTGCTCTATTAACTCTTTACATATGTTAGATTCATTATAACTTGAATCTATTAAAGTCCTAGAATAATACAACTAAACGATATGATTCTCCTCTTCCCATTTGGTTTTGTTGAACATGAGTTAAAATATACATTTCTATTACCCATATATAGTAACTAGATGATCTTGTACCTTTTAAGTTATTCTAATAATTGCCCAAATTATGGGTATAGCTCTACTTAATAATGATAAGAATCTTGATGCCTTAATCCATCTCATTCCACATGTTGCGCATTGAAGACTTGCACATTGAAGACTAAGTGTAGAATGTCACCTTTTATAAGATGTTGAATGAACTTGTCTCAAATCTGATTACACTTGATATATCACATGTGAGCCCTCCTTTGGACCTTAGGAAAGTAAATGAATTTATATTGAGTTCATATTTGAATGCTAGATATTCTATTAAAGGACTACAAATCTTGATCATGCTTATAAGAGTAATCTTGTTAATTCTATGGAATGTGCACGAACATCATGGTACATGACATTCACGCATGACATATGAGCTTTTCCGGGTGCTCAATGTAAGCCACATTCTATTCGATTTACTGAAAGTTCCAATACTTTAGTTTAACTCACAGAACCTGTGCATTTGGGTCACTTTGGGCACTCTTTCTTTTCATGAGGCTTTTCCGGGATTAGACACTCCTCGGGCATACCCCGTGTATTTTTTCAGGAGATATCTTTGGGAGCACTCACTTACATGGCTTTTTTCAGGTAGATAATCTACCGCGGGTGGTTTGTATAGTCTTTTCCGGGTGACTAGTTCTCCTTGGGCGTATCTTTAAATATTTTTCCGGGTGACTAGTCTGGCTTGGGCGACCCTTTATTTTGACAGGTAGATGTGCATCCCCAGATCTATGTCTTGGGCATACATTCATACATCCATACATTCATTTATAATTTCATGATTAGTCTCCTTGTAATTTGAATGTGTTGATTTAAAATTATTTTGGAATGACATGATATGCATAAATCCTTGCGGGAAATTCCCACTGAGTTTTTACTCACCCAATCGTGTGATTGCACCAAATAGATGCAGGTTTGATGACAAGTGGAGACCTCTACGATGGGTTTCCACGGATGGCTGAGGTGGAGTTAGGCCAGGAGGGCCTCTATGCCATTGCAGTTGAGCTGTTGGAGCTCGACTGATAATTTAAGATTTAGTTGCTTTCATATTTCAAAATTTGTATTTTGTTTGAATTGTAATAAAATATTTCCCCTATTGTGGGATTTCATTTTGCTCCCATTTACACGTATTGAACTTCCTTTTGTTACTCTTGATATCCGTAGCTTATGAATTGTTACCTTACTCCATGTTATGAAATTTGTCACTATTTAGATGTATGTTAGTCCACTTCATAACGTAATACTCGGGTTCTCAATGAGGAGCGACTATCCTCGGGTTTTGAGAAACAGGGTGTTATAAGTTGGTATCAGAGAGAGAGTTTAGACAAACCTTGCCTCTGGGAAAACAAACTTATACCCACCTTAAATATTTTAATTTAGGATGTTAGAATAGGATTTGGAACTTAGGTGAATCTCCTCTAGACTAAGAGAAGTTTTGAGAATGTAAAGACCTAAACTTAGGTCCCATTTGAAATTATTTTAATCACTTGGATGCATGTGGAATTCCCTTAAAATTAGGAAAGTTGGAGAACATAGATATCCAAACTTAAGTTCCCTTTGGAATTGATAGGATAACCATTTGAATTTACCTAGAATTCCTTTATAGTTAAGGAAATTTTGAGGACATAAAGACCCAAATTTAGGTTCCTAGTACTGGATCCCATAATCACATTAGCTTTCATAAATATACACTCACTCATATCAACGCCCTTATTTCAACTACAATTAGCTGTAAACATCTTGTTCTTTAACTAACAAATATTTCTATCCATAACAGTATTACTAGTTCGATAGCCATCCTATAAAACTTGACTTTCAATTCAAGTAGGTACACTGGTTCCATGTTTCTACACAATTTGAATTCTGTTATAATACCTTTCTTAAGCATAATAAACTGAAAATATCGTTAATTGAATGGTCTAATCTTTGATTTATGAAACAATGATTATTAAACGTGAGCTGTTAGTTTCATCTCATAAGGATCACTCACTTGGTCTTAACTAATTAATTGATGATTCATTTCGGTATAATTATTATTTTATATAATATCTAAAGTAAGGATCATTGTGGATGTTTTAGATTGCACATGATATGTTTAAAAATTTCTGAGTACCTATGTATCATTCACCACTAGAGTACTAAAGTTGTTTCTCTTACCTATCTTGATGTATGCTGTTAAATTTTGATTTTCCTCTATCCTTTAGGACATCGATTTGAAGCATGCCAATTGAATGTTATGATCCTCGGTTTGTAGATATGCAAATGCATTTTGGGTACAATACATGTACGGTGGATCATCTAATAATGCTAGTAGATGCCACAAGAAAGATTGAATTAAATGAATAAATTGTGAACATAGAGACGCAAAACTTTAGGCTCCTTTGAAATTTCCAGATATAGTTATTTGAATCTTAGAAACTAAATTTAGGTATCATGAGAGAATGAATAAAGCACTATGGTGTACATTATACCAAACAAGAACATTTCTTGAATTAGACATCTTATGAACATTTGTGGAAATCTAAGATCTAAACTGTTCCCATGATTTTCCTTCGTTGAAATAACATATTCACAACTCTCAGAGAGTGAAACGAACTTAAGCATCGTAGGAAAGTCTTTACAATTACATCATGCATTAGATCAAAGTTAAGCATTCCCTCGACTTGGGGAAACATACTAGGAACTACAATTTGATTTTCCTAATACATATCTCTAGTTAGAGATAATATTTCTTACTAATTCTAGCGCTTAAAGTCATAGGGTTATAAAATGTTGGACAAATTTTCAGCATAGACTAGGCATATGGGGGACAAATTTTGAAAAGCTAGATAAATCTAACAAATTTTCAAATTCAAATTTCATGTAGAAATTCCGGTCTTGAAGTTCGCAAGTAAGACGTTACGTAATTTGAATGCACGATGAAAGAGCGAAAGTCATCTATGTCTATTTCACGTAGATTTCATGTATACTTATTGTAGAAATTATTGTAGAAATAGAAAATTTCACAATATTTACCAGGAGTCTAGAATCATCGGAATCACGGGTTGATGAAACCATATTTGAGCAGAGTTGCGTTGTTTGATCCAAACTCCATATCCTAGTAAATTATAGTGATCTCAATGCCCTGATTAGGCAGAAGGTCGAGATTTATCAGGATTAGGAAATGATACATAAGTCCTCTATTCTGTGCAGACAAATGATCAATGTATCGGGCTCAAACTTACCACAACCATCTATTCGTGAACCCTATAGGCAAAAAAGCGTATTGTACTATTTGATAATGGGGTAACTATCAGGAAATGAAAAGGGAGATATAATAGTATTAGTTGTTTTATATATATATATATATATATATATATATATATATCTCAAATCTCTAGAACTTATATACATTACTCAACTAGAGTATAGATATAAGAGTTGTAGTAGATTCAGATGTATCTTGACAAGAATGCTTGTTGTGAGTCCACACTTAGAGAGATTATAGATAAGGTTCACAATTGGGATGAGATTCTTACTTTTAATAATGTTATTTAGGATGAGCAATATTGAATCTCGAGGACGAGATTTTCTTTAAGGTGGGTAGATTGTAACAGCCCATACTTTTCAGTACACGAGTGTTACTATGGATACCCAACTTAGTGTAAACATAGACCTAACCTATGTAAACATTTAACTTCATGTTAGCCCGAATGTCACGCCCCAAACTCAGAAATCGGGCTCACAAAATTCTCGATCGCCAAATCCGGTGCTGACAGCCTCCATAGTACCCCATTCTCGGCTCCTAGCATTTATATGCTAGATTCCGATCCTGGGATCTTACAAGGAGAATTTTTCAATGTACGTTTAACTCGTAATAAGCATAACCACAAGTATACCCAAATCATAAAGGCAACATCATCATCACATATCCACTAATATAAACATTTGAATACAATGCTGAAAAGGAAATACATATGTCAAAATTAAAGCTCCAGAAGTCAGCTACATGCTCCAAGCTCCACGCTGCTGCAACCTAACATTATATGTACGCATCTATCGTGCATAAGCTTATAGAAAGCTTAAAGGGTGGTGTAAGTGTGTGCACAAGGTAAGTGCTAAGTATTCAATATAATACCATAATCATACAATATCGAAAATATTGGTAATTCCATAAGTCAAACAATATCTGAGTAAGCGGAAACATACTGGTAATTCCATAAGTTAAACAATATCTGAGTAAGCGGAAACATACTAGTAAGTCCATGGATGCTAACAGCCATATCAAGGCTATGCAATGCAAAAAAGTAATAAGTCAATATCATATACTAAGAATGTAATGTAATATACCAATCATGATGAGTCCACGAATACCGTCAGCTGTATCTATATTATATAAATGCAGAAACACAATAACCAAAATACCATATATCGTAGATGTAATGTAATATGCAGTGCAAATGGAATGATTATGCTAAAGTGTGAAGTCGGGATGATAGTACGTAGTATCACAAGCTACAGGGTTTATCACAAAGGACTTCTATCCAAACTAGTCTCATACCTAAATTTGGATAGTCAAACTCAATGTGGCAGACTCCTGATCTCAGGTTAATCGCGTGCCCAACTGAAATCCTGGCCATGCGAAGGTAAACAATAATTAGTTGTGTACCACCAGCCCAAATGGATAGTGAATGAATGAATGAATGAATATGCAACTCCTACTCAATAAATCCACATATCAGTACGGTTCCTCTTTGGGATCATCACTGGGGTCTATTACACTCTACGCCAGCTTGCCGCCCTATTTGAGCGTACGACTGGGTAAGTGGAAGAGACCTCACTATCCGCCTACCAATATCGGGCCCGGCTCGTCGATAGCAGATCCATTCCTCAAGCTGGTCAAACTCAACCTAGATATTACCCCCTCCCTCAGGCGAGTAAGGTCACACCCATTCCCAACTGACCACGATACAGTGGGAGATGCAGCCTACTGGTATACGGCCCTCATGCGCTCATATATATCCACTCATTCTCGACGTTGGAGCGTCTCCTGACCACGGAGGTTTATGGATTTTCACCCAGGGACATCTATGGCGCCCGTATGCTAGAACCAAATATTTCTGGTGTCCCATCTGACCATCCACGATATGCCTGTGGAGGCTATGACCCTGATGTCACTAGGGTATATAGTAATCACAACACACAATGTAGGATGCATGAGTCATACAATCCAGTCATGCATCAATCCTGTGCATACTATGTGCTCATGTGAGATAACTTTCGCCTATTAGGGAGTCTCATAGCCTACCCAATGTCATATGCAACGATCAACTACATCTCATAAGAAACATACAGATGATGCGTATAGGCATGTATCATGATGCTATGCTGTCACATACTCATAATCGGTATCAATAATCGGCCTCAACAATGTGGACATTTAACTAACATTGCCTCCAAGGAATGGCTTAAATAGAGCCTAACATATAGTGGACCCATAGCCTCACATAATAGCTAAATATACAACACCATAGGCCTCACTCAAGAGCTTAATACATATCACAATGGGCCTTTTATATGGGCTTAACATACATCACAATGGGCTCTATCACCTAGCCCTCAAATGCATCACAATGGGCCTCATCACATATGCCTCATATATATCACATTGGGCCTTAATCACGGGTTAAATACACATCACAATGGGCCTCAAATATGGGCTGCATATACGTCACATCGGGTCTCAACAATCGGCCTCGATAATTGGAATCGGCCTATACAATTGGCCTCGACATTCGAAATCGGCCTCGATACTCAGCCTCGACAATCGAAATTGAAATCGGCCTCAACAATCGGAATCGACCTATACGATCGACCTCGACAATTGGAATCGGCCTCGACAAATTGGAATCGATCTCGATACTTAGCCTCGACAATCAGAATCGGACTATACAATCAGCCTCGATAATCGGAATTGGCCTATACAATCGGCCTCGACATTTGGAATTAGCCTCGATACTCGGCCTCGATAATCGGAATCGACCTATACAATCGGCCTCGACAATCGAAATCGGCCTCGATACTCGGCCACGACAATCGGAATCGGCCTATACAATCGGCCTCGACAAATCGAAATCGGCCTCGATACTCAGCCTCGACAATCGGAATCAACCTATACGATCGGCCTCAACAAATCGGGATCGGCCTCGATACTTGGCCTTGACAATTGGAATCGGCCTCAGTACTCAGCCTTGACAATTGGAATCGGCCTATACAATTGGCCTCGGCATTCGGAATCGGCCTCGACAATCGGAATCGACCTAGACAATCGGCCTCGACAATCGGAATCGGCCTATACAATCGGCCTCGACATTCAGAATCGGCCTCGATACTTGGCCTCGATAATTGGAATCAGCCTCGACAATCGAAATCGGCCTATACAATCGGCCTCGATAATCAGAATCGGCCTATACAATCGGCCTCGACAAATCGAAATTGGCCTCGATACTCGGCCTCGATAATCAGAATCGACATATACAATTGACCTTGACAATCGACCTAACAGAGGGCCTAAGGGAAGGTCACAATGTGGACATCTAACCATCATTGCCCATCAATGTGGACATCAACCAACATCACTCCCAAGCAGTGGCCCACATAAAGCCAAACATAAAGTGGGCCCATGGCCTCACACAAAGGCCTAATATACATCGCAATGGGCCTCATACAAGGGCTACATACACAATAGGTGGGCCCTGCTCATGGGCCTCAGATACATCGCACGAGCCATAACCCATGGACCTAATGCACATCATAATGGGCCTCATTAAGTGGGCTACAAAAACATCATAATGGTCACACCATATGGGGCAGAAATACATCACAATGGACCACGACATGTGGGCTGAAAATACATCTCAATGGGCCTCATCACTCAGGCCTCAAATACGTCAAGTGGGCTGCATCAACGGGTAACACTAATAGGCCTCGTACACATCAAGTGGGCTGCATCATTGGGCCACACTAATGGGCCTCATACACATCAAGTGGGCTGCATCAATGGGCTGCACTAATGGGCCTCATACACATCAAGTGGGCTGCATCAATGGGTCGCACTAATGGGCCTCATACACATCAAGTGGGCTACAAATATATCAAGGTGGGCCTCATAGATGGGCCACAAGTACGTCAAGGGGTGGCCCATGCAGCACCGTCCAAATCGACAGTGTGCATACATAGTACATACATCAGGAGGGCCAACGCAGCACCGTCCAGATCGACGGCGTGCGTATACAACACATACATCACGGAACGGCCCACAGAACTTACTGACATCAATCAGCAGCTTAAGTTGCTAGAGCCCACCATCCCTTAGACAGTTTGGATACTACATTACATCATGGTGGGCCCCACAAAACTTGATAACGTTAGTCAGCAGTGGGACCCACCCTCCTAAAAATCAGATGGACGGTAGAGATATAGTAAGTACGTTAACGTGGTCCCCATCCATCCAGAACAGACGGACGACTAGGATATAGAATACATATATTAGGGTGAACCCCACCCCCACACGTGTGGGGTGGATCCACGGCCAGAGAGATGGACAGTTTGGATAATTGGCGTATCCCCAGGTGTGTCACAGGACCATCCAGGGACGGATGGCCTGGATAATAGATACATCACGGTGGATTCCCACCTGTCCAAAACGGATGGTGGATAATCACGTGCAGGACCCGCACGAATGAATAGATGGTGTGGATATACAAAACATTCACCAAGGTGGGTCCTACCTCCACACGTGTCACACGTGTGGAGTAGGTCCCACATCCAAAGCAGATGGACGGTAGTTGGACGGCATGCACGAAACATATGCATTAGAGGGGTGTGCCCACACCATCCCAGCAAATCTCCCACCGTCCAGAGATTGGACAGTGGGGATACAACACATACTATCAAGGTGGGTCCACCCAATTTGGACGGCCCAGATGGATTCTCATCAAGATGGCCCTACTATCATCAAAATGGATGGACGGTCTGAAGATGATGTCCATTGATGGATGGTCTGGTGGCCTCTCGTCCTGGGGTTGGACGGACGGCCTGGATAAGGTCCTTCATCAGGTGGGTCCCACGTGGGAGGGTGGCCCACCATGATAGGTATTTTTTTATATTAATAAAAAATATATTATATTATGAAATATGATATACCATATATACATGTGTGTGTGAGAGAGAGAGTGATGTGCCAGCGCCCAGACCCTCTGGACGTTGGATGGACGGCATTGATAATACACGTACACAGTACACCATGGGTGGTACCCACCGTCCCACGTGCTGGATGGTGGTGTATTCCACCAGAGATTTGGATCTGTCTCATTTACTGGGCCACCTCAAGGTGGGCCCACATGGTGGCCCACCATAGCTCTGGATCAGCTAATATTTGTGTTTTCCCTCATCCATGCCTGTCCAAACGGACAGGCAGCGAGGTGGGGCCCAACACATGGACGGTCTAGATCAGGTGGGCCACATTCCATCACCAAAAGAGAGAGATAAAGAGAAATAGAGGGAGACAGTGAGGAGAGGGACCCCGCCACTATGGGCCCTCCCTATATAGTGCATACATCAAGATGGGTCCCACATATGTGGGCCCTTTAATCAGAAAATCTTATAATAAAATCACCCACCTAAGGATCTTCTCTTCCTTCTTTCGCCTATAACCTCTAGAACTCTAATGAATGGACTTCAATGGTTAAGATCGATCATGGAGGGTGGGATTGGATGATAGGAAGGTGGGCCACACTAAGCTCTTTCTCTTGGAGAGCTTGGACATCCACCTCCCATGGTTGCTTGGAAGAATGAGAGAGAGTGAATGAGAGAGAGAGAGGTGATGGGAGAGAAGTGATGAGAGAGAGGGATGGTGGAGTGACATGAGAGGTAAGGTGTTTGTTGACTTTAGGGTACTTATGTAAGAGAGAGGTAAGGCTAAGGTATGGATTGCTTGTACTTGACTTTGATTGATGGATTGATGTGACATTTGATGTGATTGATGAGATATTCTTTTGGGATTTGCAACATGCAGCATTTTCCTTGAACTAAACGCGGGCCCACATCTCCTGGCCCGGGTATCATCTCGACGCGTAATACATGGCGTTGGAACCACGGCAACAGCGCAGTCGCTAGGGTATAAGTCTCAGGTTGGGCTGACTCTGGAATACGAGATATGACGCAGGGTCGCGTGTAACTGCCGATTATAGATCGCAAGTTGCTGGAATTCGACCGAGAGGACTGTAGAAGCCTACGGAACAGTACGAGCTAGGATACGGGCCTCACACTAAATCCTACGGTCAAATATAGTTGTCATCCATAGATTGAGCCATCCATCCATTGATTCTCAAAATGAATCATCAAATAGTTAGATCTACCATTTGTCACATCCTTAACAACCTAAGGACGTAAGTCGTACAGCTAATTAGTCGATGATCTACATCTGGACTAGGCTATAAATCTCATCATTAGATCCTTCAAGATTAGTAGATAAAATCTTAAACCCTCATTTTTTTGGACCATTCAGGGATTAAGATGTTCTGGTTATCAAACCAACCATCAAAGTGTAATTTCACTAACTTTGGAAACCTGTAGAACCACTAAGATCAAGGTTAGAAGCTATCCGACTGTCAAATTTTATAGAATCAACACTATAAACCATGCTAATAATAAATCAAACCAATCAGCCCATCCAAAACTTTAATACCAACTAATCTTCAGCCTTAGGTATTTAATGATACTTCAGAGAGGAATGGATGGTGTTGATCGCATTGACAATCGCGTGGACCCCACCTTTAAGGCCATGCATGAACACAAACTGTGTGCACCTGCAAAACGTTGGACTGTGCACACAGTCAAATCGGGCTTGACCCGATAAAACCAAAGAAAGGCAGGGAATTTCTCCCTTTTTCCCGCCTTTTAAAATTCAAGCGGCAGGGATTACTTTTATCCTGAAACGGCCCACCATCAAGGACCATTTCCAAAATCCAGACCGTTCATCGCAATCAGTGGGTCCCACTGTCCCTAACCATGCTGTGTTTGTCAATTAAAAACCACCGGTACCACCTCGATTAGCGACTGATCTAGTAAGGCATGAGGATGGCACTGACGGGGAGGATAAATCCATGTTCGCCGCTTCTCTGGCCAATCCGACCGTTAAAACCCATCGAACGGAGGCCACGCACGCAGAAATCAACCCCGTCAGCCCTACTATTTTCGAAAATATGCCCTACCCGTCGGATTGCGGAAAGAATCTTTCCTTATTGAGGAAAGATGAATCTCATCCAAACGTTAGCGTCTGGAAGCTTCTCTCGAGCTAATCCAGAATGTCTAAATTAGGTTTCAATGGATATCCCCTAGCAAACGAGATGCGAGTGAGAAATTGAAATGGCGGAGGATTTCTTGCCTGTAGAACTGCTGTCTTAATCAATAGTCCACCTTTCACTATAAGATGGACCCCACACTACCTTTAGACCATATCAGGACCATTCAAATGACCCTGATCTATGAATTAATCACCCATATGAAAAACACCATTATCATCCCTCATCTTCCTTAAACTGATTGTGAAACCCACCTTCTACAAAATCGGATCCATTCACTGATCTGATCCATTCATCGTGTGGCCCACCACATTTAATGTCCATTAAGGACAATCAAATGGACCCATATACGAGATCTAAAGCACTGAGAGATCCTGACGCCTAACCATCTTCGGCTAACTCATGTTATCTCCACTCTAATCCTCATGATTAGCTGCAGATCTTTCCAGAAACGGAAAAACTATATAAAAGCATGTATTAGGGTGAACCCCAAGGAGAAGAAAAAGATAGGAAATATAAAGAGAGGGAGATAGGAATTTCAGGCACCATTCGAGCGAGTTGCAGGCCTGGTAGCAACTCGACTCGGTTTAAGTCGTCCTCCGCTGTGAAGAAAACACAGAGAGAGAGAGAGAAGTAAGGTTGAGAGTGAGGAAGAAGAAGGAAGGAGGGAAATAGAGAGAAGATATGCCGCTTATGTGAGTTTCCGACTGTCCATCTTTAGCCGGTCGTCTGGAGTCTCTCAGACTCGATACGGACCCTGTTCCGTCAATCTCCAGCCTCGGTCCAGGTCTGATTCTACCCAAGACAATGCCTGGGATCGAGGCAGGAAGACTTGGTTTTGCATTCTGGCGAACCAGGTGCTGGGCATGCCACATCCAGACCTTTCTCAGCATCCAAGCAGCGTCCCTGGTCAGTCACTACAACTGGTCTCACTCAATCGTTGAGGTACCACTCCCAACTCGGTCATGAGTTGGCATGACTCAGGCCTACACTTCAGGGTAAAAACCCAAATCTAAATCAGTGAGGGAGGTCAGTTTGCATCCCCATAACCGCACCATTAGGGATCTTAGTCCGCTCTCAGTCATTGCAATGAGTTAAACTCAACTCGTTAACGAGTTGACTTTACCCAACCGAGCTTAATGATGTGTTACCTCCAGAAATCCACTTTGAAATCAGCCAAATAGGCCCTTGAGATAACACAATATTCCTGAGTTGAATAAACCAGAAACATATTGCAATGGACTCTCTTATTCATTACTTATATGCCTAAATGACTAGACTGAGTTGACTCAGTGATGACACGTAGAATGATTCATCCAGGGGTGTCTTTAAATGACCTCTTGAAGGGGAAATCCTACCTCATCAGCAACATAGAGTAATCCCAATCTAGGTATAAACCCAAACTATGTTGTTTATATTTGAAACTCCTCTCAACTCAGTGACGAGTTGACTCATCTAAACCCTTAACTAGGTAGAAACTAAAACCCTCTTTGAATTGGTGTTAAAGATCATCTCAGGGGAGCTTGGAAAACCTCATCAAAACCAGAAAATCAGACTCTTGAATCCGTCTTGTGAGAACGTCTGGATTAGAAACAACACTCAACCAAGGTGAGGGATAACCCACATGGCTTCTTCATTTTATGGAATTCCAAGATAGTTTAAGTTTATTAGCATGAAGACATTATGATGGCGTAAATGTTACTCTTGTTTCCTTGAATCCTAAATTGAAATTTACGTTATGCCATATTGAGATCACCTATGTACACGTGTACTTCTACCAATTGTATTAAATGATAGGAAATCTTATAGTTAGTTTGCTCTATTAACTCTTTACATACGTTAGATTCATTATAACTTGAATCTATTAAAGTCCTAGAATAATACAACTAAATGATATGATTCTCCTCTTCCCATTTGGTTGTGTTGAACATGAGTTAAAATATAAATTTCTATTACCCATATATAGTAACTAGATGATCTTACACCTTATAAGTTATTCTAATAATTGCCCAAATTATGGATATAGCTCTACTTAATAATGATAAGAATCTTGATGCCTTAATCCATCTCATTCCACATGTTGCACATTGAAGACTAAGTGTAGAATGTCACCTTTTAGAAGATGTTGAATGAACTTGTCTCAAATCTAATTACACTTGATATATCACATGTGGGCCCTCCTTTGGACCTTGGGAAAGTAAATGAATTTATATTGAGTTCATATTTGAATGCTAGATATCCTATTAAAGGACTACAAGTCTTGATCATGCTTGTGAGAGTAATCTTGTTAATTCTATACAATGTGCATCATGGTACATGACATTCACGCATGACATATGAGCTTTTCCGGGTGCTCAATGTAAGCCACATTCTATTCGATTTACTGAAAGTTCCAACACTTAAGTTTAACTCACAGAACTTGTGCATTTGGATCACTTTGGGCACTCTTTCTTTTCATGAGGCTTTTCCGGGATTAGACACTCCTCGGGCGTACCCCGTGTATTTTTCGAAGAGATATCCTTGGGCGCACTCACTTACATGGCTTTTTTCAGGTAGATAATCTACCGTGAGTGGTCTACATTGTCTTTTCCGAGTGGCTAGTTCTCCTTGGGCGTATCTTTGAATATTTTTTTGGGTGACTAGTCCGCCTTGGGCGACCCTTTATTTTGATAGCTGGATGTGCATCCCCAGATCTGTGACTTGGGCATACATTCATACATCCATACATTCATTTATAATTTCATGATTAGTCTCCTTGTAATTTGAACGTATTGATTTAAAACTGTTTTGGAATGACATGATATGCATGAATCCTTGCGGGAAATTCCCATTGAGTTTTCACTCACCCAATCGTGCAGTTGCACCAAATAGATGCAGGTTTAATGACAAGTGGAGACCTCTACAATGGGTTTTCAGGGATGGCTGAGGTGGAGTTAGGCCAGGAGGGCCTCTATGCCATTACAATTGAGCCATTGGAGCTTGAATAATAATTTAAGATTTACTTGCTTTTGTATATCAGAATTTATGTTTTGTTTGAATTGTAATAAAATATTTTCCCTATTGTGGGATTTCATTTTGCTCCCATTTACATGTATTGAACTTCCTTTTGTTACGCTTGATATTTGAAGCTTATGAATTGTTGTCTTACTCCATGTTATGAAATTTGCCACTATTTAGATGTATGTTAGTCCACTTCATAACGTAACACTCGGGTTCTTAATGAGCAACTATCCTCGGGTTTTGAGAACCGGGGTGTTACATCATATGACTTGATGCATGAATCGAAAGTATGATTCATGCATAACACATCATATATGGCACGTTGCATCTACTCCCTAGCGACACCGGGGAGGTAGTTTTACAGTCAGGATATGGCTGGCATATATGAGTATGGACATTGGAAACTATTGAGGTTATAGGGTGTCACAGACATCCCTGGGTGAAAGTCTTTAAACCCTGTGGTACCAGTAGGATGCTCCAATGTTTAGACCGAGCGGAGTCATGAGCGCATGAGGGCTGGATACTGGTAGGTTGTGTCTTCCACTGTGTCGAGGTTGATTGGAAGGGGGTTTGACCTTACTCGCCCGGGTGAAGAGGGCTATATGATAGGTTGAGTTTGACCAACTCGTGAAATGAGTTCACTATCGGCAAGCTGGGTGGGTTTTCGTATACCACTGACGAGGCGGATAGTAAGGTCTCTTATACTTGCTTGATCTCGCACGCGATGAGTGGCAATCAGTGTTGAAAGTATACTAGACCCCGGTGATAATCCAATTATGAACTGTTATGAGATATGAACTAGACATCAGGATTAACATGTGACATATGGTAACCATACATTCATGTAGCATTCAAGATTGTAGACGCGTAAATATAATTCAGTGTTATACAATCGTTGGCCCGATCCCCAATAGGTATGGGACTATTTGGGATCAAGAGTCTATCATCCTGGAATTATATTACACGTTTGCTATAGGACTAACATGTGTTGTAACCCTGGGTGCGAGGCCCCTATAGGCATATGATACCATGCACTACGACTCGTTCATTCATCATGCGTTATTCTATTGCATTGTTGTATATGACATTTGGCTCAATAGGCCTTTACTTTGTATAACCTTGATATAATCATTAGCTTCCGCATACTTTGATATCGTTATACTCGTCATATCTATTGTGCATGCACACACGCACTCTATAAGCTTCGTAGTTAGCTTATGCTCATTGTTTATGTGTAGGTTATGCTAGACAACAACAGTAGTGAGGCATGAGCACATGGCCGACCTTTTGGAGTTTTTATATATGTATTGTATTTCCTTTCTAGTACTGTATTCAATCCTTTTATAATGGATGTATGTGATGATGTTTAGCTTATGGTACATTCATGATTATGCTTCCCTAAAAAAAATCACCCTGGAAATCCTCATGGAATTTCATTTTCGAAACTTGGTGCGAGCTAGGAATTGAAATCGAAGAACCATGGAGGCTGTTAGCACCAAATTCGGTTTACAACGAATGAGCGCCGAAAATCGGATTTAGGGCATGACATAGAGAGCACCAGGACTGTCTGTATCTAGCTAGGTACGGGTGGGGGACTGTCTGTATCTATCTAGGTACGAGTGGGGTAGTACCTACTCAGCACTCTAAGGACCCGTTTGGGAGCGTGGATTTGAAACCCATTGTATTAGGAAACCTGGATTTGAAATCCTTAGGGTCGTTTGGCACCATGGATTTGGAGGGATTTGAGGGGATTTCAAATCCCCTTGTTGTTTGGCAACATAAAGTAATAGGGGGTTTCAAATCCATAGTGAGAGCTTGGATTACACCCAAAATCATTTCAATAGTTGCATGTGTAACATGTGTGTCACCATAATATTATTTTATTGGGCACATGACCCACTAATGATATCAAAAAATAATTATATTATCAATTACATCACTATTAATTACTTTAAAATGATGATCAGCACCATCCAAACTTTGTCCATGTAAATCAACGGTTAAAACTTGTTGGTTAGTCATTCGGACATGATCTTGTGCTTGTGGCTAGAGGTGTACACGAGCCAAGCTGAGCTTTGCTTAGCTCATGCTCGACTCGGACAACTTAAGTCTCAGCTCATGCTTGGCTCGGCATGGCCTTCGAGCTTGGAACAACAGCTTGTGCTCGGCTCGGCAAGAAACTCGGTCCAGTTCGAGCCGAGTTCGAGTCGAGTTTTCGAGTCGACTCTGACTGTACCAGAGCCAGCCGGCCAATGGTCGCTGGTCGGATGGACACTACTCACTGGAAAAAATAGAGAAAGGGGAGGAGAGGACTCACTTTCAGATGCCGCTCGTCCAGACAGACGCTGGAAGGAGAGTATTCGCTGGGTGATTTGGGCGAACGGACGGCCGAGAGGCGACGAACGGGTTAGGGATTAAGGGTTACTGGCCAATTTGGGCGAAATGGGGAGATGGGTGATTTGGGGGCTAGTTGGGATGCTGGGTTAGGGTTAGGCGAACGAACGAGTTAGGGTTAGGGTCTGGGTCGTCGAGGACTTGGGCAAACTGAAATGAAGTAAAGGGAAGGTTTTTTTAAAGAAAAAAAACTTATATATATTAGGAAAACTCAATCCAAGTCGAGTTTGAGCCGAGTTGAGCTCAATACCGAGTCGAGCTAGGTCCATCTCAGACTCGACTCGAATCGTTCTGAGCTCATAAAAAATGGCTCGACTCGGTTCGAACACAGTTTTGATCCGAGTCGAGTCGAGCTTTTCCGAGTCGATCCGAGTGAGCTAATGAGCTAACTCGACTCATGTACAGCTCTACTTGTGGCCCATCCGAGACTTGAAATTTCATCATTTTCGGCCAAAGCATATATTTCAGCGGGCTTATTGCAACCATTGTGTCAAACATTACATATGTAACTAATTAGAGATATTAAAGTTGATTTACTAATAAAATTCAAACCCTCAGAATATACCATGCATAGCTACTTTTGGATTAAAGTTGATACCCAATCCAGGGTGCCAAACACAATAAGAGGATTTCAAATCCAAGGGGTTCCAAATCCAGGGGGTTCCAAATCCACGCTCCCAAACGAGCCTATTTGGCACCCTGGATTGGAAATCAACTTTAATATAAAAGTATCTATGCATGGTATCTTTACAAGGCTTGAATTTAATTACTAAATCAACTTTAATATCTCTAATTAGTGAACGTATATGATGTTTAACACCATGGTTGAAATAGGCCCATTGAAATATATACTTTGCTCGAAAATAATGAAATTTCAAATCTCTAGTGGGCCACAAGAACAAAATCATGTCCGGGTGACTAAACAACGAATTTTAATCGTTGATTTACATTGACAATGTTTGGACGGTGCTAATCATCATATTAAAGTAATTATAGTGATGCAATTGATAATGTAATTGTTTCAGGACATCATTAGTGGGCCATGTGCCCAATAGAATAATAGTCTGGCGACGTGTTACACATGCAACTCTTGGAAGAATTTTAGATGTGGATTTCAAACCCCCTCTTTGAAGGGATTTGAAACCCCTTACTTTGTTGTGCCAAACAACCAGGGGATTTAAAGTCTCCTCGAATCCCCCGAATCCCCTAAATCCCCCTAGATACACAGTGCGAGGGTCGCAGCCAAGTCGTGGATGGACGGACCAAAGAAAAATTCGCTATTTTGAAAGCAATGATCTTTATGGCCCCACCATGATTATTGTGTTAGATCCATACCGTCCTTCCATGTTTTAAGATCATTTTATAACATGAGCTGAACTAGGAGACAAATTCCTAGTCAGGCGGACCACATAATAGGAAACAATGGTAATTATACGCATACAGTTGTAGTCATCTTAAGGCCCTGGAAGGCTCATATCAACCTGATATTTGTGTTTTCATCCGAGTCTTTTTGACTTAGATGAACAGTTTAGATGGCAAATAAATATGCCTCGGGCAATGGAAAAGATTCAACGAGAAATCCTCACTATTTTATGATGGTATGGTCCACTTAAGCTCTAGATCAGCTTCATTTTTGGGCCCTGGCATAAACTGATCTAGAAAATTGAGTGGACGTGGATCTAACACATACACAGTGGAGGTGCCACAAAGATTTTGCTAAAATATTTTGCCTATTTGATTGAGAAGAATTCGGTGTAAGCTAAAATATAAATACGTGTAAATTCCTACCAACATATTTTTCTTTAAAAAAATAAATTAATATTGATGTTAACTGATATTAGCACAGGCGACGTTGACCAATAATAACGTTAGGCACTAGATCCGCCTGTGCCGCCAACACACACGAGCCGCATGGACAATTTGGAAACAAATTGGCTACTCCCCCTGCCACCAGCCCTGTGGCTGGTGGTCGATGCTCTATGGGCCCCACCATGATGTATGTGCTTCATCCATTCCGTTCATTCATTTTTACAGATCATTTTAGAGCTTGAATCAAAAAATGAGAGGGATATAAATCTCAGGTGGACCACACCACATGAAAAAAATAGTGATCGGATATCCACCATTAAAATCCTCCTAAGGCCCACTATACTGTTTATTTGACATCCAATCTATTGATTAGGTCATACAGATCCAGATGAAGGGAAAGAACAAATATCAGCTTGATCCAAAACTTTTATGGTCCCGAAAAGGTTTTTAATGGTCAAAGTTCATTCAACACTATTTGCTGTAATGTGGTCCAATTAAGAGTGGGATATATCTCATTTTTTATCTCATATTATAAAATGATTTATAAAAATAGATGGACGGCATGGATAAAACACATACATCATGGTGGAGCCCACAGTGCACCGACCTCCCATCATCGGCTGGTGGCGGGGGAGTAGTCAATCCGTTCCCAAACAATTCCAAATTTCCAATGCGGTCACTTCTCATTCTTGGACGTGGATCAGCTACTCATAGGTTGAGTAGCGAGACTCGCCACTGAAGTGACGTGACCAGGTTCCGTGGGTCCCATCATGATATATGTGTTGTATCCACGCGGTCCATCCATTTGGAGAGATCATTTTAGGGCATGATCTAAAGAATGAGGCGGATCTAAAGTTTTAGTGGACCCCACCACGGAAAATAGTGGAGAAATTGATGCCCATCGTTGAAACCTTCCTAAGGTCCACCATGATGTTTATTTGAGATCCAACCCGTTCATAAGTTAACACATATATTAAAGAAGGGAAAACATAAACATTAGCTTGATTGAAAACTTTTGTCGCCATTATAAGTATTTAATGGTGGGCGCCACTCTCTCCACTATTTTCTGTGGTGGGTCCACTAGAGATTTGGATCTGACTCATTCTTTGATTCATGCCCTAAAATGATCTCTCCAAATGGATGGACGGTGTGGTTAATGAGAATGAGGGACGTATTGTGGTTAATGAAAGATACGATCCCTCGTTCTCATTAATAAAGTCATTTCCGATGATTCTTGGCATATCTTTCATTAACCATGTCATTTCCAATGACTCTGGCTAATAGGATATGCTGGATTTCTCTGTCCCAAAAAAAAATTGGTAGTTGTACATGGAAGATCAACTAAGGGACGCGGATTGCGTCCTACCCCTTCCAAGCAGGGCTCTGTGGGGCCTATAGTGATGTAAGTGTTTTATCCACACTATTCATATTTTCTCCCAGATCATTTTAAGATTTGAGCAAAAAACTGAAGTAGGTCACAACTCCAGTGGACCACACTAAAGGAAGCTGCAGTGATAATGACACCCACCGTTGAAACATTTCTAAGGGCCACCGTGATATTTTTTTACCATCTAACCTATTAATAAGGTCATTTAGATGTAGATGGAGCAAAAAATAAATATGATCCAAAACTTCTCCAGCTCCCAAGAAGTTTTTAATGGTGGAAGTGCAATACCCAATTTATGGTCTACTTAAGCCTTTTTCGTGCCTAATGTTTTGGATGATACCTTATAATGATATGAGAAAAAAAATTAACGGCGTGGATAAAACACTTACATCACGGTGGGCCCCACGGAGCCCTGCCCGGACAGATTACTATCCGGGCGAGGGTAAGACGCAATCCGCGTCCTAGGAAAAGCAGTGGGTATTAAACAAACTACTATTGAAACTTTCCCGGGCCAACCGTGAGGCTTATTTTCCATTATACTTGTTTGTAACATCACACATGTTTGTTTGAAGTTAAAATACAATTATCAACGTGATCAAAGCTTTATGTACGGTAGCATCAATTCCTACTTTCAGTTAGGGCTGAAAGTTGGGCAGGTTCAACCCGACCGACCCGTGACCGACCTGACATTGGGTTGGGCTCGGGCATGATATTTCAGGTCCGATCTTAAGCTTGGGCTATACAAACACCAACCCGATAAAACTTGGGTTGGGCTTGGGTTGAGGTCTCGGGTTGCCTGACCTAACCCGAACCTGATCAATATATAAGTTTCTTATAAATTATAATTGAGTGTGGATCGTTTGTGCACACTAGTGATGTCCAGTCTTATTTGTTCACGTCATTTCCAAGGACTCAAGCTAACAAAATATGCCAGATTTCTCTCTCCCAAATAAGCTTCGTGCTATGCTACATGACTTTTAAAGGAGTAGTTGTCTTATATTTTAGCTTGTTTTTTTAAAGAAAAAAATGAAGTTATTTATAATGAATAATCACATATATAATTAATAAAATTATAGATACAAAAAATAAGTCCTATATTGAAATATAATAAACTAATGTAATAACGAAAATATTAGCACGTATATACCCGACCAACCCGATCAACCCGACCGAGCCCGCTTGGGTTGGGCTTGGGTTGAGAATTCCCAACCCAAGATTGGGTTGGGTTGGGTTAGGGTTGAGGTATAGGAACCTTGGGTTGGGTTAGGGTTGAGCACCAACCCGACCCAACCCGCCCGACTTTCAGCCCTACTTTCAGTGGTGTAGTCTACTTTAGCTGTGAATCATCATTGGTTTTAAACTTGTATCTTAGAATGATACGAAAACATAGACGGATGGTGTGGATCAAAGAAATACATCATTGTGAAGCCCTCGTGTATTTCATACTATGAGAAATTTCGTTGCTTGCTGTTTGGGCAGGGGAGCAGTTTTGATGAGACCCAGTGATGTAGGGATGGGCGTGGTCGATCACTATCTTCCTCAAGGGGATAATTTGTCTAAATCCATGGAGCTTCTCTGGACTCCTCATAAAGACACCTCGAATCCATGACAGAAAATAAGAAAATAGAGATCAATTCTAGAAAAATTGAAATTTAGTAGATAATATAAATGAATTTACAATCCTTTAAATAGTAATACCAAATCTTAAAAGAAGTTTCGGAACCAAACTCCACCTCAAACTCCCTAAAATTCATAACTTTCTATAAATAATAAATTTACTATTTATAATAAGTGTCCTATTTAGATTAACCACGTTATTCTCCTAATTTTTCTAAGAACTTTCATGTTGGACACAACTCCTAAAGCTTACAGGACGAAGAGTTATAATCAAACTAAAACTTGCTATAATAGTGAAAACGAAAATAAAATGGATTTTCAATCGTCGATTTGATGAAATTTCAAAAATTAGGTATGGGCAACTCGGCATATCCAAGTTGGTAGGCTAAAGTAGCTTCTCCTACCCCAAAATCATATATGGTACGTTGAGTAACTCATTCTGGTTTGCGAGATACGCCTACTATAAGGTTCTGACAGTTTGGATCACCTCTGCCTCCAATCGGGCCAATCTGGTCCATCTTGGACATGAAAGTGTCTGCGATCCACTCTACATCAGTCCCCTCCACTTCAAAAGAACTCGTTATCGAGTTCTTGTCCTATTATCGAGTTCTTGTCCTACTTTGGTTCGTGATACTCGGTCAGGTCTACGACATTGAAAGTACGCGATATCTCCATGTCATTCGGAAGATCAACTACGTAGGCATTATCATTGATCTTATGGAGGATCAGTACCAGTCCAATCTTTTTGTTCTTCAACTTGTTGTACATCCCGGTCAGAAATCTTTCCTTGTGTAGATGGACCATAACTCGGTCGCCCACCTCAAACACCTTTTTGTCTCCAATGGTTGTAGGCTTGCTCATTGTACTTGATGTTCGAGGCATGTAACTTGTCTTGCACCTTTGCATAAATGCCCATGATCCTATCTGCCATATGTCTTATTGCAACGCTCATGCCTAAGAGCTTAGGTAAAGGGACCAAGTCAAGTGTGTAGTGAGACACTCGACCATAAATAACTTGAAATGGGGACTCCATGTCGAGCGGTTTACTATGTTGTTGAATGCGAACTTCACTTGAGATAGGGCCAAATCCCACTGCCTTGATTTTTCTCCTCAAATACATTGAAGGAGGTTCCCCAATGTGTAATTCACAACTTCAGTTTGCCCATCGGTCTGTGGGTGGTAGGCACTCCTAAATTGAAGTCGTGTGTCGAAATGATTCCACAAAGTTCACCAAAAGTGACTAATGAACTTCGTATCATGTTCAGAAGTGATAGTCTTACGAACCCCGTGTAGTCGCATGAACTCTCTAAATAATAGATTCGCCACATGTGTAGTATTGAGGGTCTTCTTGCATCGGATGAAGTGTGTCATCTTTAAGAAATGATCTACCACTATGAACACCATTTTAAAAAAGAAAATTGAAAAGTTTAAAACAAAATGATGCTTTTCAAGAAGAAAAAAATCGGCATTTTGAAATTTTTTAGAAAAAAAAAATTTTAATTTGAGAAATTTTTTGAGATTTTAAAAATAAAAATTTAGAATTTGTATTTTAATTTTGTTTTGAAATATTCTATAATAAAAATGATATTTTGTTAAAAGTTTTAATTTAAAAGAAAACTTAAGAGTAAAAAAATATACATTTTGAAAAAAAAATGTGATTTTTAAGTGGAAATTGAGATTTATCTGTGAAAAAAAAAATATTTTTAACTATATTATTAGGCACATCCACTAATTGAAGCTTTAACCATTTTTGGACAATCTAATCAGTCCAGATTGAAGAGTAAATAACTTCAGATGTTTAAATCAAATTTCATTCAAATTGTTGATCAATCTTGTATGCCCAATATCTTTCTCATATGTAGCCTGATTGGAGCGAGTAACTAGTCAAATTGAGGGTATTGATCAGTAAAATAGAGTGAATGGACCAGACATGTAAAATGGGCTAAATATTCTAGTAAAAATTGTGACCCAACTTATTGACCTCGTGAGAACTTAAGAATTGATGTTAGTAAGTTTTGTGGGCCCCATCATGATGTGTGTCGAACATCAACACCGTGCATTTTGATGTATCCCCTTTAGGTTATGAGATATCTCAAAATTCATCCGTATACAAAACTTAGGTGGGCTATACCATCTAAAACTATGTGAAGACATCCTAAAAAATATAAAAGCACTTGGTGGGCCCCACATGAGCTTTGGATGCAGCTGAAACTTGGTCTGACCCCTCATCCAAGTGGGACACACATAATGATTGGGTTGGATATGTGAATCACATTTAGGTAAGTCCAATATATTATTATGAATGTTTTAAGAAAACCCCTCTCCACTACATTTAGGTGAGTTACTCATTACCCTTACTAGAGTAAACTCTGTGGGGTCCACCGTTATTTATTTATTTTATCTACTCCGTTCATCCATGTTAACAGATAATTTAAGGTATAAAGAACAAAAAGGAAGCATATCCAAAGCTCAAGTGGACCACACCACAGGAAATACTGTGATTGAACCTCTACCATTGAAAAATTCTTGGAGGCCATGTAAGTTTTGGATCAAGCTGATGTTTGTGTTTTCTCTTCATTCACATCTTTTTTATATTATGAATAGGTTTGATGGAAAATAAACATTACTGTGTGTAAGACCCGTATCCCAGTTCATACTGTTCCGTCGAACCTCACGATCCTTTTCGTCGAAGTATGGCAATCTGCGACTGATAACCGACGTTTGCGATCGACCCTAAGTCATATCCTGTAAAATTGAGTCGGGTTAATTCGAGACCTATATCATTGCGACCGCACCGTCGCCGCGGTTCTAACGTAGCGACTCGCGTACCGATCCGATACCCAAGTCGGAAGATGTGGGTCGGTGTTTATTTTGAAGAAACGTCGCGCATTTACAATCCCAAGAGAATCTCTACAACATGTCAAATCAATCCCATCAATCACCCCTCATGTCAAGTACAAAACACCCCCATGCTTCCTTTCTCCACAAGTAAAGCAACCACCAAAGTCAACCAATCCATCACCTCACCCATCACTTACATCCATCACCTCTCCTTACAACCTCTCTCTTTCCCTCCACATTTTTCAAGCAACCATTCCAAGCAAGAGCACCACACGTCCATGGCTTTTCAAGTGAGAGAAAAGTGCATGTGTGAGGCCCACCTTTCCCATCCCAAGATCTTCTATCCTAGCCATCCATTTCTCATCTTCCACTATCAAAGAGAAGTACAAGGAGTTAGGCGTTTCAACGGACCAAGAAGATCAAGTGGTGGGTGCTTCTATAGACTAGATTTCTGTGTTTTTATGATGGGCTAAGTGAGGCCTACCGATCAATGGTATGGATCTCACTTTGGACCCTAAGATGTGGCCGATGGCCCACCTTGATTTATCATTTGATGTATGATTGGATGCAAGGGAGGGCCCATAGTGTCGGGGTCCCTCCATCACACGTGTGTCCCACCTTTTCTCTCTCTCTCTCTCTCTCTCTTTTACATTTCTCTTTTCTTGTGATGATGTGATGGTGTGGCCCACTTGAATGGACCCCACCTTAATGTATGTTTTATACATGTCATTCATCCATTTGGTGGCCCACCTGAGCAGGGCCCACTTTAGGTATATGTGGTGCCACGTTAGGTATAGTGACGTTGGTTTGTAAAAAAAAAAAAAAAAGATTCTTTTTAAATTTTGGGGTGGGCCACTTATACAGCCCCACCTCGATGTATGTATTCAATCCACGCCGTCTACCCTATTTACCCAATCATTTTAAGCGTTGAGCCGAAAAATGAAGCGGATCCAACTTTCAAGCAGGCCATACCTTAGAAAACAATGATTTTCACCGTTTAAACGCACTTAAATTTATCTTCACTTCGAAAGATGCCCAATATTGGGCTTGATGGAATGCTTATGAAGTATAGAGTCCATTGGGTGGGGCGGATGCTTTCGATGCCGGCCCCACACGTGAAAAACCTCAGGGGACTTGGTTTTCAAAATAATAATAATAATAATAACAACAACAACAGCATTGCTGTTGTTGCTATCAGAGAGAGAGGACGCGTGGTGTCCTGCGCTGGGCGGATGACCAGAGACCCACGGCTCCAGCCGTGGGCCCCACCTTGATGTTTATTTGTCATCCAATCTGTTCATATGGTGGGACCTTAGGGCGGTGGGCTACCTTCCAAAAATCAGACACATCCAACGCTCAGGTGGCCCATATCAGAGGAAACAGTGTGAATTGAATGTATGCCATTAAAACCCATTTTGGGTCCACAGAAGTTTTGGATCAAGATGAAATTTGTTTTTCCCCTTCATTCCAGGTCCGTGAGACCTTATTAACAGGTTGGATGGAAAGTAAACATTATGATGGGCCCCACATGGAGCCCACAGTGATGTACGTGTTTTATTCCCACCGTCCAGCTGACGGTGGAGCCCACGTTAATGTATGTGTTTTATTGCACCGTCCACTGCCGTGGATGGTGGGCCCCACCTGGAATTTGCATGCGCCTAAAACTTGGTCTGAACCCTCATGTAAGTGGGACACACATAATGGGTGGGCTGGATTTGCTAACCACATCTTGGGGGGGCCCAAAAGAATGATTATGAATGTTTTAATGGTGCACGACACCTCTCAACTTCTGTGTGTGGTGTGACCCACATAAGTCACGGATTAACTTGATTTTTGAGACCTAGGCCCACGATGGGCTAGTGCATCTGACTGATAGTGTTGATGTTCGAAATGCATCACGGTGGGACCTACACTACTCGACCTCATGGGATGTTAAAGTCAGCTCCAGTGCATTGTACCTTTTCCCACACACACACACACACACACACACACACATATATATATATATGTATGTGTGTGTGTACACATGTACACACACACACATATATATATAGATATATATATATATATATATATATATATATAATGGTGGGCTGTTTTAGGGCCTACCATGATGCATGTGTTGCATCCAACCTGTCCATCCATTTTAAAAGCTCATTTTATAGTATGAGCTAAAGAATGAGTCAAATCCGTGGTTCAAGTGGGTCCCACCACTATTATTTGACGTAAGGGTCGGTTGATCCTTTGACATGATTCATATATATGTATGTATGTATTTGTGGCCATTTTTAAGGCCCACCTTGGTGCATATATAAGGCCCATGAGATTAGACCCATTTGACATATATAAGGCCCATGGGATTAGGCCCTTTTGATGTATTTTAAGGCCCGCGGGTTAAGGCCCATTATGATGCATTAGGGCCCATGGGTTGAGGCCCATTGTGAGGTAATTAAGGCTCATGGGTTATAGCCCATTGTAATGCACTTAAGGCACATTAGTAAGGCCCAATTGGTGTGGCCCATCTGACATACATAAGGCCCGTGTGATCAGGCCCATTCGATGTACTTGTGGCCCATTGTTGAGGCCCACTTTGATATATATGAGACCCATGTTACGAGACCCATTGTGACGTTTTCAAAGGCCCATGGGTTATGGCCCATTGCAATGTACATAAGGCCCATTAGTGCGGCCCATTGATGTGGCCCACTTGATGAATATAAGGCCCATGCGATATGGCCCATTTGATGTATTTAAGGCCCAATGGGATGTCCTTAGGGTCCATTGCAATGTGTGATTCCTCCATGGTTTATGTAATGATGTTTTATGGCGGGCCATGCCTTGAGAGCAATGTTGGTTTGACGTACACATTGTAAGAATAATGTTGGTTAAATGTCTGCATTATGACTCTCCTTAGGGCCCATTGATAGGCCCATACTTGTTGTGTGTAGGCCGTCTAGGCCCATTTGCATTGTAAGGATGGTTCATTACTTTATAAAATGCTTAGTATAACTCCATGATTCATGCCCATACGCATCATATATATGCTTGATATGAGGAATGTTTGATTATAGCATAAGCCGTTGGGCTAAGACATTACAGGACTCTATATGAGACGGAGTGCCTGACATGAGCGCGTGGTACGCGCGAGATTGCTGCATGTTTGTATGGTGTGACTCATGCATCTTGCATATACGTGACTTGATCACTGCACGCCCTAGCGACATTAGAGCTGTAGCCTCCACAGGCACATTGTGGATGGTCGTATCGAATACCGAAAATATTGGTTCTAGCATTGTGGGCACTTAGGATGTCCTTGGGTGAAAATCTCAGAACTTTTTTGGTACCAGGAGTTGCTCCAACGTCTAGATCGAATGGATACACGAGCACCCGAGTGCCGAATACCAGTAGGCCGCATCTCTCACTGTGTCGTGGTCGGTTGGAAGGGGGTATGGCCTTATCCGCCTGAGTGAGGGAGCTATAAGCTAGGCTGAGTTTGACCAGCTAGCAAATGTGTTCGCTATCAACGAGCCGGGTAGGTATTGGCAGACTACTGGTCAGGCGGATTGTGAGGTCTCTTCCACTTACTTGACTGTGCAGCTAGGGAGGAGGCAGTCAGTGTGAGGTGTATTAGACCCCGGTGTTATCCAGAGAGGAACTGTACTGATATGTGTACTTGATGAGTACTGACACGCTTGCTTTGCATCTCACATATGACATTTGGCTACATAGGCCTCGCATCGCATGGCCTTGGTATGACTGATAGCATTTATGCCTTGCATCACATAGCTTTGGTATAGCTGATAGCATTCATGGACTTACTGCATATTTCCGCATTACTCTGATATATATATTTGGCACTTACCTTGCACACACTTTCACCACCCTCTAAGCTTTCTATAAGCTTATGCACAATAAATGCGTACAGGTGGCGTTAGGTTGCAGCAGTATTGAGCTTGGAGCGTGCGGTCGAGCTTTGGGAGATTCTGTTACTTTCATTTCCCTTTCATACACATTGTACTTAAAGTTTTGTTATAGTGGATATGTGGTGTTGTTGTTTTGTGACTTGGTTATGCTTGTGGTTATGTTCCATTACAAAAAAAAAAATTCATACTGAAAATCCTCCTTGTAGGATCCCAGGATCGGAATCTGGCGTATGGGCACTAGGAGCCGAGAATGGGGTACTACGGAGGCTGTCGGCACCGAATTCGGCAATCGGGAATTTTGTGAGCCCGTTTTCCGAGTTTGGGGTGTGACACTGTGGGCCCAAGGAAGGTATCAACGGTGGAAATTATTATTCCACACTGTTTCGCGTGGCATGATCCACTTAAGTTTTGGATTTATTGAAAATTTGGTATGAACCCACACCGTTCATCCATTTTTCGAGATCATTTTAGAGAATTATCCAAAAAAATAAATCATATCCAAAGATTAAATGGACCACACCACAAATAAGTTTTTAATGGTAGGTGTTTAATCCCCACTATTTTCTGTGGTGGGATCCACTCGAAGTTTGGATTTGCCTCATGCTTTGGCTCATGATCTAAAATTATTTAGTAAAATGGATGGACAGAGTGGATAAAACACAAGCATTCATGGCAGGCCCCACAGTTTACTAAGTGCGGTAAGCGTACTGAGTTTCTCGGTATGCAATCGGTACACAAGGGGAACAGATTAGCTACCCGTGACCCAATGGCTGGTGGTCGGTGCTATGTGGGCCCCACCATGATGTATGTGTTTCATCCATGCCGTCCATCTATTTTTAAAGATCATCTTATGGCATGAGATAAAAAATGAGGTATATCCCAACCTGAAATGAACCACGTTACAGGAAACAGTGTTGAATGAGCGTCAACCATTAAAAATATTTTGGGGGCGAGGTTAGGATTGGCTAATCCCCTTGCCACCAGCCCCGTGGCTGGTGGTCGGTGCTCTATGGGCCCCATTGTGATATATGTGTGTTCATCCATTTTTACTTATCATTTTAGGGCTTGATCCCAAAAATGAGAGGGATATAAATCTTAGGTGGACCACACCACATGAAAACAATAGTGATTGGATATCCACCATTAAAATCCTCCTAAGGCCCACTGTACTGTTTATTTGACATCCAATCTGTTGATTAGGTCATACAGGCCCAGATTAAGGGGGAAAACAAAAACCAGCTCGATCCAAAGCTTCTATGGCTCCCCAAAGTGTTTTTAATGGTCGACACTCATTCAACACTGTTTCTTGTAATGTGGTCCATTTGAGATTAGGATATAACTCATTTTTGTTCTCAAAGCGTCAAATGATCTATAAAAATAGATGGATGGCATGGATGAAACACGTACATCATGGTGGGGCCCACGGAGCACCGACCATCAGCCATTGAATGGTGTAAGGGAGTAGCCCATCCATTTCGGACGCGGATTGGATACTGACAGGTTGAGTAGTGACGGTCACTGCTGAAGTGACGTTACCTATTCTATGGGTCCCACCATGATCTATGTTTTATATCCACACCGTCTATCCAATTTTAGAGATCATTTTAGGGCATAATCCAAAGAATTAGTGAGATCCAAACCTCGAGTGGACCCCACCACAGAAAATAGTGGAGAGAATGATACTCACCATTAAAAACTTCTAAGGGCCACAAAAGTTTTCCATCAAGCTGATATTTGTGTTTTCACTCTCCCCACCAATTTCTATGGTGGGGTCCACTCCAGCTTTTCATATGCCTCATTCTTTGGTTTATGTCCTAGGATGATCTCTCCAAATGAATGGGCGGTGTGGATACAACACATATCATGTGGGCCCACATAACTTGGTGACGTCACTTCAGTTGAGAGTCTCGCTACTCAACCTGTCACTAGCTAATCCGCGCGAGCCCTAATCCTCTCAATCCTCTCTGACACTCTCCTTAATCTCCTCCCTCTCCTCTCTCTGTCTCTCTCCACCCGCGATTCCCCCCTCTCTGCCCCCTAACCTCTCTCTCTCTGAGTGTGTTTGATCTAAAGAAGGGAGGAAGCTGAAACGACGCCCTCCCTACCCACGCACGCCCTCTCTCTCTCTCTCAAGCTCGGTTGAAGACTCATTCACGAACGCTGAACGCGACGTATCTCTCTCTCTCTCTCTCAATCTCTCTCAATCTCTCTCAATCTCAATGTTGATTTAGGAATTTGGGGATTTAGTAATTTGCGGATTCCTGATTCGGCGTGGACCCCCATTTAGGGATTTGGGGATTTTAGGGCTTACAGATTTGAATATGGACCCCGAATTGGGGATTTTCTGATATTACAAATTAGGGATTTCGGGATGTCATGTAATTTCTGTAGCTGATCTGTTTTGGTGGATTCAATTGCAAAAACTGATATTTAGACATTGATTTCAGGTCTCTCTCTCTCTGTTTTTTTTTTTTTTTTTTGCTTGCTTGCTCCATTAGTTTCCTTCTTTGGGTGATGACAGCTTCTTCCTTCTCTTGGGTAGAAGGCCTTTATATCTTCAGCAACGACTTCTCAGGTGAAGTTGTGAGCGGACAAATCTGAATATTGTTAAATGGGCGGAATAATGTGAACTTGTGGGATGTTGCGCATGCATGGGTCATCATACACCTGCATGATTCTAATGCTTCAGTTTACCAAGAAACTGGAAAATCCAAGCAGGATATAACTGTAGTCACCATAGATCAGTGCTTGGCATTTCTTTTGTGTCTTAAGGGATCTTGATCATTCATAACAATGTTTATCTGGAAAGGACCACAACTTCCAAGCTTCGAGGATGTTCAAGGATATCTAGGAATTTGATGCATGAGATACTTGGAAGAGAATTCAAGATCTAGGGAGTAGTTCTCTGTATTGATTTTGCAAAGTATTCTTTCCTTTTCCAAATTAAAAAAATACCAGCTGAAGGGTTAGGATTGCCTAATCAGTGCGATTTTTGGCCCATGGCCCATCCGTGGCAAGTCCTACCCATCCTGAAAAGTATCCTTTCCTTTTCCAATTTTTTTTTTTTTGCTTTTTTACTTTTCTCCAAACCCAAAACTGCTTAATTTTCTACCAGCTTCTCTAACTAATGGAGAAAGATGGAAAGCGAAGTGCAGCAACAAAACCTTGACAGAGATTACCTTAGCTATTTCTGTTACATGCTGGAAAGATATGCTCACAGTTACATAAAAAACGAATAATAAAGAGATGTTATTATTCACTCCAGATGGTTCCTTCATCCTAAAGTATTTTTTTATTTTTTATATTTTACTGATAATTATTCCTAACGTATTTTAGAACAAGGTTGCATTGTTAAACTTTGTTCCTATTAGTAGCTGTTGTGCATTTTGCAGCATTAAATCCCTTTGTTTATTCTTTACCATTTCCATCCTTGAAATGGTTCCTGATGGACTTTCCATGTAGGAAGTTAGGTCGGCAATCCAATTCTGGTGAGAACCACTTGGATGCAATGTTGAGAGGGGAGCTCTTGACTGCACTTGCCCTGTTTGGGCATGACATAACACTGACTGAAGCAGTGAGACGGTTTTACACATTTGTAGGTGACAGAAATACATCACTGCTTCCTACTGACACAAGAAAGGTTGGTTGAATTGAAATACGTAGATTCAATCTTTATATCATTCCATTTGCATGTGCTTGTTGATGTCATTGTCAAATGTATTTGTAGGCGGCATATGTTGCTTTAATGCAGACCGTCACAACATCAAACAAATCTGCATATGAATCTCTTCTAAAAGTTTATAGAGAGACTGATCTACGCCAAGAGAAAGTGCTCATTCTAAGTATGTCAAGACCTATATGAATTTTAAGGAAATTGATTGGGTCCATTTTACTTCTGGGCGATAATCTCTCATATCATTCTTTGTAGGTTCACTGGCATCTTGTCCCAATCCAGATATCGTCCTTGAAGCTCTGAACCTTTTGTTGTCCTCTTGAGGTATGTCAGTTTGATTTCTCATTGAGCCATAGCCCATAAGCATTCTCCCAGTAATCTCCCATGAATTTCCTAAGTGAAGATACTTGTAAATGATTTCAGGTCTGAAGTTGGTAACAGGTACTTTTTTTTTTTGAAGAACAACCATCTCTTTCTTCTTATAGTGAAGATCTGTGTCATAGTTAATGTAGTTGCACTTGATTACTCTTTTGATGATGTTCAGATGAAAAACTTGTTTTAATGAATTTGATATTAACGTACATGCCTTGTTTTGTCAAAACAAACAGGTATACACTCGTAGGCACTTTCTATTTCCTCTTGAATATTGGGGAATACAATGAACGTGTGATGGCAATAGTACGCTGTGAAGCACAGTGATTGCTTGCCTCCAAGTGCAGAGGTTCGTAAGTAGTATTCCGTGAATACAGGGTCGATCCCATAGGGAGATGAATTGTGAGAAGGAAAAAATCAAATGCAAAACAAACTAAGTAATAAAAACTAAACTGATGATTTGATTTTGGAATTTTTGAATGGATGTAATTCAACTGAATAAAATAACACCCAAGCTTCAAAGCTCCACACATAGGTTAATGTTCCAAAATCATGATGACTTGGATAACATAACTAGGATCTGAGCACTATGGTCAGCCTAATCGGAAAATAAAATAGTTTAAATATTTTAATAAGTGATATAAAATATTAGAAAATCATGGATTTGCACCATTGATATATATATATATATATATATATATATTCTCAAGCGTCAGTGATTTTAAGAATTCAATATCAATGAGATAATGAAAATCAAAGAAATATAACAGGTTAAAAACCTCTCCTATCTAGGAAATCTGATTGATCTAGGGTAAGCCTATCCATCAATGTGGATCTCATATGATGGAAACATATGGATCTCACAAGAGGATAAAAAACAAAACCTAAATAATAGATAACATGCATACACCATTCTTCTCATCATTAAAACAATCAATCATCATAATCTTAAAGAATTATTAAACTCATGTGCTTCTCTTCTGAACTTAGAAAAACATAATTAAAATAAAAAAGAAATAAATGCAAATAGAAAAGATCTAAAAAAATAACTTACAAAACTCTAATAAAATTAAAAACTCTTTAAAAACCCTAAAATTTGCTTTGGGATGCTTTGAATGATGTTTAAGAATGCCCTAGGAAGCCTTATTTATAAGTAGGGAACTCCAATTTTTGTACAAAGTTGAAAAACCCTAGAAATCGCCTCAGATATATGCAGTTTCCTAAAATAGACTTATCGCTGCACAGTTTGTCTAAAATAGATTTCTTGCTGCGCAGTTTTCCAAAATAGACCTCAGAGCTTCCGAATACACTTTCAGGACGATTTCAGGATTCTTTACTTAAAATCTTCGATTTTCTTCATTCTTCACTTGGTTTTCTTAGATCTTTGGCATGTGAATTCTTCAATCTTGATTTCCTAAGATCCATCCCTTGCCTTGGTGATTCTTGAGCATCAAATCCATGCTTTTTTAGCACCCCCTTTCAATCCAAGCTCTTAAATTCACCTTGCAACACATACATGAGTAAAATAGAACATTAAGCTGATTCATGTTCATAAAACCAAGATGTAAATGGGGAAAATTATGCAATATTTGAGTCTCAACACACCCCTCAACTAGCATTTTGCTAGTCCCGAGCAAAATAAGTGAAAAAAATAAAAATAAGAATAAAAATTAATTCTAGAAACAAAATTAAAATGAAAACAAAATTCTAATTACACCACTTTCGCAGGTATTCTCGATTGCATTTAGCATATGCAACAAGCCTTTAAACCCCTAGGTTTTCCCTAGTGGACGAGTTATAGTCTCGTGAGGGTTTCCAGAAATGTTACCCACAAACATTTAAAACATGAAAAATAGTTCAACACTCAGAAATGTGTACAATTATGCCTCTATTCATCATATGAATTCCAAAACAAAACAATACTTACCCTAAGTCTGAAGTTAGTTAGAATCTCAATTTTCTAATCCATTACATCCTCGAGTTCAGAGACCTAATCAAAATTTAGAATAATTATGATCCAATATCCTTAGGTGCTTCGTGACACTAGTCTAACTTTGAGAAATATGCATGTTTCCTATCCTAACTCCTTTCAATCATCTCAAGAATATGAAATCTCTAGTTATATCATTTTCTTCATGACATTTTTTCTTCTATCATCATATCCTCATTATTATAGACCACCTTTAGATGAAGATTCACATCGGGTTTGCTTCATAACATAAGGTATCGTACTTGTAATGGTAACTAAGGTGTCCCGTATCGGTATCGGTTGGCGTAACGATGACCTCCAAAACCGATACGGATACGGGGGTGTAACGGCGATACAGGGACGTAACGGTGCAAATTTTTTTTTTTTTTTGCCAAAAAAATATGGATTAAATTCGGAATATTCTAAGCATTCCAAATATACATTCATTTATAAATTGGAACATGTTTATGGTGGTGTAACGGTCCACTCTTTGGTGAGAAGTTGTATCAGACTGTCTGATGAATTTATGAACCAGATAACCTGAATTTGACGACAAAATTCATATATTTAATTTTCTAAATATCTATTATCAATAATAGATATATTAGAATGAATGTAATATGAAAATATCTTATATTAGGTGTTTGCAATTATTTTTGAGGAATTTCTCGAACATACTTGTGCACATGACTGTGATTCTTGTCTATAACTTGTCATCCTCAAGTCAAGAATATTTAAAAAATAATTAGTAGTGTCTGATATACTCCCCTACAACTTGATTAAGGATTACTTGATTGGTTGTTAGGGGAGCTATTTTAAATACAAGTTCGGCAGTGTCAAGTGTGTGCATGACTACATGGCTTCTTGCAATAATACTGCTGTGAGCTGTCTGCTGCAAAATACTTACCTTAATACAAATATATACTAACAATCACAAGTCACCACCAAAATGAAAATCTGCTTTTTTTGTGGTTGCTCGACCTCCACATCATCGTCATTGTCACTATTAGGCTGAGGCTGTCCAATAGGTGTAGGTGCTGCATATCCATAATATCCAGTGCCAGAAGGAAATACTAGATCAACCAAACCAGAGGATGACTGATCCTGACTATGCAACGACTCTGACCCTGAGTAAGAATATCCACCAGTGCCCGTCGAATAGCCATACTGGTACCCATGCTCAGGCTGTTGAGAATCTTGAGATTGAGAGTGTCTGCTGTGATGAATAACTTGGATTTGGATCCGGATATCTGTAATCATATGGATATTGATCGGGAGGGCTACTCCAATATGAATGTGATGGAACATGCTTAGTATAACCATCATAATCATAATCCAATTGACCATAAGAATATCCATCATAATAACCAAGACCATGAGCCTGCTGATGTTCCGGACCTCCCGGACCCGGTGCACCTCTAGATGTACCCTCCTCCTTGGTTGTATCGTGACTCGGTGCACTCATAAGTCCGACCTCGTGTATTACCTCGTCGATGTTTATCGGCATTGCGATCTCTAGACGACTGTATAGGGTGCTGAGCAACACCAGAAGTGTCAGCACCAGGGGCAGGGGGGTCATCGTCACCATCATCCGACACGGTCACGCTAACACTGCTCGTACTCTTTTGCTGATCTTGAGCCGTACCCGTACTTGGCATAAACGCTGTCCCTCTTTCTGGGTCCAACACATCTGCACGACTCTCTTGTTGCACTCTACGTATTTTTGGGTCATCAATTTCCAATTCTTCACTATCATCGTCAATTTGCTTTTCCCTTGTTTCCAACGAAGGTTGAAGCAGGTTATCCTCATCATAAATATTGTCTAAGTTTATTGGATAGTAGTTTCCGTCATCGGCAACTGTAATGCTCCTATGATGTTGTCGCATTCTTACTTTTATATTGTAGTACATGAAGACAAGTCTATCTAATGCTCTAGTCTGCAATCTATTCCTATTCTTTGAATGAATAAGTGCAAAACAACTCCAATTCCTTTCGTAGCTAGATGAAGATGTTGTCTGGCTTAACTTTTAGTGCAATTTTTTGGAGAGCCTTCGTACTCTCTCCAAAATTAATTCACCATTCGGCTGGTTGCAACCTAGATATTGCATGCTGTGCAAGAGCATCTTCAAAGCTACCAAAGCGATTTCCAAATGTATCTAATTCATTCAACGCTTTTATTTGAATATCTAAGTTAGGCTCTAGTCTCTTTATCACATTTTTTACCCCGACACGAACTTCATCATCCTCAACAAATGATTGGGCATATCTATACCTAGGATTTAGATAGTAACCTGCTGCATGAAGATCATGATGAAGTTGTCTTGTCCATCTCCTGTCGATCATCCTCCAATAAGACTCCCAACTTTTACAATCACGTTGAATTGCCAACTTTGCCTAATCCATGGCATCGTATAGGAAGCCTATGGTAGGTGCTTCGTCGGTTTCAACAAAACAGAGTACTCTCATTAGTGGCTCTTATCACCTTTAGGGTCAATTTGACCCTCTTCCAATATTTGTTGTCCCATATGGTGTTCACAACTTCAACCGGTGTCCTTGATGTCTTCTTCCCATGTTTTGTATTGAGCCATTCTCGGGAAGCGAACATCTCACTCAACTCTCCCCTATGCTGGAATAAACTCTCTAATGCTATAAAGTTTGTTGCGATTCTAGTCGCCGCAGGCCTCAACAACTCTGGTCCTTTCGTGAACCTTCTTAATATTGCGACTACTTGATTATGGTTGTAAAAAAATGTCGTCACTTCTCTTGCCCTTTCGACCATTTTCTTAACATTCTTCTTCCCAATATCTTCCAATATAAGATCAATACAATGGGTAGCACATGGTGACCAAAAAAGATGTTTTCTCTTATCCATCAACATATGTCCTGCAAGCTTATATGATGCTTCATTATCTGTCACAATCTGCACTATATTCTCCTCTCCAATCTCGTCCACAACTTTATCGATTAGTCCATTAATATAAGTAGAATTTTTTGTTGCCCCTGAGGCATCAATTGACTTGTGGTATATAGTTCCTAAGTGGCAGTACACCATGAAGTTGATTATGCTGCGTCTGGTTGGGCCAGTCCAACCATCACACATGATCGTGCATCCTCTGGCTTGCCATACAGATTTAAAGGTAGCCACGTTTGCTTTCACATCCGCATATTTTGTATCTGTCCATTTCCCTCTAATCTTCTTAGTCGTGGGAGCTTTTATTCTTTCATCGACTTCTGCTGTTGCATCAATTACCACCTGCCAATATGGAGAATTGGCCGTGTTAGGAGGTATGTTGGCATGTATAAATAACTTTGCTGCTGTTTTACTTAATTTCTCAACGGAAGTTCTACTCCACATTTGTTTTATTTTCTTTTGTTTAGTTGATTCTTTCCTAAACAGGATTGGATCAATAGAGGGCCTCCTAGGCTCTTTTACTTCTTCATCCAAACGTATACGGGCATCACATGAAGATGTCTGTCCTCGGCTCCCAAACACACGTCGTAACTCACCAAACCCCTCCCCCCCTACTTATCACGCACTGACTGATGTGTGCTAAACATGCGGCGACGTTCTTCCTCTTCACGAGCTAGACGCAAGCTCTCTCTCCTAGCTATAGTTAATTCTCAATCTGAATCTTCGTCAGAATCAATAATATCTTCATCACGAACGCCCATATATTTAGGACCAAACACCTCCTGTCGAGCTGCATCCAAAATATCATCTTTCTTCTTTTGTACAGCAGTACGTTTACCCTTCGACTCATCCAGAGTAGCTTGCATTAAAAGCATTATCTTTTTCGGTACTCTACTACATGGCGCAACTTTGACCCTTTCGATGTGCTAAATGTTGTTTGAGACGGGTAATTCCACCAGTCACTAGTCTATCACAATACTTATACTTCATTTGGTGCCTAGTACCACCAACGCTCTCACAATATTGCCATCCAATATCCTCACTTGTTGTTGGCCAGACCCAGACATTTCTTTGGGTTTAGGTAGATACTAGATAATTAGATATGAGTATGAGTGTATGACCTATGTTAATAAAGATGATTTTATGTTCTAAGTTCTAACTAAACCCTAAGAAGCTCCAAAACCTGTCCCATATAAGCAAATAAAAACATAAAGTCACTAATTCGAAAATAGAAAAAAAATTATATGATGAGACCACAAATCTGTAAAATGCACATGAACATGTTCTACTATAATTAACACATCATATTTTATGATTAAATTAGCAAACTATTCATTAAAAAAGGATTTTTCGAATTTTTTTAAAAAAGGGCCATAATTAATGCGTAAATAGAAAAAAATTTAAAATTGCACTCCAAATCTGTAAAATGCACATTAACATGTTCTACTATGATTAACACATCACATGGCATGATTAAAACAGCAAAACAATCATTAAAAAATGATTTTTCGAATTTTTTAAAAAAGGCCATAATTAATGCGTAAATAGAAAAAAATATAAAATAGCAACCCAAATCTGTAAAATGCACATTAACATGTTCTACTATGATTAACACATCACATGGCATGATTAAAACAGCAAAACAATCATTAAAAAATGATTTTTCGAATTAAAAAAAAAGGGCCATAATTAATGTGTAAATAGGAAAAAATATAAAAAAAATATAAAATGACACCCCAAATCTGTAACATGCACATTAATATGTTCTACTATGATTAACACATCACATGGTATGATTAAAACAACAAAACAATCCTTAAAAAATGATTTTTCGAATTTTAAAAAAAAGGGCCATAATTAATGCATAAATAGAAAAAAATATAAAATGGCAATTCACATCTGTAAAATGCACATTAACATGTTCTACTATGATTAACACATCACATGGCATGATTAAAACAACAAAACATACTAAAAAAAGTATAAATACCTATTTTTGACGAATTTCTGAAAAATGGCCCACCGAGCTTTGATTCAAAAAAATTCTTAATATAATGTGTTTTTATCTCAAATACCAAGCCAAGATTGGTCGAAAATAGTAGTAGAAGGATTGAGTGAGAATTTGAAAGCAAATGGTTTAAAAAAAAAAGAAAAAAAAAACGGAGCTTAAAAAGGCAAAAAAATCTGACCGTTACGGGCTAGCCGTTACGGGTCAGTAACGGCCGTTACGTGTACAAAATCGGGACTCGGCCGATACGGCCCCGTATTGCGTAATGAGTACCACCGTTACCAATACGTAATTGTTTTGGGACACCTTGGTGGTAACAGTAATGGATACTTAGGTATCCTTACTCCGGATTACTGATACGATTGCTATGGTAATTGCATTCATGCTTTATAATAAAATTTTCTTTTTTCATCATTTTTTTTCCCTTCAATATTCTCTTTTTTAAGCATATATCAATGGTACTAATTCATTCAACCTTGTTTAAATCAAAATTTGTTATTCTAGTTCATATATCATATTCCTCACTTAGTTAGCTAGGGTGTATTGTAAATTCAGTACATTAAATTACAACTCACTTTAAACTAGATATTAGATAATTGAACTCAAGTCTATAATTTTCAGTTATCAGATTTCTGACTACTATTAACATAGACTAAGTATTAACTTTGCCTTTGAAATTCGCAAAATATCATGTTTACATTCTTGTATATAAAATTATTATTTTGAAAATGTTGAAAAAAATTTCCCCATAAACCTAAAAAAATAAACTTAAACCTAACTGAAACCTAAAAATGATAATAAAATAAACTGAAACCCTCCAAAAAAAAAACCTTCACATGGATGACTATCCACACCCCTCAACCTAAAATCTACATTGTCCCCAATGTAATGATAATGTAATGCAAAGAACAATAAAAATAAAAGAAATGGTGGATAGTACCTACCATGAAAAACTCACTTGGTATGTGCCACTAAAAAGAATTGAATATGATACAAATCCTATAGAAATGCTCCGTCAGACTAGGAGCATCATTCTGAATATTCTGGCTCATGAAGAGGGAATGACTTCTCTTCCAAATGAAAGTTTTCCACATAAGGTTTCAATCTTAGACCATTAACCTTGTACACATTGTCATTACGTGGATTCTCAATTTCAACAGCCCCATGAGTATAAACATTCTTCACAATGAAGGGGCCTGTCCATCTTAATCTTAACTTTCCCGGAAAGAACTGGAGACGGGAATTGTACAATAGGACCTTTTGCTGAGGTTCAAAATTCTTCCTCAGGATATTTTTGTCATGAAAAGCTTTGGACCTTTTTTTTGTAGATTTTAGAATTTTCATAGTAATCTCTCCTCAGCTCCTCTAATTCATTCAACTCTAATTTCGTTTGTCCACTTGCTTGGTCCATATCAAATTTTAATTTCTTTATTGTCCGGTAGGCTCTATGTTCCAATTCCACAGGCAAGTGGCAAGCCTTCCCATACACCAATCTGTATGAAGACATTCCAATCGGGGTCTTATAAACAGTCCTATAAGCCCATAAAGCGTCGGATAGTCTGAGGGACCAATCCTTCCTATCTGGCCTTGTAGTTTTCTCTAAAATGTGTTTGATTTCTTGATTAGAAATCTTAGATTGCCCACTCGTTTGTGGGTGGTATGGGGTGCTCACTTTATGCTTGATGCTATATTTCTTCATCAAAGTCTCAAATGTCCTATTGCAAAAGTGAAACCCGCCATCACTAACGATGGCCTTTGGAGTTCCAAATCTAGAAAAAATATTTTCCTTAAGGAATCGTATGACCACTTTGTTGTCATTAGTCCTACTTGGAACTGCCTTTATCCACTTTGAATCATAGTCCACACCAACCAATATATAAAGAAATCCAAAAGAAGATGGAAATGGGCTCATAAAATCAATACCTCAACAATCAAAAATCTTTAATGGTAAAATTGGGGATAAAGGCATCATATCGCGCCGGGACACTCTTTCCAACCTTTGACATCTATCACAAGCAACACAGAAAGCATGAGTGTCTTTAAACATGGTGGGCCAGTAAAAACCACACTGCAGGATTTTTGCAGTGGTTTTCTTAGCAGAAAAATGGCCACCACATGCTTCCATGCGACAAAAGGAAATAACACTCTGAACTTCATTCTTTGGGACACAACGTCTAAAAATTTGATCAGTCTCATATTTATATAAATACGGGTCATCCCAGAAGCAGTTCCTAACCTCGGTTTCAAAACGCTTCCTATCTTGTGACTTCCAATAATATGATATTTTTTCCGTTACAAGATAGTTTACTATATCCGTATACCAAGGCAATTTGGAGATCGCAAATAATTGTTCGTCAGGGAAAGTGTCCTAGATATGCATCTCCTCAGTGGAATCATCTAACACCAATCTAGAAAGGTGATCGGCCACTACGTTTTCTACTCCTTTATTTTTTTTTTAAATCTCTAAGTCAAATTCTTGGAGTAGGAGGATCCATCTCAAAAGTCTCTGCTTTGCATCCTTCTCAGATAACAAATATTTCAAAGCCGAGTGGTCCGTGAAAATGACCACTTTGGATCCCAGCAAGTAGGACAAACTTATTCAAAGCAAAAACCACTGCAAGTAATTCTTTTTCAGTTGTTGAGTAGTTCACTTGAGCCGAGTTTAGAGTTCCACTCGCATAGTGAATAACGCAGGGCCATTTATCTTTCCTTTGGCCCAAAACAGCCCCTATGGCATAATCACTTGCATCGCACATTAGTTCAAAAGAAAGTATCCAATCTGGTGGACACATGATAGGTGCAGTGGTAAGGAATGATTTAATTTTATTAAAGGCACTTGCACACTCATCTGTCCACTTAAATGGAACATCCTTTTGAAGAAGATTAGTCAAGGGTCTAGTAATGGTACTAAAGTCCTTGATGAATCTTCTATAAAAACTTGCATGCCTTATAAGTGATCTAATATCTCTAACAGTTCGGGGGATAGGTAGATTAGCTATAATGTCGAGTTTTGAGCGATCTACCTTGATTCCATTTTTGGAGATAACATGGCCCAAAACAATTCCCTTTTGAACCATGAAATGACATTTCTCCCAATTTAAGACAAGGTGTTTCTCTTCACACCTAGGCAAGACGAGATAAATTGTTGAAGCATTCCTTAAAACTACTCCCAAATACAGAGAAGTCGTCAATGAAAACCTCAAGAAACTTCCCAACCATATTTGAAAAAATATTTGACATACATCGTTGGAAAGTTGCTGGGGCGTTACACAATCCAAATGACATCCGTTTGAAAGCAAACATGCCAAATGAACAAGTGAACGTAGTTTTCTCCTGGTCTTCCAGGGCTATCTTTATTTGGTTATATCCAGAATATCCATCAAGAAAACTATAGGAGTGACCTGCTACCCTCTCTAAAACTTGATCAATGAATGGTAGAGGGAAATGGTCCTTTGTGACCTGGTTCAATTTTCTATAGTCAATGCAAATACGCCAACCAGTGGTGACACGTGTTGGTATGAGTTCATTATTAGAATTCCGCACAATAGTTATTCTGGATTTCTTTGGGACTACTTGAGTTGGACTCACCCAAACACTATCGGATATTGGGTAGATGATTCCCACATCCAACAATTTGATCACCTCATTTTTTACAACTTTCATCATGTTTGGATTGAGACACCTTTGAGGTTGTCTAATTGGTTTAGCGTCCTTATCGAGGTGGATTCGATGGGTGCCTATGGAAGGGCTTATACCCTTGATGTCAGAAATGGTCCAGCCTAAGGCTCCTTTGTGGTCCCTTAGAACTTTCAACAATTTAATCTCTTGATCCTTCTCTAAAAATGAAGAGATCACCACATGATAAGGTTTATTTTCACCTAAGTATACATACTTAAGCTCATTTGGTAGTGGTTTTAAATTAAGCTTTGGAACATTGGTTGGTGATGGCAGAGGTCGCGAGTCCTCGATAGATTGGATTTGAGTGCGTGGTCTCCATTGGTACATACCAATGTCCTGGGTGGTAGTGATCTCATTATCATCACAAATTTCAGTAAACATTTTTTCTAAATAAGAATTTTTCAAGTCTCCAATGACTTGAATCAATTCCTCAGTCAGACTAGATTTTAATTCCTCTTCTTCTATCAAGCAGTCCATGAAATTCAGCTCATGGATCTCATTATTATCAATGGGCTGCTTACATAGATTGAAAATATTTAGCTCTAGAGTCATGTTTCCAAAAGACAAGTTCATCATTCCATTCCTGCAATTTATGATTGCATTTGAAGTTGCTAGGAATGGGTGGCCTAAAATGATGGGAACTTGAACGCTAGCATTTACACATGGTTCAGTGTCTAGTACAATAAAATCCACGGGGAAGTAGAATTTCTCCACTTGGACTAGCACATCCTCTAAAATTTCCCTTGGTACGTTAATAGAGCGGTCAACGAGTTGGAGTTTAATCGTGGTTGGTTTAAGCTCGCCTAACCCCATTTGTTTGTAAACTGAATAAGATACTAAGTTGACACTTGCACCCAAATCTAGCAAAGCATGCTCAATTTGGAAATTCCCAATAATATAAGGAATAGTGGGACTTCTCGGGTCTTTGTATTGGGGTATAGCCCTTTGTTGAATGATAGCGTTCACTTTCTCTGTAAGGAAGGCCTTTTTGTGCGCATTTAATTTCCTCTTTACAAAGCACAAGTCCTTGAGATATTTAACATATGATGGAATTTATCTAATGGCATCAAGTAGAGGAATATTGATAATAATCTTTCGGAGCACGTCCAACACCTCTTGATATTTCATGGGGACAGTTGGATTCTGAAGTCTGGATGGGAATGGAACTGGAGGCTCATATGACTTAGTCTCTTTATCCTTTTGCTGTTGCGACTCTTGAACCATAGCCGGTTCATCATTTTCTTGAGACAGTGGCTCATCCTCCGGTATATCTATCGGTTGCATGATCTTGTTATCGACCTCTTTTCCACTTCTCAAGGTAATGATGACCTTAGCTTGTTCATGATGTAGCTCAGTTGGATTTGAGTTTCCAATGAAATGTGTGTTTCTAGTATTTGACACAGGTTGAGAAGGAAGGGTGCCTTTTTCCCTAGCATTTAGTTGAGTCTCAATCCTAGCCACAGCTGTTTTTAATTCTTGATTTGATTGGATTAGAGACTGATTCATTTGAGCTTGAGAGTTTATGAATGCGGTCAATGCATCCTCTACAGATGATCGCTTTGGTGGGGGCACATATGGTGCATTGTTAGGTTCTCCAAAGTTGTTTTGTGGAGGCATTTGAGGTGCATTGGGCGCAACTAAGATTAGGATGGTTACGCCAATTTGGATTATACGTGTTTCCCATTGGTTGCATAATTGACCTTTGGTAGTTATTTATAGCATTTGCTAGATCATGCTCATGAATGATATTTTGTACAACTGAGATTATTGGACAATCCTTTGTGTCATGGTCTGTACCATCACAAATGCTACGAAAATTACCTAAGGAAGTGTTTGCTTTAATCATATCAACCTTCCTAATTTCCAAGGCTACGACCTTTCTAGCCAATGCAGCGAATTTTGCATTAAGGTCGTCTTCCTCTCTTAGGACATACATCCCCACTTTCTCTCTAGGAATGGGTCTAGTTTGGTCTGATTTAGTAGAAACATCCCATGTTTGTGTATTCTCTGCTAACATATCTAGAAAATCCTAAGCCTCATTATGATCTTTGTCAAAAAAGGTTCCACCACACATCATCTCTATGAACTGACGGGTATCCATGGTGAGCCCCTTTTGGAAAGCATCAATCATGTGCCATGGTTCATAACCATGATGTGGACAAGTAATTAGAATGTCTTTGAAGCGCTCCCAAGCTTGAAAAAATAGTTCATTCTCCTTTTGGGAGAATGACATGATTTCTTGTTTTAGTGCATTTGTTTTGTGCTCGGGAAAGAACTTTTTCAAAAACTCTCTACTTAAGGCTTGCAATGAAGTGATGGTATTAGGTCTTAGAGAGTTGAGCCATGCTTTGGCTCGATCCTTTAGAGAAAATGAGAATAACCTAAGCTTAAGTACATCCCTATTGCCATTATTTACTTGTAATGTTGCAATTACTTCCTCAAAGTCTTTGAGGTGCAAGTAGGAGCTTTCAGAATCCAAGCCATGAAATTTAGGAATTAATTGAATCACACTTGGTTTAAAATCAATGTTCCCAGTGTGAGCAGGGAACACTATGCAAGATGGTAAAGTTGATCTCTCAGGGTGTAAATGTTCACGTACAGTTCGTGGTTGGTTTAACACATTCCTATGAACTGCATTTTCATCCTCAAGAGGAGGATTAGGTTGATTTCCTTTGTTTTGATTTATAGTTGGATCTGGCAGATTTGGATTTGGATTATCAACTGGGTTTGCCATGGAATCCAAGTGATGTTGAGTGCCTCTTGTAAGTGAATGATCAAGGCCTGGAACTAGTCCGCCTTTGGAGGAGAGTCGATTGTTTTGATCCCTACTCCAACGGGACATAAACCATTCACACCACACAACAAATACCACTAATTCAAATAGCAAGTATGATACTTGAAATAAAAATAAAAACTTAACCAACAACCCTGGCGGCAGGGCCGACCATGAAGGTTCAATCCACAAAGCAAAATAAATCAACAACCCAGGCGGTAGGGCGGACTATGAGGGTTCAGTCCACAAAGCAAAAATAAATCAACAACCCAGTCTGCAGGGCCTACCATGAGGGTTCAGTCCACAAAGCAAAAATAAATCAACAACCGAGGCAGCAGGGCCGACCATGAGGGTTCAATCCACAAAGTAAAATAAATCAACAACCCAGGTGGCAGGGCCGACCATGAGGGTTCAATCCATAAAGTAAAATAAATAAATAAATAAATCAACAAAAGTAAAACTAATGTAGAAATTAAACAATGCTAATCTGGAAAATAGATTCAGTGGATGATCTTTGTGATCAAACAACAACTGTAGGACAACCATAACACTTGAGTGATAAAATCCTAAGCAGGGCAACCTTATGTCATAGTTAGTGCTTGAAAGACCCAACTGAATTTACTTTCAAAGGAAAAAAAAAAAAAATCTACAGAAAATTTGGAGGGTTTAGAAGATAACTTACCTTAGAAGAAAACTTACCTTAGCTATCTTGCATAGATCTGATATATCTCAGTCTCTTCCCGACAACGGCACCAAAAACTTGATTGCTTGCCTCCAAGTGCAGAGGTTCGTAAATAGTATCCCATGAATACAAGGTCGATCCCACAGAGAGATGAATTGTGAGAAGGAAAAAATCAAATGTAAAACAAACTAAGTAATAAAAACTAAACTGATGATTCGATTTTGAGATTTTTGAATGGATGTAATTCAACTGAATAAAATAACAGCCAAGCTTCAAAGTTCCACACATAGGTTAATGTTCCAAAATCATGATGACTTGGATAACACAACTAGGATCTGAGCACTATGGTCAGCCTAATCGGTAAATAAAACAGTTTAAATATTTTAATAAGTGATATAAAATATTAGAAAATCATGGATTTGCACTATATATATATATATATATATATATATATATATATATATATTCTGAAGCATTAGTGATTTTAAGAATTCAATATCAATGAGATAATGAAAATCAAAGAAATATAACAGGTTAAGAACCTCTCCTATCTAGGAAATCTGATTGATCTAGGGTAAGCCTATCCATCAATGTGGATCTCATATGATGGAAACATATGGATTTCACAAGAGGATAAAAAATAAAACCTAAATAATAGATAACATGCATGCACCATTCTTCTCATCCATTAAAACAATCAATCATCATAATCTTAAAGAATTATTAAACCCATGTGCTTCCCTTCTAGCTAGGGCTAGAAGGAACTTAGAAAAACATAATTAAAATAAGAAAGAAAAAAAATAAGAAGAAAGAAATAAATGCAAATAGAAAAGATCTAAAAAAATAAATTACAAAACTCTAATAAAATTAAAAACTCTTTAAAAACCCCAAATTTTGCTTTGCGATGCCTTGAATGATGCTTATGAATGCCCTAGGAAGCCCTATTTATTAGTAGGGAACTCCAATTTTCGTACAAAGATGAAAAACCCTAGAAACCGCCTCAAATATATGCAGTTTCCTAAAATAGATTTATCGCTGCACAGCTTGTTTAAAATAGATTTCTTGCTCCGCATTTTTCCAAAATAGACCTCAGAGCATCAGAATACACTTTTGAAGGACGATTTCAGGATTCTTCACTTCAAATCTTCAATTTTCTTCATTCTTCACTTGGTTTTCTTGGATCTTTGGCATGTGAAATCTTCAATCGTGGTCTCCTAAGATCCATCCCTTGCCTTGGTGATTCTTGAGCATCAAATCCATACTTTTTAGCACCCTTTTTTCAATTCAAGTTCTTAAATTCACCTTGCAACACATACATGAGTAAAATAGAACATTAAGCTGATTTATGTTCATAAAACCAAGATGTAAATGGGAAAAAATATGCAATATTTGAGTCTCAACACAGGCATGTGTAAATCCTTTTTTTTTTTTTTTTTTCCAATGAAGATGATGTAGTTTTAGAATGATAAAATCCTTTTTATATTCTGTTTTTTTTTTTCTAGCTCTTTTGATTTATATTTTCCTTTGTTTTCAACAATAGAATTTTCATGTACTATTGTCTTGATAGAGCAATTGTGAATTTTTTTTTTAAAAAATATTTATTTGTTTGCATTTCAGTTTTAGTAGTATGGATAAGTATATAGCCTTATTCTAAGAATACAATAATTGCCAGTTATTTGTTTGGCATCCTTGCAACTCATTCATTAACTTTGTGTTTTAGGATGTATCGGTTATGTTCCTGAATGCGTTGTTTATGTATTGTGGACAAAATCAGACTGGTACAATGGTCAAGTTTACTGAATGCATATAGCAAATGTTGATAGTTTGTAAAAATTTAGCCGTTCATTTCTTTCATAGACATGAGCCTCATATCTGGGCCACAACTCTAGATGGTATGGTCCATTAGTTGAGTGAATGGAGTGGATAGGAAATGAAATCCTACTCTTGCGAGTAGTCATCATGAATGGGAATGTCATGCAGGGTGAGATAGGAATGCAGCAAATGGGTTTGCAAGCACGCCTTACGAGCCAAGCAGTGTGTAAGATGTTGGGCAATGCCTCAAAAGCTGGTTTTACTCTCATTTTCTTGAATCAAATAAGATATAAGGTACTTTTTTTTTTTTTCGTTCTTTCTTTCTTTTTTCTTGTTGTGATTAGTTTTCTTTCAAAAACCAGTAATTTGTTACTCTATTGGATTTGGTAAGATTGGTGTATGTTATGGGAATCCTAATAGACATGCTTATCATTTATCTGGTTATTTAGTTTGCTCTGACACAATTTCAGTTGCAATGACTAGCAATTGAATTGACAACATGCCAAAACAGAAACAGGTTTGCAGATGGTAATTACTAACTACTTCATGTGCATAAAGTATAAGTGCACAGGATTCAGGTATGCAAGCACAATGGTTTGATTTTCAGATCCATTGCTCCAATGACAACCAGATATCAGATCCAATTAGAATTGGACAACAAAGAAGAAACAGGTCTGGACAGAAATGTATTTCAACTTGGCATGATACATTTAATCTTGAACTAGTGAAGATGATTGAATTTGTTTCTCTGATACAGGAAGGATTGGATTATCCAAGTTAACCCCTAACAAGTATTATGTGTCATGATGTTGTTTCCTTTCATATTAAGGAAATTATGGATGATACAGGGTTCATGATTCCCTGGTGAATGCCAATAAAAGATTGGCCTGTTAACCACCTGAAGTGTCAAATATTCTTCCACCTTGTCAAATACTCTTCCTGTTGTTTGGGCATGAGTTTTCTTTACAAATTTGGTTGAATTCTAGGTACAACTCTTCTAAGAAGTTACGGTATCTTGTAATTTATGTTCTTATTATTTGATTCATTTTATCCTACATTCGTCGGTTTAGATTTGATTTTCAGGAAATTAGGTGTAAATGCTTTGATGTTCTTACAAATTTGGATGCATTTTCATCAGGACTACTTTGCAGTAAGAGTGAGGTGGATGTAAGTTCTCGAAACCTTAAATTAATCTTGAATCATTTATATCTTTATCGCTTCATTTATATGCTGTCGTCAGGGTCAACTTGTAACTCCTCAGAACCCGCTTTGCCGGAAGACATTACGGTGCATGACGGTTCTCAGTAGGTTAAGTTGCAAATTATTATTAAGAGTTGGTTGGATATCTTTTATTTTTTGTAAATGTTGTTAATAGTTGGATGGATGACGAATGTATTTGCGAATGTAAATAAAAATAAAGAACTTAATATATATATATATATATATATATATATATATATATATATATATATATATGTTATCAATGGAGGATACCTTGTTTAGGGGGACATGAAATTTTGTAGCTTATGGTATGGTGCCCCAATATTGGTTGTATGTTACTAGTATGTAGTAGATAATACTAGGTCCAATATTTTTTGTTATGCGGCTAAATTTTTTATCTCAACTACTCTCTCCTGTGTGACCCACTCGAGTTTTGGATCTACCTCAATTTTCATCCCATGTTTTAAAATGACCTCAAAAAACATATGGATATAAACTATGTGGAGCCCACTATGGACATATGTCTTATCTACACCATCCATCCATTTTTCCAGCTCATTTCAGGGCATGAGCGAAAAATTGAAGCATATCAAAGGCTTAACTGGACCACACCACAGGAAACAGTGAGGACAATGGCATCCAACTGTTCATATGGTCACATGGACATGGATGAAGGGAAAACGCAAATATCGGCTCGATCCAAAACTTCTTTAGCCACTCAACAATTTTCAGCCATAGGCATTACATTCAGACAGTTTCCTTTTGTGTAGTCCAATTGCATCTTCATCTTGGATATGCTTCAATTTTCGGTTCAAGCCCTAAAAGGAGCCCATGTAGTCGTTGTCTCAGATCTTGTACATAGTTCACATGAACTGCTATTTGTCTCTTGAATCTCTACACACAGCAGCATTCAAATTAGGATGAAAGTTGGTTGCATTTGATCACATGGTGATCCATTCATCAATCTCTGCAGTCTAAATGGTTAATATCATCCTAGTAGTACAATTCCGTCCGATTTTTCACCCTTCGGTGTTGAATGTAGACCGTTGCTGAATTTCTTTGTTATCTATTTGAAGGTTAAGTGTCTGTTTAGGTGCTATTTAAGAATAAGCTCATCTCATTTTAGTTAATCAACTGCATCCATCAACTTTTACTTGAAAATTAAGCACTAGCTACTAGTTTAACAGAAACCTAACAGTCATTTCCTTCTATTTTCTTTTATTTCAAAGGAGGCAGATTTTTGGGCCAAGAAGGACTTTGTCCGGCTGAAAACGCCGAAAAAAACGTATGAAGGTCTGGTCCAAGTTTTAATACATTGGTTCTTTTCAAAATATACTCTCTTTTCTTTTTCTTTTTTCTTTTTTTTTTTTCTTTTCTTCTTCTTCTTCTTCTTCTTCTTTTTTTGCTGAAATTCCCAATGTAAGTGAAAATAAGAATAAATCATAGCACCCAAATTCTGGAAGTTGCATTAGATTTCAAGATACTTGGGTGCAACCAAACACAAGCAAAACAAATTGTTTGGTTGAATAAAGTAATGTACTTTTCATGGTGTTGTTTTAATATCTAAAGATTTGGACTGTGGATCAGAGTGGTTATTCCCTTCAATTTTTAACTTGAAACATGTTTATCGGTGTAATTAACTTGTAAGCAGCATGCCTTCTTTTAAATAAAACACAGAACACCTAATTAATCACCCAGTACAGTCAAATTGGACTCATTATTTGATGGATGAACCCTTTTTTCTTGGATACACAGAGCAACAGTCCATAGTTCGGACCAGGTCCTGCATTGGATCCACAACAGCAGAAACTTCATCAACCATGTGATTTTAACCATCCAACCAGTGACCCACAAATGCACAGTAGAAAAGAATATCGCTGACAGTGGAACATAACTGAATGTAAAGGTCCAATTGAATGGCAGCAGTATGATTATCGAGTCCACACGATGGCTCATCCACAGTGGAGGCCGCCCAATGATCCATCCAGATCAAGGACTAATGGCCATGAGTCAAATTCAGGTGCAGCACTACAATTTAGGAAATTGAGGCGCTGCTCACAATTAAGATTTCATCATGTATATATCTATAAAACCTATTTAATCATCATAACATGAGTATGTGAAAAACCTGAGATTTGCATTAGCTTTTCCTCTTTTTCATCTTTATCACTCTCACCAACAGTAGCAGCATCCATATCAGCTACCGATGTCATGTGCACTGAATGGCATCCATCTGACAGCCACACAGTTTGTGTTCCTGCAGCATGATGGAAAACATCATTTAAAACTAAAACCAGCTCGGCAGTCTCACAGAGTCACAGCAGATATGATAGAGAAGAGTACACCACTACACCTAAACAAAAAGTTACACTTATCATAAATTAGGGGATGAATTTCCCTCTTGTGTTAATTTTGTTTGAACTTTGTCATAAATTAGGAGATTTTTCGCACGTTCACAATTTTGACAACCCGTTGTTCATTGGCTTTGCAATGGCTTCATGGTTAAGTCTTTTTTTTTTTTTTTTTTTCAGATCCAAACTTCAGGTGGACCACAGCACGGGAAACGGGGGGAATTGAATGGCTACCATTGAAAGTTGAAATGAGCCTAGGGCCCACATGGATGTGTAGCTGTCATCCAACCTATTCATAAGGTCACATACATGTATGAAGGGTAAACACAAATATCAGCTTGATACAAAACTTCTGTGGCCCCCAAGAAGAATTGAATGGTCGGTGTTCAATTTCTCGTTTCCTGTGGTGTGGTCCACTTGAAGTTTGGTTCAAGCTGTTATTTATGTTTAACCTTTATCCATGTCTGTGTGACCGTATGAACAGGTTGGATGACAGGTACACATCCATGTGGGCCCTAGGGTCATTTCAGCTTTCAACAATAGGCATTCAATTCGCCTTGTTTCCTGTGGTGTGGTCCACTTGGGAGTTTGGATCTGCCTCATTTTTGGGCTCATGCCCTAAAATGAGTAGGTAAAATGGATGGATGGCTTTGGATCATACATAACAGTGGGCTCCACAGATTTGAGTGGAAAAAAGTCTTCTTTACTCGGTTTTAGCGAAGTAGCGTTTCCAAACAAGCCTACCTGTCAACATCAAGTGGAGGCTGCTGAACATAAATACAAGTACTCGTTTACACTGTTACAGTGTAAATTGAAAAACAAACATGCCCTTGTTGCATAAAGCTTCGGTATCTTGTCCAATTTAAAGAAAAAGGTTGTTGCCATTTCTAAACGTTTGTTTAATTCATTAGTGTTTAGAGATATTTGAGTTATTTAAAAAATTAAGGGAACCGGCTTTCCTCTTAAAAATTCAAATTGTGAATTTAATTAGTTCAATTTTAATTTCTTTTGAATGATTCAAGATAATATTCTTGAGGATGTTGCTCCTCATCCTACGTAAAAGAGCTCAAAATCCGATGCACCTGTACAAGTATTCCATCTTAATGCTTATTATTCACTAGCATAACGCTTCCGCTAGATGCAATTGGTTTTAGCTTTTCCTGTCAAAGCATGACTGTCTTGATAATGAAGATTCAGCTCATTGATCAGTTTGTTTTGCTTACTTTGTTTTCCTAGCTGTGTAGATGAAGTAGAAAGATGAGGGTGGTGGTGTGCATGTGAGTGAATGGTTATGATGAGGCATGCTGTGTGAATGAACTGATGAGTAAACCAATCATAACATGCAATGATGGTAGGATGTCTCACACATGACTTCCATATTATTCACCCTTTTGCTTCTTAAGCTGTGGTTGAAGAAAATAGTGCTTTATTAAATACAGAGGACGTCTCACACAACTCATTGGACGGCAATTTTATTGTCCAAGTAGTGACTAAATGTGAACTTGTCATGTGCATATGGCGTCCAACCCATTCAACAAGCTGGTCCCACCATGAAGAACACATGTTAAAATCAGGCTGATCCACTCATCATGTGGGCCACACCATAGAATGGATAACTGCCAATCTGGTCAAAAGTGTAGGCGTGGCCCGCCTGATTAGTGGATTTGTCTGATTTTTGCACCATTTGTTCTTGACGGCCAGTCCAACTCGTTGGATGGGTTGGATGCCATATGCACATGGCATGTTAACACTTGGGTGCTAGTTGGATGATACCATTATTTTCCAGCTAATTTTGTGTGAGATCTCAAGGTAGATGCATTCTCTGATTTCTATATTAAGCAAGGATGTCCTCTGTTTTTACCCATTTTATAGTCATTTTTGCAGAAGTAACAGTTAGATGCATTCTCTGATTTCTATATTAAGCAAGGATGTCCCCTGATTATGCATCAGAAATTAGTGGTTTCTTTCTTGTTCACAGAACACTTCCTAAAGCTAATATCCAACTCTGACATTATGAGATCATATTTCCCTTTTTGATTTCTTCATGCACTCAGAAAATCAGTTGGTTAATTAATTGTTTTCACAATCGCTTAGCGTGAGTTCGTATTTCAAGGGATTGATCTCGTGTCAAAGAGGGTGCATCCAATAGGCAGATCGTCGGCCATAGTTCTACAACTATACTCAAAACAATGCTATAAACTCAACAAAGTGACTCAACTGAAGTCACCGGGATTCTTATTAAACAATCGTGCGAATTATTTTTTGAATGACTATCAGGTGTAAGATTCAAAAAAAAATAAAAAAAAATCTAACGATATTTTTTTTTATTTACAGATATTTTAGCGACGGACCTAATCCGTCTCTAATTTCTGAACAAATCAATCGACGACGGATTTCTTTACGGGGTTTTTCGAATATTAGTGACGGATTTTTTATTTTTGTGACGGATCTTATTTGACGCAAAAAAAGACCGAATACACCGACGGACCGAGCAACGAACGGAGCCGTCGTTTATTTGGTTTTACGACGGATTTGGTCCGCCGCAAATTCGCGATTTATCCATCTAAAGGTACATGTATACACCCATATATCTTTAAATATGAATGAAAGATCAAAACGCAATTAGGAGCCAGTGATTGCCTAAATCTGAGTTGGCCCAAAACTTGATATTGTACTTATTTCTGAGTTTAAAAGGGCTTAAGGTATAATTAGATTTCTCATGTCTTTTAAGTGTAACAACTACTGGGTTGAATTTTTTGAGTAATCAACTCTGTTTTATTATTTAAATGGAGGTTCAACTTGTGTCTTGATCAAGTTTAAGTCAAATTGCTAAGGTTTTCTAAAACCGCAATGAGTTCTTAAAAACCAATCCATGTCTGACGCTGGAAACATAATAAGCGATTAAAATATCCCCTAAGGTAGAAAATTTGTCCGAAGACATTGACCACCATCAAATCCAAACCGAATGATTTTCTTTCTTTAGAACCCATACTGATACAAAGTTCAATAGACAAATAAAAGCAAATACATAGCCAGTCATGTAAAACAGAAAAATCCCACTGCTTGCATAAACAATAGATCTTGAGAAAAATTCAAACTACGAGCTAAAAAAATCATCGATGGATTGATTGAACTACATCGAGATTTGTGCAAGTGGGGCCTATGCCACGTGTGTATTGCGCGGCCCACTTCAGATTGGGCAAAAAATTACAACTATTAATTTAAGCGTCGAAATAGGGAGTACCGCACGGCGTTGGAACCACAGTGCCTGGGCGGTTGCCAAGGTACAAGTCACAAGTCATTGCAGTATTGAAATAGGGTTACGGTCAAAGCTCATCGATCTAATCCACCCGGAACGTGTCAGTACAAAAAATGTAGCGTACTGTCGGTCTCACAGGGTTACAGGTCTTACAGTCATAACAGTCGACACCTTTTTGGTTTCCTCCTCAAAGTCAGAGGATCCATGTTGCATGATTACAGGATAACCTAATTCTTCTACGTCTCCTTCCATCTTGTGTTGGTTGAGATGATTTAGCTTAGAAACTCAATGGCAGTGTCAGCACCATATTGCAATCCAACGTAATCGGTAGGAATGAGCCAAACTTTATCACCAAATTTAGACATTGCCCCCCAAGTGTCTTTGAATTCGGTTGTTTATCAATTTCATTTACAGCTTTATTCTCCATTTCCTCATTCTGTTTAGATGAGGCTTATTTTAGTGATCTTTCTTTTGCTAGCAATTCTTCAATCAGAAGATCGTCCGAGAAACACTCATCACTGAAGTATTCGATTAATCTTTCAATATCCATGCCTTCATTTTTAGGATTTTAATAATTCTTGGCTGACTATACATGAAGATCAGCCATACTAACCAATATTTGTTCCTCTTCAAGTTTCAGAATTATCAACCTTGATCGCATTTGTGGAAACTTCATACAAGGTCCACCCCATATAGTGGCTAATTGTGTTCGGTTCTTAGCTTGCTGCCTTTGCCAGAGTTGTTTATGAGTATGCGTTATCCCTTCTAGTACTACTAGAAACTTTAGATGACTCATCTTTTTCTAAACTCCTTCCCGGGTAAGCCGTGGTTTAACTATCCTTTGCCCTAAAACTAGCTCAGGGGTAATCGTTGAAATGTTTAACCCTTTATGGGTGAAAGGAATTTCATTCTTTAATACATGGTATTTCGGTCAGTAAAACGGTTTGTTTGATCGAATCAACCTTGCACATTGCTCACATAAGTATCGATCATTGGAAATTTCTGGATGTGCTTCAGTCCGTTCGACCATATGTATAGGCCTCATACTCATCTTGCCAACATTTCGTTCTTTAGCTTGATCCATTTGAGTTCCAATATTATTTTTTTATTGCGACCGAACCAAGCATTAAGGATTAATGGTGGCCATATTGATCTCTAAATTGGATGACAATGGATCAATATCGATTAACATATCTTCATTTACTTTTTCAGAAAACTTAAGCAATCCTTAGTTGATATTGTTTTGGATAACATTCCTAAAACAACACATTTGTTAGCGAAATGTGATCTAGTTCTGTACCATTTACAATAATTAATTTTCTTCAATTCCTCAGCTGTTGGTATCTTATGGCTAACAGGAACTTTGATAAATTTTCTTGGTTGCATAATATCACAGGTGTACGTCCATTGAACTTTTTGATTGGACGACACAATTGCTCTTATTTTAATTAAAGCTGAGCAAACAAATGGTTGTTTAGCCACAACTTTGGCCATTGTAACATCATAATTAGGATCATAATGGTATGTCCATGCTGATGCATTCTTCTTTCGTATCGACTCCTAAAGCAAAGCCGTATATTGAGATACATTTTTAGTTAGATCATAAAGATCTGTAAATTCTGTCTCGATAAACTTCTTTCGAACTTTAAATTCTAGAGTATCCTGGGCCGATTGGACAAATTCTACCTCGGTTGTAACTACCTTATATCAACCTTTTGCCCTCTTAAACTGAGCAATATAATTTCAACTGATTCTCCTAGTAATTGTAAAAAATAGGTAAGATCAGTGATAGAAAATTGTCCTTATAAAAGAACTGGGCAGGGAAATTTTCTTCCATCTCTTGGCAGGTTTATATGGAATTTGGTAACAAATTAGAATACCGAGTAAAGGCTATCCACTCTCTGGTTGGCCAGTAAGGGTCGGAGAAGGTTCCAGTATTTGATGAGGTCAGAGTTGCTCGCAGCAGAAGCGTTCAAACCCTAGTTAGAGAATGGTCGAATAATTGTAATTTATAGTGATCGTTGTTGGCCAATTCCCCATACCGTATGGTAAAATAACCTATATGTTCTATGGTTGATTGAACAATACCACTTGTAAATAGGGTAAAGTCCGGTCGATAATTCCTTGACAATGAATATTGTCGGTCGATCCAGTCAGGATAAATCTTGTGATAAACTGGAGTAATAATTCGAGTGAGAACTTCACCTGTTACTTTCTGGACAAGTTGTATAATTTGATTACAGTCCCAATGTTATTGTGCCATTATTGGAGGTGGTTCAGAACCAAACTAATATTGCTCCTCATTATAAGGTTGATTCCTAGGAAACGGTTGTCCCCCGGGTATGCCTCGGTTCATAATATCAGGGATTAAGTTCTTATTCTCATGCTAAAATGCTTGAAATCTACAAGTGGTAGTGAATTTCGTACATTTTGCACTGGAACAGGAACAAGATGTGGTGTATTTCGTTGTAAAGGAAGTGTTTTTGGCACTAGCTGGACTAGTGGTACCGGTGTCAGATTTTCAACATAACTAGTATTGACTTGTTGTTGAGGTTCAACAAGTGCTCTTTTGGCAATCAAAGCCACCAACTGATTCATGCTCTCAGTATGACCGACCATCCACCTATTAAAGGCTTATGTATGAACTTGCGGCAATTCTGCGATATGTTAAATTCCCCTTTGCACATCAACTATCCCGATTAACATAATCTCAAGAGGCTCAACCGGGGATATTGATGGTCTATCTGGATTTTGTAGAACATGCATTAGAGTAGGTGGTTGATTTACATATTCAAGCACTTATTGAACTTGCAAGTCTTCCTCTTGAGCATGAGGCGCGTTAGCTACAATAACATTAGTGGCGGCTACTGAAGAATTACGACCACCCATTCAGCTCATGATTATGAGAAATTACCATACATGTAAGTATACTTTGTAAATGAGTTCCACCGGGCATGCCAAAATTGTTCTTTTTGAATGGCCAGTGCAAAATGAATATTAGATGACAGCCAAATGGTTTTTTTAGCCCTAACGGGTGTGTCAAAATTATTGGTAGTCGGTTTGTTTTCTTTCATGGTAGTGTGTGCGGGCGTGGTAGAATTGATGAAGTAGCTCGATCTAAACTGATCAACTTTTGACCTCAAGTGCTGAAATAAGCTGACACGTCCAATGAGAACATATATGACCAGATTCCGAGAAGATCAATCACTTATTCAGCCACTTATAGAATTTTATAATGCCCAGGTAATAATTGAAAGGTGAGTTTTATAATGATCAGGTAATAATCAGAAGGTGGGGTTTTTCATCCGAAAGTGGCTTGCATTTTCCTTCCATGAGAAATTACTTATCAGAATACCAGTACAATCAAACAAAAGAAAAAACTCGCAATCAGTTAATGAGAGCGACTGGAAGAATGCGTCTCTTGAAAGAACCATGTGATATTGGATAAATGACAAATTCTTATATCACTACTTCTAAGATAAGCTGAGATAAAGTAAATTGATATATTTGATTTGATCAGTGTGAGACTTGTAGATAAATTTTACCTGTATTTTTAAAGTTATACGGGAGCTTATTATATTCCATAGTTGTTACGGTAGTTGAGAGGCTTTTCCCTGGGGAAAATGACCACTGTAGACAAACCCTTTTACCCAGCGGTTTCTATGAAAGAATACAAACTTTAGTTACCAATCTAGACTATCACGTGCGGACAGCGACGTTGAGGACGAAACTACCCCTCCTTTTCATCTGCGAAGACAAGGCCGACGCTCCTCGAACCGAGAGTTGTGTTATGCGAGCGACTTAAAAGAGATCAAAGTTACATGGCCGCACAACTATATATTTATTATATCCACAACGTTCATCCATATTTCAAGATCATTTCGGAGCATTATCCAAAAAAAAAAAAAATCATATCCAAAGATCAACTGGACCACACCACAAAGAGCAGCGAGGAAATTGATTTTCACCATTAAAAATTTTGTAGGGTCCACCATAACATTTATTTTCCATCCAATCTATCCATAAGGTCACAAAGGCCAGGATGAAGAGGAAAAACAAGTATCATAATGATCCAAAACTTCTGTGACCCCTAAAAGGGTTTCAATGGTAGACGTTCAATCATCCACAGCCTTTAACAGTGTGGTCCACTTGATAGCTAGATCTGTCTTATTTTTCGTCTCAAACCTTAATACGAGTTTGCCAAAAATATGAACGGTTTGGATATAACACATACCTCATAATAGGACCCACAAAAAGTGGTGGGATTACAACAGCAAAAAATTTTTTTTTAAAAAAAAAAAAACCAAAACAAAAAAAACCGTCGATATATCGACAGACGGTCAATATATCGAAAATGGTCTAGAACTGTCCAGTGAGTTTTCCTCAAAAATCTTACAATTTTCGATATATCGACTGTCTGTCGATATATCGAAAAAGGTGTTTTACCTTTAGCTACGGATTATAACCGTATTATAATCGTAACTGTGTGCTGTGCTATGAAATTTTTTATTTATTTTTATTTATTTTTTATTTTTTACATGGAGAAATTTATTCTACCTACAATTTTCTTTAATACATATTTATATAAATAGGTATATATAAGCATATAAAAAATTTTTCCCTCTTTTTTTTTCATTTATTTTTTTAATCATTTAACAAGAATATCTTCTAAACCAAAATTAGTTACTTGACGTACCACATATGATTTTGGGGTAAGAGAAGCTACTTTAGCCAACCAACCTAGTTATTTTTCAAGATTCCATCAGTCGATGGTTGAAAATACATTTCATTCATTTTCATTTGTCAATTTCAATCACTTCGCGGTCAAACTAGAAATTGAGCGGGACAAATATGAAATTGAGTAAGCAAATTGAAAATTGAGTGAGGCAAGGTAGGAATTGAGCGAGGGAACCTAAATATTGAGAGAGGCAAGGTAGGAGTTCAGCGAGGGAATCTGGAAATTGAGCGAGGTAAGCTAGAAATTGAGCGAGGCAACGTAGAAAATGAGCGAGGGAACCTACGATTTGAGCTAGGCAAGCTAGGAATTGAGCGAGGGAAGCTAGAAATTGAGTGAGGGAAGCTAGAAATTGAGCGAGGCAACGTAAGGATTCAGCGAGGGAAGCTAGAAATTGAGCGAGGCAACGTATGAATTGAGCGAGGGAAGCTAGAAATTGAGCGAGGAAGCTAGAAATTGAGCGAGGCAACGTAGGGATTCAGCGAGGGAAGCTATAAATTGAGCGAGGGAAGCTAGAAATTAAGCGAGGCAACGTAAGAATTGAGCGAGGGAAGCTAGAAATTGAGCGAGGCAACATAGGAATTGAGCGAGGGAAGCTAGAAATTGAGCGAGGCAACGTAGGAATTGAGCGAGGGCAGCTAGAAATTGAGCGAGGCAAAGTAGAATGAGCGATACAAGCTAGAAATCGAAAGCGAGACAACGTAGGAATTGAGCGATGGAAGCTAGAAATTGAGCGAGGAAGCTAGAAATTGAGCGAGGCAACGTAGGAATTGAGTGAGGAAGCTAGAAATGAGCGAGGCAACGGAGGAATTGAGCGAGGGAAGCTAGAAATTGAGCGAGGAAGCTAGAAATTGAGCGAGGCAATGTAGGAATTGAGCGAGGAAGCTAGAAATTGAGCGAGGCAACGAGGAATTGAGCGAGGAGGAAGCTAGAAATTCGAGGAAAGCGTGAGCTAGAAACGAGACAATAGAATTGAGCGAGGAATTGAAATCGAGCGAGGCAACGTAGGAATTGAGCGAGGAAGCGTAGAAATTGAGCGAGGCAACGTAGGAATTGAGCGAGGAAGCTAGAAATTGAGCGAGGAAAGCTAGAAATTGAGCGAGACAACGTAGAATCGAGCAGGAAGCTAGAAATTGAGCGAGGCAACGTAGGAATTGAGGAGGGAAGCTAGAAATTGAAAGGAAGAAACGAGGAAGAGAGGAAGCTAGGAATTGAGGGAGGGAAGCTAGAAATTGAGCGAGGCAATGTAGGAACTGAGCGAGGGAAGCTAGAAATAGAGCGAGGGAACGTAGGAAATGAGCGAGGGAAGCTAGAAATTGAGAGAGGGAAGCTAGAAATTGAGCGAGGCAACGTAGGAATTGAGCGAGGGAAGCTAGAAATTGAGCGAGGCAACGTAGGAATTGAGCGAGGGAAGCTAGAAATTGAGCGAGCCAACGTAGGAATTGAGCGAGGGAAGCTAGAAATTGAGCGAGACAACGTAGGAATTGAGCGAGGGAAGCTAGAAATTGAGTGAGGCAACGTAGAAATTGAGCGAGGGAAGCTAGAAATTGAGTGAGGCAACGTAGAAATGAGCGAGGGAAGCTAGAAATTGAGCGAGGGAAGCGTAGAAATTGAGCGAGGCAACGTAGAAATTGAGCGAGGAAGCTAGAAATGAGCGAGGGAAGCTAGAAATTGAGCGAGACAACGAGGAATTGAGCGAGGAAGTTAGAAATTGAGCGAGGACGCTAGAGAATTGAGCGAGGCAACGTAGAATTGAGCGAGGAAGCTAGAAATTGAGCGACGCAACGTAGGAACTGAGCGAGGGAAGCTACAAATTGAGCGAGGGAAGCTAGAAATTGAGCGAGGCAACGTAGGAATTGAGCGAGGGAAGCTAGAACTTGAGCGAGGCAACGTAGAAATTGAAAGAGGGAAGCTAGAAATTGAGCGAGGGAAGCTAGAAATTGAGCGACGCAACGTAGGAATTGAGTGAGGGAAGCTAGAAATTGAGCGAGGGAAGCTAGAAATTGAGTGAGGCAATGTAGGAATTGAGCGAGGGAAGCTAGAAATTGAGCGAGGGAAGCTAGAATTTGAGCGAGGCAACGTAGGAATTGAGCGAAGGAAGCTAGAATTTGAGCGAGGCAACGTAGGAATTGAGCGAGGGAAGCTAGAAATTGAGCGAGGGAAGCTACAATTTGAGCGAGGGATGCTAAAAATTGAGCGAGGCAACGTAGAAATTGAGCTGAGGAATCGAGCGAGGGAATAGGAAGCTGAGCGAAGGAAGAAATGAAGCGAGGCAACGTAGGAATCGAGCGAGGAAGCAGAAATCGAGCGAAGCAACGTAGGAATGAGCGAGGAAGCTAGAAATGAGCGAGGAAGCTAGAAATTGAGCGAGGCAACGTAGAATTCGAGCGAGGAAGCTAGAAATCGAGCGAGCGAGGCAACGTAGGAATTGAGCGAGGAAGCTAGAAATCGAGCGAGGCAACGTAGGAATTGAGCGAGGAAGCAGAAATTGAGCGAGGAAGCTAGAAATGAGCGAGGCAACGTAGGAATTGAGCGAGGAAGTAGAAATGAGCGAGGAAGCTAGAAATAAAGCGAGGCAACGTAGGAATTGAGCGAGGAAGCTAGAAATCGAGCGAGGGAAGCTAGAAATCGAGCAAAGCAACGTAGGAATTGAGCGAGGAAGCTAGAATTGAGCGAGCGAAGCTAGAAATGAGCGAGGGCAACGTAGAAATTGAGCGAGGAAGCAAGAAACAAAGCGAGGCAACGTAGAAATGAGCGAGAAGTAATTAAAGAAATGGAGAAATTGAGAGGAAGCCAGAAATTGAGCGAGGCAACGTATGAATTGAGCGAGGAAGCTAGAAATCGAGCGAGACAACGTAGGAATTGAGCGAGGGAAGCAGAAATCGAGCGAGGCAACATAGAATTAAGCGAGGAAGCAGAAATTGAGCGAGGCAACGTAGAATTGAGCGAGGGAAGCTAGAAATCGAGCGAGGCAATGTAGAAGAGAAGAGGGTAGAAATGAGCGAGGCAACGTAGGAATGAGTGAGGAAGCTAGAAATGAGCGAGGGAAGCTAGAATTGAGGCGAGGCAACGTAGGAATGAGCGAGGAAGCTAGAAATGAGCGAGGCAATGTAGGAATTGAGCGAGGAAGCTAAAAATCGAGCGAGGCAACGTAGAAATTGAGCGACTGGGAAGCTAGAAATGAGCGAGGAAGCTGAAATAGAAATTGAGCGAGGCAACGTAGACTTGAGTGAGGAAGCCAGAAATTGAGCGAGAGAAGCTAGAAATGAAGCGAGACAACGTAGGAATGAAGCGAGGAAGCTAGAAATCGAGCGGCTTGAGGCAACGTAGGAATTGAGCAAGGAAGCAGAAATTGAGCAAGGAAGCTAAAAATTGAGCGAGGCAACGTAGAATTGAGCGAGGAAGCTAGAAATGAGCGAGGAAGCTAGAATGAGCGAGAGGCAACGATGAATTGAGCGAGGAAGCTAGAAAATGAGCAAGGCAACGTAGGAATTGAGCGAGAAAGGAAGCTAGAAATCGAGTGAAGCAACATAGGAATTCGAGCGAGGAAGCTAGAAATGAGCGAGGCAACGTAGAAATCGAGCGAGGGAAAGAAATTGAGCGAGGCAACGTAGGAATTGAGCGAGGAAGCCAGAATTGAGCGAGGCAACGTAGGGATTTGATGAGGAAGTATAAATTGAGCGAGGGAAGCTAGAAATCGAAGCGAGGCAACGTAGAATTGAGCGAGGAAATAGAAAGAGGGAAGCGAGAAAGCGAAAGCGAAGGCAAGCAAAGGAATTGAGCGAGGTAAGTAGGAATTGAAGCGAGGAAGCTAAAGACGTTTGAGCGAGGCAACGTAGAATTGAGCGAGGAAGCTAGAAAGTGAGCGAGGCAAGCGTAGGAATTGAGCGAGGAAGAAATGAGGAAGCTAGAAATGAGCGAGGCAACGTAGGAATTGAGCGAGAGAAGCTAGAAATTGAAGCGAGGCAACGTAGAATTGAGCGAGGAAGCTAGAAATTGAGCGAAGGAAGCTAGAAATCGAGAAGCGAGACAACGTAAAATTGAGCGAGGAAGTAAAAAATTGAAGGGAAGTTAGAATTTGAGAGAGGCAACGTAGGAATTGAGCGAGGAAGCTAGAAATTGAGCGAGGAAGCGTAGGAATGAGAATTGAGCAAGGAAGCCAAAATTGAGAAAGGCAACATAGGAATTGAAGCGAGGCAACGTAGGGATTCAAATGAGGAAGCTTGAATGGCAGCGAGAAGCGAAAACGAGCGAGATGGAAGCAATCGAGGAATTGGCGAGGAAGCTGAGAATTGAGCGAGGCAACGTAGGAATTGAGCGAGTAAAGCTAGAAATGAGCGAAATCGAGTGCAAAGTAGAAATTGAAGCCCAGGCAACATAGGAATTGAAGGAAGCTAGAATTGAAACGAGAAGGCAACGTAGAGAATTGAAGCGAAGCTAGAAATAAGCGAAGGAAGCGTAGAATTGAAATGACGGGAAGCTAGAAATTGAGCGAAGCGCAACGGAATTGAGCAAGGTAGAAATTGAGCGAAGGAAGCTGAGAATTGAGCGAGGCAACGTAGACGGAATTGAAGCAGTAGAAGCTAGAAATTGAAGCGAGGCGTAGGAAGCGGCAGAGGCGTAGAATTGAGTTTTGAGGAAGCTAAATTGAGCGAGGAATAGAAATTGAGTGAGGCAACGTAGGAATTGAGTAGGGAAGCAGAAGGTGGGCGAGGCAACATAGGTTCTCGCTCAACGATTGACTGCCTCTAGGCTTCAAATCCTAGTTACTTGCACGCTAGAATTTAGGAATTTTCGAGACAAGCTGAATTTGAGCTTCCATCGCTTAAATCCTATGTTGCGAGAAGAATTTCTAAGTTCTCTCAAATTCTAGCTTCCTGCTAAATTTCTAACTTCCTCGCTCGATTCCTTGGTTGCACGGCTCAAATTCTCGGGATGAATTGAATTACCTGCACTCAAAAGGTTGAGGATTTCTGGCTTCCTAGCTCAATTTCTAGGTTGTCTCAGAAATTTCTAGGTTCCTCGCTAGGCAATTTGAGCTTCCTCGCTTAATTGAGTAGGATTCTTCGTTGAATTTCTACGTTGGCCCATTTCCTAGGTTCCTCGGCTCAATTCCTATGTTAGGAAGCCTGAGAAATCCTGAGGTTGCCTCGCTCAATTTCTAGATTCCTCGCACAACTAGGCTTCCTCGCTCAAATCCTAGTTGTCTCATTTGAGCTCAGGTTCTCGCTCAAATTCTGGCTTCCTCGCTCAATTTCTAACTTCCTCACTCAATTCAGGTTACTTGCCATTTGAATCCCTACGTTGTCGCACTCAATCAGCTTCCAGCTCAATTCTTACGTTGCCTCATGAATTTTTCCAAACGCTCAATTTCTAGCTTCCTCTCTCAATTTCTGCTTCCTCGAAATTCTATGTTACCTCAGCTCAACTTTTCTAGAACTCAATTTTACGTTGCCAGCTCAATTTCTCAGCTTCCTAGTTTGACCCCAGATTCGCTTCTGATTTCTAGCTTCTCGCTCAATTCTACGTTGTTCAAATTTCTGGCTTCCTCTAAATTATTTACTGAGCGAAGGGCTTCCTCAGAATCCTCGAGTGCCGTGCTCATCCTGGCTCAATCCTTACTAAACAATTCTGCAGTTGCCTCGCTCTCAATTTCTGGCCTTCCTCGCTCATTCTACTCTTCCATGTTCAATTCCTTTGTCAAAGCCTTGCTGAATTTCTGCGTTCTCAGCAAATTCTAGGTTCCTCGCTCATTTCTACGCTTCCTCGCTTAATTCTAGCTTGCCTCGCTCAAATTTCTACGTTGCCTCGCTCAATTTCTAGTTGCCTCGCTCAATTTCTCAGTTTCCTCGCTCAATTTCTAGCTGGCCTCGCTCAATTTCTAATTCTCCTCCTCAGCTCAATTCTCGTTGCCTCACTTAATTTCTAGCTTCCTCGCTCCTAATTTCTACGATTCTTCTCGTTCAATTTTCAGTTTTCCTCGCCTCAATTTCTAGTTCCTCGCTCAATTTCTAATTTCCTTCTGCCAAAACTGCTGATTCAGTTGCCTCGCTCAATTTCTACAGCTCTCGACAATTCCTCATTGATTTCTGGCTTCTCGCTTCAATTCCTGGTTGCCTAACTCAATTTCTACTTCTCGTTCAATTTGCCTAATTTCGCAATTTTCCTCTTCTCGCTCAATTTCTGGCTTCTCGTTAATTTTCCGCTTCGCTCAATTCCTACGTTCACTCGCTCAATTTCTAGCTTCGCTCGCAATTCCTAGCTTCTCGCTCAATTTCCTACGTTCCTACTTCAATCCCTCAGCCTCACATTTCTACGTTGCCTCGCATTCAATTTCTAGCTTCCCTCGTTCAATTCTTTACGTTTTCGCTCAATTTCTAGCTGCCTCGCTCAATTTATCTTCCCTCTTTCAATCCCCCTACGTTGCCTCGCTCAATTTCTAGCTTCACTCGCTCAATTCTACGTTGCCTCGCTCATTTCTAGCTCACTCGCTCAATTTCTACCTTCCTCGCTCAATTTCTAGCTTCCCTCGCTCAATTCCTACGCTTTCTCGTTAATTTCTGGCTTCCCTCGCTCAATTCCTACGTTGCCTCGCTCAATTTCTAGCTTCCTCGCTCAATTCCTACGTTGCCTCGCTCAATTTCTAGCTTCCTCGCTTTCAATTCCTACGTTGCCTCGCTCATCTTCTAGCTTCCTCGCTTCCCACACTCAATTTCTGGCTTCTCGCTCAATTCCTACGTTGCCTCTTCAATTTCTAGCTTCCCTCGTTTCAATTTCTAGCTTCCTCGCTCAATTCCTACGTTGCCTCGCTCAATTTCTAGCTTCCTCGCTCAATTTCTAGCTTCCTCGCCTGAATCCCTACGTTGCCTCACTCAATTTCTATCTTCCCTCGCTCAATTTCTAGCTTCCCTCGCTCAATTCCTACGTTGCCTCGCTTAATTTCTAGCTTTTCGCTCAATTCCTACGTTGCCTCGCTCAATTTCTAGCTTCCTCGCTCAATTCCTACGTTGTTGCTCAATTTCTAGCTTCCTCACTCAATTTTACGTTGCCTCATTGATTTCTGGCTTCCTCGCTCAATTTCTAGCTTCCCTCGCTCAATTCCTACATTCCCTCGCTCATTTCTCGCTTCCTCGCTCAATTCTACGTTATCTCGCTTCAATTTCTAGCTTCCCTCGCTCAGTTCCTACGTTGCTTGCTCGCTTCAATTTCTAGCTTCCTCGCTCAATTTGTGGCTTCCTCGCTCAATTCTACGTTGTCTCGCTCAGATTTCTTGCTTCCTCGCATTTCAGATTTTCGCTTCATCAATTCCTACGTTGCCTCGCTCAATTTCTAGCTTCCTCGCTCAATTCCTCGTTGCCTCGCTCATTTCTGGCTTCCTCGCTCGATTTCTAGCTTCCCTCGCTCAATTCCTACATTGTCTCGCTCAATTTCTAGCTTCCTCGCTCAATTTCTACGTTGTCTCGCTCAATTTCCTACGTTGTCTCGCTCAATTTTAGCTTCCTCGCTCATTTCTAGCTTCCCTCATTTGAATCCTACGTTACGTTGCCTCGCTCAATTTCTAGCTTCCTCGCTCAATTTCTAGCTTTCCTCGCTCAATTCCTACGTTGCCTGCTCAATTTCTAGCTTCCTCGCTCAATTCTTACGTTGCCTCGCTTAATTTCTAGCTTCCATAATTTCTCAGCTTCTTCCTCGCTCAATTCCTACGTTGCTAGCTCAATTTCGCTTCTTCCTCGCTCAATTTCTGGCTTCCTCGCTCAATTCCTACGTTGCCTCGCTCAATTTCTAGCTTCCTCGCTCAATTTTTAGCTTCCTCGCTCAATTCCTACGTTGCCTCGCTCAATTTCTAGCTTCCTCGCTCATTTCTTAGCTTCCTCGCTCAATTCCTACGTTGCCTCGCTCAATTTCTAGCTTCCCTCGCTTAATTCCTACGTTGCCTCGCTCAATTTCTAGCTTCCCTCGTTCAATTCTTACGTTGCCTCGCTTAATTTCTAGCTTCCCTCGCTCAATTTATAGCTTCCCTCGCTGAATCCCTACGTTGCCTCGCTCAATTTCTAGCTTCCCTCGCTCAATTCCTACGTTGCCTCGCTCAATTTCTAGCTTCACTCGCTCAATTTCTACCTTCCCTCGCTCAATTCCTACGTTGCCTTGCTCAATTTCTAGCTTCCCTCGCTCAATTTCTAGCTTCCCTCGCTCAATTCCTACGCGTTGCCCTCGCTTAATTTCTAGCTTCCTCGCTCAATTCCTACGTTGCCTCGCTCAATTTCTAGCTTCCTCGCTCAATTCCTACGTTGCCTCGCTCAATTTCTAGCTTCCTCGCTTCCCACGCTCAATTTTAGCTTCCTCGCTCAATTCCTACGTTGCCTCGCTCAATTTCTAGCTTCCTCGCTCAATTTTGCTCCTCGCTTCCCATTCCTCGTTGCCTCGCTCAATTTCTAGCTTCCCTCGCTCAATTTCTAGCTTCCCTCTCTGAATCCCTACATTGCCTCGCTCAATTTCTATCTTCCCTCGCTCAATTTCTAGCTTCTCTCGCTCAATTCCTACGTTGCCTCGCTTAATTTCTAGCTTCCCTCGCTCAATTCCTACGTTGCCTCGCTCAATTTCTAGCTTCCCTCGCTCAATTCCTACGTTGCCTTGCTCAATTTCTAGCTTCCCTCACTCAATTCTTACGTTGCCTCGCTGAATTTCTAGCTTCCCTCGCTCAATTTCTAGCTTCCCTCGCTCAATTCCTACATTCCCTCGCTCAATTTCTAGCTTCCCTCGCTCAATTCCTACGTTATCTCGCTCAATTTCTAGCTTCCCTCGCTCAATTCCTACGTTGCCTCGCTCAAATTCTAGCTTCCCTCGCTCAATTTGTAGCTTCCCTCGCTCAATTCCTACGTTGTCTCGCTCAATTTCTTGCTTCCCTCGCTCAATTTCTAGCTTCCCTCGTTCAATTCCTACATTGCCTCGCTCAATTTCTAGCTTCCCTCGCTCAATTCCTACGTTCCCTCGCTCAATTTCTAGCTTCCCTCGCTCAATTCCTATGTTGCCTCGCTCAATTTCTAGCTTCCCTCGCTCAATTCCTACGTTGCCTCGCTCAATTCCTACGTTGCCTCGCTCAATTTCTAGCTTCCCTCGCTCATTCTTACGTTGCCTCGCTCAATTTCTAGCTTCCTCGCTCAATTTATGGCTTCCTCAATCCCTACGTTGCCTCGCTCAATTTCTAGCTTCCTCGCTCATTTCTAGCTTCCTCGCTCAATTCCTACGTTGCCTCGCTCAATTGCTAGCTTCCCTCGCTCAATTCCTACGTTGCCTCGCTCAAATTCTAGCTTCCCTCGCTCAATTTCTAGCTTCCCTCGCTCAATTCCTACATTGTCTCGCTCAATTTCTAGCTTCCCTCGCTCAATTTCTACGTTGTCTCGCTCAATTCCTACGTTGTCTCGCTCAATTTCTAGCTTCCCTCGCTCAATTTCTAGCTTCCCTCGCTGAATCCCTACGTTGCCTCGCTCAATTTCTAGCTTCCCTCGCTCAATTCCTACGTTGCCTCGCTCAATTTCTAGCTTCCCTCGATCAATTTCTAGGTTGCCTAGCTCAAATCGTTGGTTCCCTCGCTCATTTTCTAGCTTCCCTCGCTCAATTTCTAGCTTCCCTCTCTCAATTCCTAGGTTGCCTAGCTCAAATCGTAGGTTCCCTCGCTCATTTTCTACGTTGCCTCGCTCAATTTCTAGCTTACCTCGCTCAATTTCTAAATTCCCTCGCTGAACTCCTACCTTGCCTCTCTCAATTTCTAGGTTCCCTCGCTCAATTCCTACCTTGCCTCACTCAATTTTCAATTTGCCTACTCAATTTCATATTTGTCCCGCTCAATTTCTAGTTTGTGTGAAGTGTGAAATTGACAATGAAAGTGAATGAAATGTATTTTCAACCATCGACCTGATGAAATCTTGGAAAATAACTAGGTTAGTTGGCTAAAGTAGCTTCTCTTACCCCAAAATCATATGTGGTACGTCAAGTAACTAATTTTAGTTTAGAAGATATTCTTGTTAAATGATTAAAAAAATAAATAAAAAAAAGGAGGGAAATTTTTTTTTATATACTTATATATACCTATTTATATAAATATCTATTAAAGAAAATTGTAGGTAGAATAAATTTCTCCATGTAAAAAATAAAATAAATAAATAAATAAATAAAAAATTTCATTGACTGGCACAGATTACAGTTATGGCTACGGTTATAATCCATAGCTAAAGGTAAAACACCTTTTTCGATATATCGACAGACAGTCGATATATCGAAAATTGTAAGATTTTTGAGGAAAACTCACTAGACAGTTTTGGACCATTTTCGATATATCGACTAGCTGTCGATATATCGACGTTTTTTTTTTTTTTTTTTTTTTTTGCTGCTGTTGTAATCCCACCACTTTTTGTGGGTCCTATTATGAGGTATGTGTTATATCCAAACCGTCCATCTATTTGGCGAGCTCATATTCAGGCTTGAGACTAAAAATAAGATAGATCTAACTATCAAGTAGACCACACTGTAAAAGGCAATGGGGAATTGAACGTCTACCATTGAAACCCTTTTAGGGTTATAGAAGTTTTGGATCATTATGAAATTTGTTTTTCTTCTTCATCCAGGTCTTTGTGACCTATGAATGAACTTAGACGGGGAGGATTTCTCACGAACATCACAGTGGGCCCCCAAAAAGTTTTTAATGGTCGACGCTCATTCAACATTCAACACTGTTTCCTGTAATGTGGTACACTTGAGATTTGCATATACCTCATTTTTTGTCGTATGCCATAAAATGATATGGAAAAATATATGGACGGCATGGATGAATAGCATACATCATGGTGGGGCCCACAGACCACCGACCATCCGCCATTGGCTGGTGGCAGGGGGAGTACCCAATCCGTTTCCGTGAAAGGAGGGGTAGTTTCGTCCTCAACGTCGCTGTCCGCACGTGATAATCTAGATTGGTAACTAAAGTTTGTATTCTTTCATAGAAACCGCTGGGTAAAAGGTTTTGTCTACAGTGGTCATTTTCTCTTTTCCCTGCATGCTTTTCTTGTTGCTTTTTTTGTTCTGAGACGGTTCATCTGTGATGGTAAACACACGTATTTCTCAGTCTTCTATCATAACGTGGACTCCTCAACAATGTTTTTCACAGTTAATTTTTAGATAACTCTATCACATTACTTGGTAGACTTTGAATTTATGCCGATACTGCAAAGTATCGTACAGTGCCACGTGTAGCCTTCCATGGGCTTTTTCTAGATAAAAGGCAGAACAGAATGATTCCTGAACCCTTGCATTCTGATTCTTCAATTGATGTCCCCTAATTAGAAACCCTGGGCCATACATCCGGCAGGATTTTCTGGTTTATGGTGCATCTACTGTAATCGACGTCTGTTGCGCATGTATATCAATCGTCACACTCCAGCAGAGTAGCAAGTTCTTCATCGTGGGCGCCGTTTCGGCACTACCCCCGCCTGTTCCGAGATCGGGACAGGTGAGGCCCCACGGGCCACTGGGGGGCCACCGTGATGTATGACTTCTATCCAAACGGTTTATCCATTTTTTTCATATCATTTTAAATTACTGGACAAAAAATAAGGCAGATCAAAGGTTCAAGTGGACCACACCATAGGAAGTATGGTGCTAAGGATGCCCACCATTGAAACCTTTATAGGGTTCACCGTGTCATTTATTTTCCATCGAACTGTTAATATGGTCGTATACAGCTGGATGAAGTGAAAGATAAATATCATCCTGATCCGTAACATCTGTGATCCCTCGGAAAATTTTCAACGGTGGGAATTAAGAAATTTTCAACTGTAGGAATTTAATTCCCACTCTGTGGTCCATTTAAGCTTTGATCTGCTTATTTTTTTGTCTGGTATTCTAAAATGATATGGAAAAATGAATTAACGGTGTAGATAGAAGTCATACATCACAGTGGCCCCTCGGTGGCCCGCGGGGCCTCCCCTGTTCCGAGGGTAGTACGTAATCCGCGCCCCCTTCATCGTTAGGTCGGTCTAAAGTCCAGGGTGGCATATGACGCGTAGCGCATCCTTTTGGGATGTTTTAATTCGGGAGTTTTGATACTCTGGTAGCGTAGGAAGCTTGATACGCAGGCACCAGCAACTTGTACACTCGGGATGTATTTAAGTCAAACTAAACCGACTAATTTGTGGAGCCCACTCTATCTAACTAAGGATCTCAAAATCAGATTGTTTCGAATAATCCTAACCTTTGATTCACGGAATCTTCTTTGTTAAAATGGGCAAATGAGCGTTTTACCTTTAACCGTCCGATCAATGCCCCACCCATCAGATAATCAGATAAACGAGTAATCTTAACTTTTGGTTCATAATACATCAAAACTCGATACAACAGTTCTGATAGTTTACATGTACTCGTATGCCACGTATGCAATTTCTAAGTGCCCGCGTATCATCAATCAAACGCCGCCGGAGTATCCAAAGTTCTTCTCTTATTTAATTCAGCGCGACGTAAGCTAATCTGGAAAACTATAGAAGCTTCAAATCTCATAGCCGCTGCTACTTTTGCTCGATTTCAACGGCCGATTGATCGATTGAAATTTCGACTAAAGTCCGTCTCGTCCGCATAGAGGTACGTATCGGATCCATATTTTCCTGTATATGAATTTTTTTGGGCGTATTTTATGGTTATTTAGCGAATATTTCAGTATTTAATTCGTTAGTGGAATCTTTCATTAAAGAATGAAGTCCCTGTAGTCTGTTCTGGAGAGGTCAGGTATTCAGGTGGGGAAATCGACCAAAATTCCCTCAATTTGGTTAGGGTTTCACCATCTGAAGGGTAGTTTCTGAAATTCCTCTTTCGGGCCTCTGCAAATACCTTCCACCTACAGCTGAAACTGGGTCTGGGTGGAATCGGGCTTAGGCTAATACCCGGACCTGCCGGATTAGTTATCACTGATGGGCAAAATATTTTGGATGGTGTGCCTAGCCCGAGCCCAGGTCGGGTCTGGTCTGTTCCTGGACTCGGGTCCTTAGCTCGTTAAAACCCTCTTCGGCCCGGTTTATTTGCCATTCGATTCGCGGTATTGCATTATCCACGTGATGTGGCCGGTTTTGGTTTTATCGACTCGGTCGTTCATTTAACCGCACACGCGCAGATTCCATTCCATGTCTTGAAAATGAAGTTAATCCGATTGACCGTTTGGCACGTAGCGTCTATTCTTTAGGATCGCCTGACTGCTATCTTACACGTGTGAGTTGCACTTGGAGGACACGAGTTTCCATTAACACGTGTTAACTGGGCCCATGATAGATTTCTTATGATTCTGAAGAATCGATTTCATCAATCAATCCTAACCAGTCCATCCATTGGTTAGAAAATGGGTGGTTATCAGAAAAATGCCAACTTATGGTCATGTCAGACTATTTCATCAGTATGATTTTTGCATGTTTTGGTCACGGCATGTGATGGAATTACTGGACGGTTCGGATGGATTGATTGGCTTGTCCGTCTGTCCCGATGAGTGTATCACTGTAACAAATATGTTAACAGTGGATCGGGTCCTTTACTCTAGCTCCGGTGGTAGACTCTCGGGAGTTTCGTAAAGGGTTGGAGTACCCATAGGGACGCGGATTGCGTCCAACCCCCGCCCCGTCCGGGCAGGGCTCTGTGGGGCCTACAGTGATGTAAGTGTTTTATCCACGCCGTCAATCGCTTTTATCAGACCATTTTATGTTATTATTCTAAAAATGAGGCAGGTCCACAACTCCGGTGGACCACACCAACTGTGATGTTTTTTTTTTTTTACCATCTAACCTGTTAATAAGGTTATGTAGACGTGGATGAAGTGAAAACACAAATACGAGCTCCCAAGAACTTTAACGGTGGAAGTTCAATCCCCACACTTTGTGGTTCAATTAAGACTTGAACCTGCAACATTTTTTTGGATTATACTTTAAAATTATATGAGAAAAATAATGAACCGCGTGGATAAAACACTTACATCACAGTGGGCCCACAGAGCCCTGCCCGGACGGTAATCTGTCCGGGCGGGGTAGGACGCAATCCGCGTCCCATATATAGATGGCGAAATCCCATTACGACGTGAGTGTGTAGGTGTGTGTGTTAAAAATAAAAAATGGCAACAGTGGATCATCTCTCTATACGACAGAGGGCATCGTTACTTTCTGTCACGTGGGGTGCATGAAATCCACCCCGTCCATCGGGTACACCATCCCTTGTTTGGTCCTGATTCAAAAAATCATTATGATTCAACAATCAGGTGGGTCACCCCATAATATTGTACTTGGAATTCTATAAAGTCACACGGTATATCGCACTGAGTTTTGGATACTTTGATTTTTGGGTAACTCTTTAATCCTGACGGGGCACATCAGGTGAATGGATTGGATGGCATATACACATCATGGTAGGCGCGTGTTCCTTCCGAACTATTTCCTGTTTCCTATGGCGTGGTCCACCTGAATGTTGGATCATTATGATTTTTTGGTTCCATGGTGAAGATTAAGTAAATTGCTTGATGGACGAAGTGGATCTTACGAAAGTCCAACCCACAAGGAACCTAGAGCCTGGTAGTTTCTATAAATACATCCATCAATATTATGTACTTCCCCATTGAAGCAGCTATCTATCCTGCACATGGCTATCTGTGTTTATGTAGGGAAGGGCCTTCTATTCAAGGATATCAAATATGGGTTACGTGGTGGTGATTTCTCTGCCGTTGATTCTCTTCGTGTTGATCGTGGCCATTGCCTGCTATCTTCTCGGTAGAGCAAGGGGTCGAACTGAAGTACCGGCGGTCCAACAGTATTATGGACCACCGGCGCCTCCGGTGCAAGTGCAGGATAAACTATCACAAGTTTAGGGAGATGCACCATTCTATTGTATACAGCCATAAATGTATCCCATCTATCTTTCTTTGTATGGGATCACAATAAAAATAAGTTCCTAATGTTTTACATTTTCTGGGGTGTGTGTGCGTGTGTGGGGTGTGCGTGCGTGTATGTGTGTGGGTGTGTGTAAAAAAAATAAATAAATAAATAAAAAGTTCCTAGTGGTTTACATTTGTCTCCGTTGGCGGTCCCCTTTCCTATTGCCCATATGATGAATGACTCTCTCTATCATACACACGTGTGTATATATATATATATATATATATATATATATATATATATATATATATATATATATATATATATTGAAATGCTTGCCTGCGCACCAGCCCTCACGAGAACTCTTGAGATATATACACACACACAAGGTAGTATCTACCCTTTCTGCAGCTCAACATCCATACTGACAGTGATTTTGCGGTCCATTCAAATGGACGTGGGCGTTCCTATTTCTCTTTTAGATGCCTTGAATGGATCATATCCCAAAGGCCACACCCATTTGGACAATGCTGATCATTGATCGAAGGATTCTGTCTAAAGAAAGGGATATCGTCAAAGAAATTTGGTTACTTTTTATAACAGTCCATCCTTTACACTGAAATGGTTGAGGTTGTCAAATCCGTATGAAATTTTGGGTATGGCCCATCCAAGGTATCACCTACTTGATGATCGGTTGGGATGACATTTACGTTCCTCGTGTTTATGTTCCTTACTCTTATGAACAACAAGTGCCACTTGGCTGCGACTCTGACCGTAGGGGCCCACCTAGATGTATGCATTGTATATCCACACCGTTCGGCTGTTTTTCCAGATTATTTTAAGCCATTTCCCCCAAAACTGAAGTAGATAAAAATTCTAGGTGCACCACACCACAGGAAACTGTGGTTTTTTACCATTAAAATCCTTTTGTGGGCCACGAAAGTTTTGGATCATCCAGGTCTGTGTGACGTTATCAATAGGTTAGATGGTCGATAAACATTACGATGGACACGAGGAAGTTTTTAAGTTGGTGTTCAGCGATCACTCTCCTGTGGTGTGGTCCACCTGAAATTCATATCCCCTTCATTTTTGGGACCATATCTTAAAATAAGCTAGAAAAATAGATGGACGGCGTGGATATACAATGAATACATTGAGGTGAGCCCTCTGGTCGGGGCCTCACCTACATCGATGTTCCTTCGGGTCGGGTCGCAGCCAAGTCAGGCTCATGAACAACAAGTAGGGGTGGGGTTGGGTTTGGGCGGGGCCATACAAGCCCCAAGGCCCTAATCCATCCCTTGATTAGGTGCGGTGCACATGCATAAATGAAGAGCCATTTTAGAAAAGTGAAAACCAAGGTCTACTACATGATGCACGTGGTGCGCACAACATATATCTAGAATAGAATAGAACACATTTAGTAGGCCGAGTTGGGTTGGACCCGGCTGTATCCTAAAATTTATTGGACCATAAGAGCCCAGCCCAAGTCTCACTGGCTAAACCTAAAGGTCAGAACCCGGTCCAAAACAGGTCTGGCTCAATGGCTCATGCGAGCCACCTGGCCCATTGCCATCCCTAATAGCGAGTCATGTCATTGATGAGTTGAGTGAAAGAAAGTTAAGAATCATAGTCGAGCCCATAATTTCAATGAACGATAATGTGCGTTCATTGACCCCACGCCGATGATCATTGGTGCGGATATCGGTCTTATTGCAGTGTTGTCTACACGTGTGCATTGAATCAATCCAGTGGCTGTCCATTGTTTTTATGGCGTGGCCTATCTAATGAACCGTTTGGCTTTATTTCTACACCTAATAATCTTCAAGGTGGGGCATGTGCTTGAAATCCAAGTGGCTCATCAGGTGGACCATCTGAATGTAAGATGCCGTCTTGAAAATCTGGCCAGCTGATTATCCAATGGGCTTGATTTTTTTTTTTATACATGCCATCCGAACCATCGAACACCCCACTGGTTATCCCATGGTCATTTTAAAATATGTGGCATGAAGTTTCAATGTAACATCTAAGCGGTGGATACAGTGGGCACACAGGAAGAGAAATGTATTATACATTTTTCATTGGGCAACTTACCTTGAACGTGGGCCATTAACAACTTCTCTAAACCGTCCTTTATTTCGATTCAAGCGTGGTCCACGGTGCCATGCCAGATGAGTTGACAGTCCTAATTTTTGCCGGCTTTCATCTTCAAAGTTGGCCCACCTTATCCCGCTGCTTGTGTCCATTGCACGGGCTAGGTTGGCACATGTTGCGCATGGATAGTGGGGTTAGTGGGTGAGCAAACATTATAAAACATGATATTTTGATAAAAATGGTCCATAGTCATATGAGATTTTAGTTTCATAGGTATTTCATAAAATTTCCCTTTTAATTGGAGTGGTATATGAGGATCACATGATATCTCCATTTCTTCTACTTAGCTTGAATTCTATAGGCAACATGTTTTTTTGGACAAGTCATTATTACGGGGCAGGTCGTCCTTGGGGACTTGATCCACCTGCTGATCTTGGTTGGTCCTTTATTGTTGGGCAGGTCAAGTCGATGTCCAAGGTCATCCTGCCCCAGCAATTAGTCAAATTGTAGAGATAAGTGCAGAGCTCGGGCACATGGGGCTGAGCTCTGCTTGAACCTTCTAGATGCTGCCATATGGATCAGTCCATTTTTACCTATAACAACTGTCCCTACTTCCGAGCCTTATTCACGAGCACGAGAAGTAGAGTGGTGTGGACTGGTGCTCATACTGTGGACAATCTTGTCATCATAGCAGATGTTAGGAAGGCAGCGGGCGTGGGACTCGAAGTGGATTCGCCAATAAAGGTTGAGTATCTCGAGGCTCATGAGGGCTGCCACGTGGATGGTGGGAGTTGTTGGCGTGTGACGTCGCGACTTCTCGAGCTTAGGCATTGAATGTAGGTTATAATTGCATTGAGCTGGGCATGAGTATAAAGAAGGGGAAGGGCACTTGGCTCCTCACTTTCGTTCTTTTGTTGCTCTTCCCTGCGATTTCTTGTAAGTAGTAAATCCCTTTTTTCTTCCTTTCTCCGGTCGCATTCCCTTTTCCGGCTTGTATTTTCCTTTTTCGGTTTTTATTTTTCCTTTTCCCTTTTACCTTTATTTGGGATGTCGGGCATGTCTGGAAGGTGGTCGGTGTCGGGAGCTTTCTATGGTAAGTCTTATCATACCATACAGGACTCTCGCATGGACATGCCACTTCCTTCCTCTTTAGTGCCAGAGGGCGAAGAGGTGGAGCTTCATAAAGGAGGTCTGCTAGGACCAGAGGACTTAACGGTTGAGTCCCGAGATGTTGGCATGTTTGGATTGAACATCACAAGTGCCGACTTAGCGAGGGTAAGGAAGGATTATCAGATCCCTAAGTCGATGGTACTTCGTGTGCTTGAGATAGGGGAGACGCTAGGTTGGCCTCGCGAGGGCGAGCTAGCGTCTTATGTGGTAGCCCTGCAGTGCAAACTTCGACTGCCCCTACGTCCCGTAGTTTAGAGGGTTACCGTTGCTTTGAGGCTGGCCCTAGGTCAGCTAATTCCGAACGCTTGGAGAGCATTGGTCGAGACTTGCATACTTTGACAACAACTCGGGCATCTCGAGCTGTCTGTCGATGAATTCCTGTACTTGTACAGGGTGAAAGTTAATTTTGCGAACTTGGGGTGGTACTATTTCTCCGCTTGGGCTAATCAGGGCCAGGCCCTCATCACCGACAACCCTTCTTCCAACAAAGGGTGGAAAAATAAGTGGTTCTTCATGTCGGGGGAGTGGGCGGACCTGGCAATCGGTGTTCCTGCTGAATTCATGAGTCTGGGTCGGGAATCGTTGAATCACACTAGGTCGGTTATAGTATGCGCCTGTTTACTAACTGTTTTCTTTGTTTATTTCATGTGTAGCGAGCCTTCCTCGCACGCAGCCCGAGCTCTCCTCATTACAGCTTCAGCGCGTAGCTCGTGCAAGGCTGTTGGAACCCGACAAGAGGAACTGGAAGAAGCTGATCACTCCTCACTCTCTCTTCCAGGCCAGTATTTCTAAAGTCACTCCCAAGCTAGCAGGTAGGATGCACTTCGTCGGGCTTCTCCCTTCATTATTATTATTATTATTATTATTATTATTATTATATTTTTTGCAGTGCACGGGGTCTTGACTTCTCTTTCTTTTGCAGACATGTCTGGTGATCCTCGCTCTTCAAAGAAAATGAAGTTGCTCTCCCCAACTGAGGTGGAGCGGCTCAGGAAGGCGGTGAAGCAAGGGGCTCCTCGTTGGGGTAGGGCACCTGGTGGGGTCAGGGCCAATCCCCCGCCTGGGATCCCAGCACTTGGTGAACAGCTCGAGGCTACTGCAGGTATGACAACCTCTGCTGCTGCTGTTGCTACTCTTGTTCATGGAGTTGAGGGCGGGGTTCCTACTGCTCATGAAGCTTCCTCCTCCACTGCTCATGGAGTTGAAGAGGCTTCTGCAACTCGTGGGGTTGAAGCCCCCACTGTTCATGAGGCAGAGGAAAGAGCCTTCACTGCCCACGAAGTTGAAGAGGCTCCTATAGATCGCGGGGTTGGAGCCCCTTCTGCTCATGAGGCCGAAGGTAGCGGATCAACTTTCACATTGGGCCCTTTGGCGAAGCTTGCCGAGTGGGCATCCCACCATGTGGTTGAGGACGACATCACAGCCTTGTTGGCCCTTCACCCAATAGACGTGCTGCGGGAGGTGTCAATCTCCCTTCTGAAGGTGAGTTTTTGAATTGTATTTTAGACCCTTGCCCCTCCTTTTTCTTATAAATTCTTGACTCGTTCTTGTCTTCAGGCAGCTCCTGCTCTCTTGGCCACTCGTCTAACTTTCCAGGACATCGGGCTGGATTACGAGAAGCTAAAGGCCGACCTTAAGGCCAAGATCTCTGAGCTCGAGGTCGTCGCACTTGATAGGGATGTGGCCGTTGCTCAGTCGGAAGCCTTGCAGGGGGATTTGCGAGTACTGGACAAGGCCCTTCACGAGAGCGTTTTAAGGCGGTCCGAGTTGGAGGACCTGAGGCTACGGTTTTCTTCCCTGCAGTCTGAGAAGCTGAGGGCCGAGGAAGAGCTCGCGGAGGCGACTTCCAGGTCGGCAGAAGTTGCAGGTCGACTGGCTGAGGTCGAGGCGTCGATTCCTAGGGCGCGGGTGGCGGCTGTTAACGATTTTAAAGCTTATGAGGGACGAGCTGAGGAGCTTGAAGAGTACTTTGACATGGGCTATGCTCGATGCGAGGAGCTCGTCAAGTTGAAGTACCCAGAGCTCGACTTGGGCTGTTTGGCCGAGGAGGTTGCCGAGACTTCTGTTCTTGCCGAGGTTAGGGCTGATGAGGTCGCTGGGGCGCCTATTCCCGCAGAAGCTCGGGCCAAAGACCTCCCTTGAAGACCGGCTAAGGGCCTATACTTTATTTTTCTTTTGCTCATGTAATCTTGACTCTTTTTTTTTTTTTTTTTTGTCTTATTAATGAATGAGCTTCTTAGAACATGATGTTCTTTCTTTTCGTAGATGCTAGTGTGATTGCCAGGTTCATAAATTCGTAATTAGTCAGTCACACGCGAAGTTGTAATTTGTAGATAGGATGTAACAATTCGAACAGGTAGATTGTTAAAATAGGCCAATCTCGAAAATTTATGGTCGTAGGCCTAGTAGAGTTCCGTGGAGTTTCTTTCCTTATAATAGGAGAAGTTCTTTGTAGTCGGTAATGTAGTTTGGTTGGTCAATAAATTGAAGGGAAAATTTCTTCCCCGAACTGGGGGAAGTTCCTTTATAGAACACATAAATGTAAGAATAAACAATAGTTTGCTCAGCCCCCTAACTCCCTTTGGGAAGGGCAGGTTGCCTCTGTCGGAATAAAATGTAGAAACAGTTCGTAGAAATGCGTCGTTTCCAAAGGAAAAGGGGTAGGTCTTTGTGGGGTAGACTAGTCGCGATCCCTTTGGTCGGGCGCCTTTTTGGGCCTTTAAGGGTAGTAGATCTTCAAGTGTTCCGCATTCCATGGATGAGGTAGAGATCGTCCGTCCATGTCCTTGAGTCGGTAGGCTCCTGGCCATGATGTTCTTATGACTTTGTAGGGCCCTTCCCAGTTCGGTCCCAGAGATCCATTGCCAGGTTCTTTGGTGTTCTAAAATGTTCTACGAAGGACTAGGTCTCTAGCTTGGAACATTCTCGTTTTCACCCTAGAATTGTAGAAGTGGGTGACTTGCTGTTGCCAAGCTGTGGCTCTGAGTTGGGCTTACTCCCTTTTTTCTTCGAGCAGGTCGAGGTCCAGCGCCGCCTGCTCGGATTTCTGGGATTCGTCGTATGAGCGAGTCCGGGTAGTTGGGAGTCCGATCTCAACTTGGACAATGGCCTCAGTCCCGAAGGCCAGGGAAAAGGGGGTTTTTCCAGTGGTCGTTCGAGCAGTGGTCCGATATGCCCAGAGAACATGGGGAAGTTCATCTGCCTAGGCTCCCTTAACCTTCCCAAGCTTGGTTCAGAGGTGGTTCGTAATGATTTTGTTAACCGCTTCAACCTGCCCGTTAGCCTGGGGGTGCCGGGGTGACCAGTACATGTTTCGAATTATGAGGTTCTCACACATGCCTCGAAATCGGTCGTTGTCGAACTGCTTCCCCTTTTTCGAGACGATCGTATGGGGGATCCCTTAACGACATACGATGTTCTTTTAGACAAAGTCGGTAATTTTCTGCTCAGTGATCTTGGCTAGGGGCTTGGCCTCGACCCATTTAGTGTAGTAGTCGACCGAGAAGACTACGAACTTGGTCTGTCCTTTACTAGTTGGTAGGGGGCTAATGATGTCGATCCCTCACTAGACAAAGGGTCATGGCCCGGTCATGGGAGTCAGTTGCTCGGGTGGCTGATGAGGTATTGTCGCGAATAATTGAGATTTGTCTCACCTTCTGGGTGTATTGTTTGGCTTCTTCCTTGGTGGCTGGCCAAAATACCCTACCGGATGACTTTGTGGGCCAAGGCGCGGCTGCCAGAGTGGTCGCCACAAATACCCCAATGAATCTCTCTCAGGACGTACTTGGCCTCTTCCGGTCGAAGGCATCTGAGATAGGGAAGGGAGAATCCCCTTTTATATAAGGTGTCCCCAACCATGGTGTATCGGGCTGATCTGGCTCGAAGTCTGCGTGCCTCGAGCCGCTCTTCGGGTAGTCTCCCTTCTCGAAGATAGCTGATTATTGGGTCCATCCTGCTTGGCTTTGAATCTATTGGGAGGACAATGCTTGGGTCAGATTTGCTAATGCTCAGTTTGGCCAAAAATTCGATCGGTATTGACTTTGGGATGTCGCCTTCGGCTGATGCGGCCAACATCGCCAGCATATCTGCTTTGGAGTTTTCTGATCTGGGGATTAGGCCAATATTACATTTGGGGAATCTGCAGATAAGTTCTTAGCAAGTAGGCCTTCATTCTTTCCTCTTTGACTTGGTATTCACTGGCTATCTGGTTGACGACGAGTTGTGAGTCACCGTGGACTTCTAGATTTTGAGCTCCCATTGTTGCCACTAGCTTGAGTCCGGCCAATAATGCTTAATATGCTGCCACGTTGTTCGATGTTTGGAATCAAATCTTAAGGCATATTATGTAACAACCCACACTCACACTGTATGATATTGTCTGCTCTGAGCACAACTTGCACGGTTTTATTCTCGGGGTTTCCCCCAAAAGGCCTCATACAGTATAAGATGATAACTCCACATATAACCACCACAACTTCAGACAACTCTTCCGATGTGGGACAAGTTACTCTACCGTCAACTACAACAGTAACTCGCCCAGCACGGTAGCTTGCCCAAGTCCTCAGGCCCCACCCACATCGCGCCCACCCACATTGAAGTAGTGACCGGGGCGTCACATTATCCCCCACCGAAGGTAGAGCCGTCCTCGGCTCTGATACCATTTCTAACAGCTCACATCCACACTGTATGATATTGTCCGCTCTGGGCACAGCCCGCACGATTTTGTTATTGGGGTTTCCCCTAAAAGGCCTCATACAGTATAGGGTGACAACTTCATATATAACTACCACAACTTCAGACAACTCTTCCGATGTGGGACAAGTTACACTACAGTCAACTGCAACAGTAGCTCGCTCAATACGGTAGCTCGTCCAGGCCCTCAGGTACCGCCCACATTGAAGCAGTGATCGGGGTGTCACATATTACATGCAAGTTCGATTAGGAGCCTAGATGACTATCTCGGCCTTGTTGCCTTTAGAATTGGAAGAGCCGTCAACGTACAATGTCTATGTCGGCAGATTTGGCTTGACTGTTCGATACTCAGGCTGATCAACCTTGTTGCTCGGGCTGGCTTCCCGGTTGATCTCACACATAAGCTCGACAATGAAATCAGCCACGGTTTGGCCTTTAATGGTAGTTCGGGGCTGATATTTAATGTCAAACTTGTTGAGTTCGATTGCCCATTTCAAAAGTCTTCCTGACACTTCGGGTTTCTGGAGTACTTGGCGGAGAGGTTGGTTGGTCAGGACTATGATGATATGGGCCCGGAAATAAGGTCGCAGGCGTTGCGATGAGATGACCAGGGCTTAGGAGAGCTTCTCGATGTTTGGGTACATGGTCTCTGCTGGGACCAGGGCTTTGCTGACGTAGTACACTGGTAGTTGTTTTCCTTCTTGATCCCGGATAAGTGTCGAGTTGACCGTTGTCGCTGAAACTGCCAAGTATAGTATCAATGGCTCTCCTTGCTCAGGCTTTGAAAGCAGTGGTGGAGATCCTAAGTACTACTTGAGCTACTGGAAGGCGAGCTCGCACTCTTTCGTCCATTTTGTCATTTGTTTTCCTTTTAATTGTTTGAAGAAGGGGAGGCATTTATCAGTGGCTCGAGAGACAAAATGGTTGAAGGCGGCTATTCTCCCTGTGAGGCATTAGATTTCTTTCGTCATCTTGGGGGAGCTCATGTCTAGCAGAGCTTGTATTTTATCGGGGTTTGCCTCTATACCCCTCCGGCTGACCATGAAGCCAAGGAACTTTCTTGAGCTGACGCTAAAGGCGCACTTGCTCGGGTTTAGTTTCATCCGGTGCTTTCGTAGGAATGCGAACATCTCCTCGAGGTCGGCGATGTGATTTGTAGATTTGATGCTTTTGATGAGCATGTCATCGACATAGACTTCCAAAAAGCGTCCGATCTGCTTGGCGAACATTTGGTTCATGAGTCGTTGGTACATGGCCCCTGTGTTCTTCAACTCGAAGGACATGACCTTGTAGCAGTAGAGTCATTTGTCTATGACAAATGTCATTTTCTGCTTGTTGTAAGGATGCCTGGAGATTTGATTATATCCCGAGTAAGGGTCCATGAAACTTAGGAGTTCGTGCCTGACTGTACTATCGACCAATTGGTCGATCCGTGGGAGAGAAACTATCCTTGTGGTAGGTTTTGTTCAGGTCGGTGTAATCAACATAAACCCGCCACTTCCCAGTGGACTTTCTTATAAGGGCAATGTTGGCGATCCAGTCGGAGTAGTGGATTTCTTCGACGAAACCAGCTTTGAGGGGTTTGCCGACCTCTTCTCCAATTATTGTGTATCGCTCTGGCTCGAATGCCCGTCGCTTCTGCCTTACTAGTTGGTGGTCAAGGTCGACGCTCAATTTGTAGACTATTACCTTTGGATCGATGCCAGGCATGTCTTGGTGGGACTAGGCGAACATGTCGGCGTGTCGTCGGAGGAGATTCATGATCTCGTTCCATAGGACTGGAGTTGGTGATGAGCCAACCTGAACTGTTCGGGCCGGGTCGGATTCGTCGAGCGGGACGATCAAGAGCTCTTCCATCGGACAACCTCTTTCGATCGAGTCCTCTCGGGGGTCGAGAGAGGTGATGGCTATCGCGTGGTGTTGTGTTCTCAATGCCATGGAGTAACATTGCTGAGCTTCTTGTTGATCTCCTCTGACTTGGCTGACTCCGTATTCAGTCGAGAATTTCATTGCGTGGTGGTATGTGGATACCACTGCTCGTAGAGTATTAAGGAAAGGTCGTCCGAGGATGACGTTGTAAACATAGGGGCAGTTGACTACCAGGAAGTCGACCATGGTTGTTGTTTGGTTCTGCCCTTCTCCTGCCGTGACTGGGAGCTGTATAGATCCTTTGGAGGTGACTTTATCTCCTACAAACCCGAGCAAGGGGGTTTTGACAAATCGGAGTCGGGACCTCCCGACTCCAATCTTCTTGAAGGCTTCAACGAAGAGGATGTCAACCGAGCTATCGGTGGCAACCAATATCCGAAATACCTTGCGGTTAGCTATAGTCATAGTCACCACTAATACATTATCGTGCGGGTGGACTCCTCGGGTGTCATCTTCGGTGAAGGTTAGCTCACAGGATGCTACACTTTGTTCCTTCGGAGGCCTATTGGTGACGTGGACTTGACGTTCCGAGCTGCTGTGACTGATACTTCAGGCACGAGCCTTATGTGCTCGGTTCGAGTCCTCTCCTCCAGTGGGTCCGCCGAAGATGGTACGAATTTTTCCTGATAGCTTCATTGTTGATGGGTTGTTCGTTCTCCCGATCTGCCCGTTCTTCTCTCTTGCTAACGTATTATCGCAAATGTCCGTTACGAATGAGGGATTCAATCTCCTCTTTCATATCAAAGCAGTCACTGGTGGAGTGACCATGGTAATGGTGGGAGTGACAGTACTTCCGTTTGTTGCGTTTGTCGGCATCGGCCTTCATTCTGTTTAGCCATTTGAGAAAGCTTTTGTCCCGGACTTTAATAAGGACCCGCTCATGCATGGCAGTGAGGGAAGTGTAGGAGTTGAATTTGCTCTCAGGCCGTCTGCTCGGACATTGAGTTTTAGTTGGGTCGTTGTCCTTTCTCCATTTGTTGCTATTATTTGGGGTTGTTCTTCCTTAGGTCGTTTTTCCTTGGTCGAGCTACCCTTATTTCGAGCAGCTTTCCGCGAGCTGAAAAGCTCCTCGGCGTTGGAATATTTCTAAGCTTGATTGAGGAGATCAGCCAATGTTGTTGGGGGGTTCTTGCCGAGTGAGAAGAGGAACCTCCTTTCCCTTAGGCCCCCTCATCATGGCGGCCAATGCGATCTCTTTTGAGTGCCCTTCCACTTGTATCGGCTCCAGGTTGAAGCGCTTGATGTAGTCCTTTAACAACTCGTCTTCTCTTTAGATGATGGTGATGAGGTGAGTAGTCGGTTCGAGCCTTTCCTTCCCTCCGATAAAGTTAGTGATAAATGCTTTGCTGAGCTATGTGAACGAGCTGATGGATTGTGGCTTTAATTGTTGGAGCCACTTTCGAGCTGTTCTTGTTAGGGTTAAGGAAAACGCCCGACACATAACCGCGGTTGATGCGCCATGAAGTTCCATCCAAGCCCTGAAAGATTATAGGTGTTCGTCTGGATCGGTGGTCCCGGAGTAAGGGGCAATCCGCGGCATCCGGAACCTAAACGAGAGCTGGGCATGCATGATGTCGGCGGTAAACAGGGGATCAGTTTCTTCCAGCATTGCTTCTATTGAGGTCGGAGCATGTGTGCGGTATGCCTATCTTATGTCACTGATTTGGCCCCGCAGTTCATTGAGCTCAGCCTCCCAAGGATCTTTTCTCTCGACTATTGCCTCAGCCGTGGTTTCAGGAACTTTGCTGTGCCTCTTCTTCTTTAACTCATCTTGTTCTGGAACATTGGTCTTCAAAGTTGTTGGTTGTGCGTACTCCTTGCTTATGCGAGTATATATAGGTTCCCCACGGGTAGGTGTCAAGTATGGCAATGTGACTAAGTTAGAGGCAAGGACTAGTGTGTGCGATTTGCCCGAGACGTGGGAGGGCGTCGCCTTTGATACTCTGATTTGTTTGCTCCTCCGGGGTAGGCAGGCGCCTCAGATGGTGTGGGAATCTCTATGGCTGCTCGAGCTGTTGCTTCCTCAGCCCCGTGGACAGGGGAGGGTTCTGTTGCTCCAACATCTGTTTTATCAAGTCGATGTTGTTAGTTAATGCTTTAACTTGTTGCTCGAGAGAGACAAGCCGACCTCTCCGATTTCGGGACTGTTGCATCGGTCTTGCGGGCGCCAAGTCAGCCTGAAGTTGGGAAGATGAATCCCGACAATCAGTAGACCACTCCGGTGGTGGGAGATCGGGTGCAACTGTGGAGGTCTGAGCTTTCTTCCTTCTCTTCGCCATTGTTGAAACACTGCAGATGAGGAGAACGACTTTCGATGTTGTTCCCATAGATGACGCTAAACTATTGATGAAAAAATCTGAGCGTCCTTCCTAGACCACAATGGACCTATAATATAAGACAAAGACGAAGACCCTGACTGTAGCAGGAGACCCTCCGATGCCAAAGTTAGGACAGGGATACCTCATCTTGTTGAACATTGGTCTTCTAGTGTTGGTTGTGCGTACCTTTGCTTATGGCAGCGAGAGTATATATAGGTTCCCCAATGGCGGTGTCAAGTATGGCAATGAATCTGCCGCCCAACAACGTCTCATACAAGGATTTTAACTCCGGGAGTGTTGGGGTGATCTTCCCGAGTTCCTCGTCGAGAATCGAGGAGGCGGTCCCTCTTGGTCTTCTGATGGTCGGTCTTCAACCGGGTCGAAGTTTAATCCCGAGGTCAACCTTGAGGTCGGGCAGGCCGATCCGTCAACCTTGAGATCAGGCGGGCCGAGGTCAGCCTCGAGGTCGGACAAGTCGTTATTACCTGGCAGGTCGTCCTTGGGGACTCGATCAGCCTGCTGATCTTAGTTGGTCCTTTACTGTTGGGCAGGTCGAGTCGATGTCTAAGGCCGTCCTGCCCCAGAAATTAGTCGAACCGTAGAGATAAGTGCAGAGCTCGGACACATGAGGCTGAGCTCTGCTTGGACCTTGTAGGTGCTGCCATATAGATCAGTCCATTTTCACCTATAACAATTAATATTGATGATTAAGGGATTAATTGGGACAACATTAAAGATGAATGGTCTGGTTCGATAATGAAGATGAATAGTTTGATGGGATTGATGTCAAAGTTGAATGGTCCAATTTTAATGATATTAAAGATCAATAGTCTAATTAAGCCAAAAATGAAGTCTAATGATCTAATTGAACCAATATTAAATAGTCTAATAGGTTGAAATTGAAACTAAATGATTTGATTGGACTTATATTCAAGATCAATTGTCTAATTGAGTTGATATTGAAGATCGATGGTTAGAATAGACTGATTCAAGCTAAAAAATTGGGTTATTATTGATGATCAATACTCTTATTTGGCAGATAATGAAGACAGACGGTCTGATTGGACTAATTTTTAGATCTACTTGTCTAGTTGTCTGATCCAAATGATATTGAAGATCAATAGTCAACCTAGGATAAGATAGAAGATCAACTGTCCAATCTGACTAATATCAGACCATTCATCTTTGATATCGATCCAACCATATCATTGATCTTCAATATCTGCCCAATCGAACCATTGGTTATCAAAGGCATACTTAGAACGTTCATCACCAATTTTGGCCCAACTAGATTCGTTCATCTTTAATAGCAGTCAAATAATATTGCTTTATTCATTTCCAATTTTGGCCAATCCAGACCGATCAACTTTGATGTGGGACTAATTATATTGTTGATCTCCAATACCACCCAATCGAACCTTTGGCCATAGATAGCGGCTTCATTAGAACTTTCATTACTAATTTTGGCCCAATTAAACTGTTTATCTTTGATAGAAGTCAAATCATACCGTTGATCTTCAATATTTGCTGAATTGGACCGTTGGTATTCAATATCTACTCAATTGCATCATTCATCTCCAATTCAGTCAAATTAAGCCATTCATCTTTGATATCACCAAATTATACCGTTGAATATTTGTCCAGTCAAGACTGTTGATTTTTAATGTTAAACCAATCACATCATTAATCACTAGTTTTTGCCAAATTACACTATTTATCTTTATTATAAGCCAACTCAATACAATTGATCTTTAATATAGACCTAATTGAACAGTTGATCTTTAATATAAATCCACTCGGACCATTGATCTCCAATTTTGGCCTAATCGGACCTTCCATCATTGATTTGATCCAATTATACCATCTATCTTCACTGTCCGTCCATTTAGACCGTTGATCTTCAATATCCAACCAATCAGACCATTCACCTCCAATTGTTCAAATTATGCTGATTATCTTTGATATCAATTTAATCATACCATTAATCTTCTACATTGGCCCAGTCAGACCATTGATCTTTTAATCCAGACTAATCATACCATTCATCTCAAATTTTAGCCAAATCTAACCGTTCATCTTTGATATCCGTTCAATTAGACCATTCATTTTTAATATTGCTCAAATTAGACCATTCATCTTCAAAATCGATTAAGTCAAACTGGTAATCTTCAATATTGAAATATTGGCACAAATGGACCATTTATCTCCAACTTTGGGCCAATCAGACCATGGATTTTCATTATCAATTTAGTAGGACTTATTTTTCAAATTTTGCCTAATCATCTTTTAATATATCATTCTAATAGGAAAATTCAGCTTTAATATTTATTGGATTAGGTTGTTGGTCTTCAATATCCACCAACTTGAACCATTGATCTCTAATATCCACTTAATTGGACCATTCATCTGCAATTTTTGTCTACTCAAATTGTCCGGCTTCATTATTGGTCTAATTTACCCTTTATCTTCGATATTGGCTCAATCAAACGGTTGAACCTCAAGATCAACCAGATTAAATCATTTATCTATAACTTCAGGGAAACTAGACCATTCATCTTTAGTATTGTTCAACAGACAAGTTAGCTTCAATATCATTTCAATTAAGATAAGAGTGCACTATACATGTAGAGTCGGTTGGAGAGAGGGTGATAGAGATGGGAGATGAGAGAGATAAGTGAGGGAGGGGATAGAGATGGGAGATGAATGAGATAAGAGATAAGTGATGGCGGGGATAGAGATGGGAGATGAGAGAGATGAGTGAGGGAGGGACATGATAACATGAAATGAATTGAGCTTACAATTCTGATTAAATTTCTAAAAATTAAGGAAATAAGCCATTATGTATTTGAAAGAACTTCAGATTATAATAGTAGTGAACAATCCAAGTGCATTTTCTTAGTATAATATGTATTATTTTATGTTTAGGATTTGCATGTAACCTCTTCTCTTTTTGCTGTACTGTAATTGTAAATAATTCCCTCATGTGTGTATTTGTAAATAACCCCAAAACTTTTCTCACTGTTAAAGAAAAATTCCTTACCGTTGAAGATCTCCAGATTAATTTAACTAATGACTCTTTTGGGAGCTTGAATTTGGAATGCATTGGAATCCAAATTACAATTACATTGGAATCAAGGTAATTGTGATTTCCCAATTATATTTGGTTGAAATGTATTGGAATTCAAATCTTTCGGTTAGGAGCTTGTATATGTAATGCATTGAGATTCTTTGTTATATTCATAGGACATAAATTTAATTAATTAAATCAGTGTTTATATACCAAATTAATACATAAAAGAGCATTTTTGTCTTTTTAAATGCACAAAATGTTAACAGTCAGCGACAGTGGACAGTCCTCATGTGAGCGTACGCAACATGTGTTAGAGATCCACCAAAATGACTCACGTGTTAGAAATCTGTGCTATTCAACATGTAGAGTACATTGTGAACTATGTGATGGACCAAAAATAACATTAGCCCGCTGACCAAATAGATCAAATTTACTAGATAAAAATTGGTTGTTGGAAGAAATAGACCACCCGTATAGATCTCTTCATGTGAGTGTACGCAACACGTTTTAGAGATCCACTCACGTGTTAGAAATCCGTACCATTTAACGCGTAGAGTACATTGTGAACTATGTGATGGACCAAAAATATAGTTAGCCCATCGACCAAGTAGACCAAATTTACTTGATAAGAATTGGTGGCAGGAAGAAACAGACCCAACCGTCCAAATTAAAAGTATTTGTATAGATCTCCTCATGTGAGTGTATGCAACGCGTGTTAGAGATCCATTCACATGTTAGAAATCTGTGCCATTCAACGGGTAGAGTACATTGTTAACCATGTGATGGACCAAAAATAATGTTAGCCAGCTGACTGAGCAGATCAAATTAACTTGATAAAAATCGGTAGATGGAAGAAATAGACCGAGCATCCAAATTAAAAGTACTTGTATAGATCTCCTCATGTGAGTGTGGGCAACACGTGTTAGAGATCCACTCACATGTTAGAAATCCGTGCCATTCAACAGGTAGAGTACATTGTAAACTATATGATGGACTAAAAATAATGTTGCCCCGCTTGGTAGCAGATCAAATTGACTTGATAAAAATTGGTGGTTGGAAGAAACAGACTCAGCCGTCCAAATTAAAAGTAATAGTATAAATCTCCTCGTATGAGTGTATGCACCATTTGTTAAAGATCCAGTCACATGTTAGAAAACCGTGCCATTCAACCGGTAGAGTACATTGTGAACTATGTGATGGACCAAAAATATAATGTTGGCCTGCTGAAAAAGCAGATCAACCTTACATTATAAAAATTGGTGGTTGGAAGAAAAAGACCCAACCGTTCAAATTAAAAGTGCTTGTATAGATAAATTAACGACCTAACTGCCCTCTAGGAGCTTCCCATGAGTTCGAGCTCTGTGCGTGTCGAACATCCATACCATCAATCAGATACATCCTATCATGGTGGGCCATGAGCCTAAAAATCAGGATAATCCATGACTTATTTGAGCCACACCATAGACAACAGTTGAGCGTGAATACCAACCATTGAAATCTTCCTCATTATTTATAGGGCCCACAGATATATAGTTCAGACATCCAACCCATCACATTGTGTGTTTTCTAGTTAGATGAGGAGTCGCACCCAATTTAAGCCCATTCCAAAACCCAGGTGGGCCACAACAAGTGCTTTTTAGATGTTTTTGGCATAACTTAACATAATTTCAGATAATGTGGGTTTTAGATATGACTACTTTGAGACATCCCATAATCTAGAGGAACCTATCAAATGCCATGTGTGAATGTCTAACAAACATCACGGTGGGGCCCAGGTAGCTAGAACTCATGGGTGGATGATAAATGTCTCAGACTTCGGACAAGTGTGTATGGGACTGTTGGACACGTGTCATGCCACCCAAACGATCCTGGAATATATCGATTGACAGCATGTGATGATTGATCCACAGACATTCATAATTTGTACATGTGACGTACACTACTCAAATTAAACTGATATACATGTGGAAGCACTGTCAGCCAGTCATTGTTCTAACATAAGGCTTGTTAAATAATCCTGACTTGTAATAAGACCACTGAATAATTTTCATTTCATCTGTCTAACACATGACCACCTAAATCCGATAGTTAAGTTATCAAGTGTAGTTTTTGATCTACGGTCCATCTAGACATGGACCCATAATTGAAAAAGTTTTATTTGTATATTCCTAGAGGATACACCGCCTGTATCATAAGTTATTGTAAAGGCTAACGTATCACGGGTGTAGACTATACAAGAAAAGGTGGGTCCCACCAATATGATCAAATATTAAAATCAGGTTGATATGCTCATTAAACGGACTAAACATCAAAATCATTGGAAATCAAATTGCATTATTCAGTGTCTTGTATAGCTCTCACTATGTTTATTGACCTAATTTTCATATCAATTGATAATTATACTATGGCCCACCTTTTTATTGGATTGGACATTTGACTCGTGATTGATATAACATGTTCGGAGGGGGAAAAAATATAGTTTTATCATTAACTTCTGATACAACTGCTCTCGTCCTTCTCTCGGATCATTTTTTTTTTCAAGAGACATGGGGTTGGTATTTGATACTCTGGCTGCAGATTATCCATGATATACAGGCACAATGAACTTGCAAACTCTGGATTAATTAACTCAGATTAAACCCATTAAATTGTGGAACTCACTGTAGCCATCTGACAAATATTGTGCAAAATTGATGTATACATGTGTAGGTTAGAGTTTTGGATAGATTGTTTAGATATTTTAATTGCAAGGATTACTATATAATTTTTTTAGAATTATTAATAATCTAAAGTATTTTATCTAATTAGATCAGCGATTGAATTTAACTTTCAAGTTTCACGATGTGATTCACCTGAAATCTTACAATGCGTCGCTATATACTCAAATTCCTACGCCGTCGTGTAAATATTTAACTGTGGAAGGACTTCTGTGTAAATTCTCCAAATTTTGGTAAGGTTTATTGTTCTTTTAAATTATTTTATTATCGTCGAAGTTTTATGAAAGTCATGTTTATTGCATGTATGTGAAGAAGGTAGCATGTGTGTATATATTTTTAAGGAGATGTGATAATTATGAAAGTCTATTATGGAAAGTTTGTTATAAAAACTGTATTTTGTAAGGTTTATTTATGGAAAGATTTTGACACATGATTTCAAGAAGAATTTATGCATTGTAGAAGTATGATTTTAAGAGAAATTCATGCACCGAATAGATGGGAATACTTGCAAATAGTTGGGGTTAAGTTAATGTCTCATGGGTTGAAAATCCCAAAAAGCAAAATGAGTGGGGCTTTATGACCATTTGGTTAAAAGACATTAAATCTCAATTGGTACCTCTTGGTTTACCTTGGTCAAGAGTGGAGTGAAGCATGTCAGGATTGCGATCTTCCCCTGAACCTCCTCATGTTGGTCCGAGTGGAGTTACATATGTCAGGATTACAAATTTACACTGAAGCACATGTGTCGACATTCTCAAAATAAAAAATTTCGAACAATTTTAAGTGCTAATTTTTAGACAAGTTTTTTAAAATAAGAACATTGGATAATTTTTTAACCATTTAATAAATGTCCGTGTATTTTATATACAAGAACTAAAAAATTGTATAGGTGGCATACAGTAACTAAATCTTAGCGCTGAGTAAGTTGTGGAACCATCTCTAAGTTACAATCCAAAAATCAGACTGGTTGAGGAATCCTAAACTTTGATTCATGAAAGCTTATTTGATGAAATCATAATTTGGAGAGTCTTTCATAAACTCCTAAAACTTAGGATAGACATTTTCATCTTTTACCTTCCAATAAATGTTTACCAATATTCAGATAATCAATTAAGCTTAAATTCCGGTTTTTGATGATCTAGACAGGAAATTATATTTTGGATAGTTTAATTGGATCTACTCATACTCCACGCATGAAATTTTGAAATACTTGTGTATTGTCCATCACACTATTGTAAGAAGTCCATAAGGTGGGCCTTATTGATCAACGGTTTGGATTGTCCCAAGGGTTAGATAATGTGATCGGGTGCACGAGCGGGCCCCACTAAGTTGTGATACATCTAGAATTCGTGTAAGGGGTGGTGTGCTACTACTGTGATACACACACAATGTTTTGATAGAATTGGGATTACTAATATTCGTGTGGAGCCTTTCAGGAGAGGAGTTTTGATGGGTTTCAAACTCCTCTACCCTCAGCATTATAAATCAGGGCTGGGTCCCCAATCCAACATCATCGGTTGAAACAAAAATCCCATCAGAGTTTCTCTAAGGGTCAGTGGGATTAGAAGGGATTAGGTGGGGATGGGATTCATCTGGTCCCGTGCCAATTCCACTCCATGTTGGGAAAGAATGGAAATGCTTGGAATTACATTAAATGAAATTGCATTGGGTCCTGTGCCAATTTCACTCAATGTTTGGAAAGTTGTGTAGGTCCCAACATGATGTGTGGGCTATATCCACACCATCCACCCATTTATTGAGATTATTTTCGAGCATGGGCCAAAAAATCAGGTAAATCTAATGCTCAAGTGGGAGAGGGATTAAATACATACCTAGTTGAAAACTTCTTTGGTGCTACATAAGTTTTGGATCTATCTCATTTTTAGGTCATGCCATAAAATGAGGTTACGAAACAAATGAGCAGTTTAGATATAACATGATGATGTTATTCTCAATAATTTCAAATGATGGTAAGGGTATTATAAACAAAGCAAGGCATTAATTTTATCCCATGGTAATGAAAATGACCACCTTGTGTAGACAAAACCTTTTACCCCCGGTTTCTATCAAAGAATACAAACTTTAGTTCCAATCTAGACTAGCACGTGCGACAATGACGTAGAGAGACAAAACTACTCCTCCTTTTCGCTGCGAAGACGAGCGTTGAGGCTCCTCGAACTGAGAGTTGTACGAACGGCTTAAAAGAGATCAAAGTTAAGATCAAAGTTACATGGCCCCACAGCTATATATTTATTATATCCACAACGTTCATCCATATTTCAAGATCATTTCGGAGCATTATCTAAAAAAAAAAAATCATATCCAAAGATCAACTGGACCACACCACAAAGACAGCGAGGAAATTGATTTTCACCGTTAAAAATTTTGTAGGGTCCACCATAACATTTATTTTCATCCAACCTATCCATAAGGTCACAAAGGCCAGGATGAAGAGGAAAAACAAGTTTCATAATGATCCAAAACACGGACCCCTAAAAGGGTTTGATGGAGCGTTCAATCATCCACAACCTTTAACAATTGTGGTCCACTTGATATTTAGATCTGTCTTATTTTTCGTCTCAAACATTAATATGAGTTCGCCAAAAATATAACGGTTTGGATATAACACATACCTCATAATATGACCCACAAAAAGTGGTGGGATTACAACAACAAAAATTAAAAAAAAAAAAATTCGGCGATATAAAAAAAAAAAAAAATCCATAATTATGACAATTTGATTATTCGATATATCGAAAAATGGTCCCAATCATCAGGTGAGTTTTCCTCAAAAATCCTACAATTGTCGATATATCGTGATCCGTCGATATGTTGAAAAAGGCATTTTTACCTTTAGCTACGGATTATAAACAGTGCATAACGTATTTGCTTATACTATGAAATTTTTTATTTTTATTATTTTTTATTATTATTTTTTATTTTTCATGGAGAAATTTATTCTACCTACAATTTTCTTTTAATACATATTTATATAAATGTATATATAAGCATATAAAATTTTTTTCCTCTTTTTTTTTCATTTATTTCTTTAATCATTTAACGAGAATATCTTCTAAACCAAAATTAATTCTTCGTCTGTATATGATTTTGGGGTAGAAGAACTTTACATCTAATGCTAATGCTTTATTTTCCAAGATTCCATGGTCGATGGTAAAAAATCCATTCATTCAATCCAGAATTTCTGTGTTGTGTACCAACATTTGATGTGTGGGTTCCTCGCCAATATCGAACTTGTCTTTCCATGCCACCTAATTTCGATTTCCGCCATTTCGATTAAATACGTTATTACGGGTTTGATTCTCCTACGCCGCTCAATTAAATCAAGTAATCCTTCCTTCAATGGAATTTCTCTTCGCTTATTTCAATTTTACGCTCTGGCTCAAGATTTGCCTCGATTCAATTCTACCCCACCCATTTAAACATGATTCTTGACCATAGCTACCTTCCTGCGCTTCGATTCTTGGCAGGTTCGATTCCCGTCTAACTCAATTTATAGCGTTACGCTCACCTTTCGATTTTAGTTTGCCTGCTCGATTTCTAGGTTTGCCACTGTCTCGATTCATAGGTTGTCTCGCTAAATTTCGCGTTGCCCCCACTCGATTAAGGTTGCTCGCTAAATTCATTCCTTGCTAAAAAGCTGTTGCCTCATTACTGTATTTGAAGGCGTTTGGCAAAATCATCAGCCGAATGTAGGCGATTTTTTGTAACGAAGAAAATCTAATCGAGCAGTGTAAAACGAAAGAATTGAAAATTTGAAAAAAAAAGTTTTGCAATACCGAGCGTAAGTTAACTGTTAAAGTAAAAAAAAATGAGCGTAAAAAAATGTACGAAAATGTAGCAAATTTAGATATAACAATGCATCATGATTAATTTAAACAATAATTTGAATCGAAGCAATAGAGCATGAAAATAGACGATAGTAACGATCGAAGGCAACGAAAAGTCGTAATAAGGAATTTTGTAGGAATTGAAGCGAAAGTGAAATAAGTGAAGCCAAACAGCGTAATTAATTTTATCCCAAATGGTAAAATTAATAGGGGGACAGGAACTGCTCAATTCTTAGCGAAATAAATTATGATTTGAAGCTGGCGACAAACATTTCAAATGTTTTTAATCCCTTCCTAATTTTGCTGCAGCTCGATTTTCACTAATACCAATTTCTTAACGCTTCATTAACCGCCATTTACGCCAATTTTCTGCGTTGCTTTTCGATTCGCCACTAAACTCATTACTCGTTCAACGCTTCGCTCAATTTCTGGCTTCATTAATTTCTGTGCATTTTTCTGCGTTTTCGCCATTTCGCCCCAAACTGATTTACGGCTTTGCGTCAATTTCTAAGGGCGTGTTTGATTTTCCTCACACTTTTGAAATGGTAAACCGAACATTTCTACCGCTAAACCGAACATTTTAAAAAAATCCGGATATGACTGCTTGCTTTTTGGCGCAAAAATCAAGAATATTATAAAATATATGTGGGTCCCATTGTGATGCATTTTGCTTATCCACACCGTTCATCCATTATTACATTTGAATTCATAGCATGAGTAAAAAATTGAGGCATTTAACTCTATCTCATCAATTCCTACCATTTCCTTCATATTTCAAGTGGACGAAAATGAATGTGAATAAATGTATTTTCACATCGACGATGGAATTGAAAAATAACTAGTTATTAAAAGTTTCTCTTAACCCAAAAATGCAGACGTTAAGAACTAAAAAGAAAATCTTGTTAAATGATTAAAAAAATAAATGAAAAAAAGAGGAAAAATAATTTTACTTACCTTATTTATATAAATAATTTTGTAGGGCCATGTAAAAAAATAAAAATAAAAATAAAAAAAAAATAAAAAACTGTACAGTTATAATACGGTTATTTGGCGTGGGCCGATATTGAGTAATTAGATTTGCTTCATTTTTTGATATATCATGCTCAAAATATTGTAATAAAACAGACTTGAGACTAAAAATAAGATGACGGAATGGAATATATGAAACCCTTTTAGGGGTTATAGAAGTTTTGATCATTATGAAATTTACAGGTCTTTTGCTATGAATGAACTTAGACGGGAAAATAAATTAAAATTACATCCGTTAAACCAATTTCACTGGCACAAACTCCAACGAGTTTTCAAACGCAGGAAATCGTAATAATCACCGTTTCCCTTGCATTTCCCAATTCTCTGAAAAACAAACAGGCCCTAAGGGTGTAAGGAGAGGAAGACTCCAGCATCCGACCGACATCATCAATGGCATCCCCACAAGGTATGCCCTATAGTTCTTCAGATCTCCATATCCGATGCATAGCACGGCCCTTGCAATTCCGCAATCAGATCTTACAGTTGGTATCAAAGCCATTGTGCATCAGGTATGGAGGATCAATAAGGCAATTAAGGATTCCAATTCCCAATTCAGAAATCAGGGATTTTAATTCCCAAAATTGGAGTTTTTTCGAATCCCTAAATCCAAGAATTAGGGTTTTCGAATTCCCATATCAGATAATTAGGAATTAAAAAATTCGATCCCCAAAATCAGCAAATTAGGGATTTCGGATTTCGATTCCCAAATCAGAAATTGGGGATTTTATTTCCCAAATACAGCAATTGGAGATTAAGATTCGAAATCGGACAATTAGGGATTTCGAATCCCAAATCAGGAATTGAGGATTTCGAACCCCAAATCAGGAAAGTTTAGGGATTTTGAATTCCGATTCCCATAACAACAGTTGGGGATTTTTAATCCCGAATACAGCAGTTGGAACCGAATACAGTAGTAAAAATTTCGATTCCCAAATCCAGCAATAAAAGTAAAAAGGGAAGGGTCACACCTCGGCCGTCCGTTTCCGGCTACAGAGCTCTTCTCCTCCTATATTGTGCGGTGGTCAGACTCCATGGCCGACGGTGCTCGACCACTATTCCTTTGAGGATTTCTTCCCAGGCTGATGGTTGATAACGCCATTCTTTTCGGCAACATCCGCAGAAACATTAACCGTTTTAGAGAAGTGCCCCATCCCCTCCATTCCTAACCACCCATCCTTGTTGAAGTTGTTCTCGAAAGAGAGAGAGCAGAGGCGGCTGATCATCGGCGAGCGGCCATAGACAAAGGGTTAGGGTTTCGCCCCCTCCCCTCCTCTTCATTCAGTTCGGACGAGAGTCCCTCTCGTGCCCCAGTCTTTTTCTGTAATGAGATGGGCCAGCAACCTTTTGTTTCTTGGCCCATACCTAGTGACCATTGGGCCCTTTGCTTCTTTGGGAGGGCCCAATCTACAGGCCTCCCAAATGAGCCTGGTGCCACACCAAATATTTTGGTCCATCCATATGTGTCGAGTAATCCAGTGGGGCATCTTGCGGACCACATATTGGCCTTGATGTTGCTGCGTTAACGCCCGATTGCGTTAGCCATCCAACGAACCCATTGGCCATTACATTCCATTCGTGGGCCACATTAGTAGGCCATGTGTTCGGGGCATAGGTTGGGCCTACCTTTTGGGACTGATTTGGTTCACATTCATTTAACATTTCATGTTCACACTCCGGTTATTTTTGGGGCCCAATTAAGCCCGGTGGTTGACCAGATGCAACTCCCATTTTAGGCCCATACCATTTTACTTAAGCTCAACTTAGAGAATGTTGAATGCACGTTTAATGTTTGGTCCTTCCTTTTGAGATCAATTTTGGAATCCGTTTCTTAGATTTGAGTCATAATTTAATTTAAAATGAGTGTATAATCTACATCATTCATAGACTATAAAGAATATGGACCTTTTATTATGTGGAGATTATAAATTGGATATGATCTGTCCATATTATGGACACTAATATAAGGATTTAACCATCCGTCTGATTTGTTCCATGCCAGCTGTCTATCATGTGAATGTTAAAAGCTAAACTTGTAATGCTCATTGATGATGATCACATCATATAGCCTTCATTTGGCCCTATTGTGAACCCATTATCCATCTTTTAGGAGTTGATATAGACCGTTGGAATGAGGAATGTGAAACCCACCCGTTTGTTTCTCTGTAAAGTTCCTCAATTTTATTTTTATCTTTTAATGATCTATTCCAACTGCCTTATGGGCCATATCAGACTGATTAATATTTAATTCATTGAGGGTAGGATTAAAATTGCAATCCTAAGTCAAAATTTGTGGGATTGAATCCGGTTGTATTAGCCACCACAATGACTTCAATCAGTGAAAATTTTCATGAATCAGGACTTATGATATTGGGATTCAGTTTATGGATTGTATGCGGTTTCGTTTATCTCCAATGCGAACAGTGACAAAAATACAAACGATCACAGTTTGGCAGGGGCATGAATATGGTGTAGTCAATGATGCTAGTTATGTAAAGTTGAAAGACTCATCCTACCTTCAGGTGTTGAGTGTTTCAATTGGCATCGCTTAGATTCATATTCAGGAGAGTCACTTGCATGTTCTGACTACCTCCCATAGGAGTAATGATGATGTAACCGACTCTCACCAGGATTGGATATTTGGGCCCATCTTCATCCTGGATAGTTCAGTTGAAAGCTCCAATCAATTGAATTGATAAGTTTGCCTGATATTTATTTATTTTATTCATGAATTGTTTTATGTAAACAAATTGCTAATGTGAGTATATTTTACAACTAGTTAAAATTCCAACTCACATATAGTTCTTATCCTAACCGGGTCTAATTATGTTCAACAGATATAATCCATAGAGACAGTCTTGGGATGGTTACATTTGGATGTTACTCCAGAAAAATCTGAACCTTTAAAATCCTTTAAAAACAGTCAGAATATTAATCTTGTAACGTCAGGACATCTATCTGGATATAATGAAAACAGAAAAAGGAAACATGGTTATAATGAGGGATCCTCAGGTCCTCCAAGTTCTCTAGTTGACAATCAACCTACGATTTGACCGAGTCGTAAGCGGGGTAAAAAGGAAAATTGCTTCTTTTGCATGATGTTAGGCTATCTGAAGAAAGACTACATAAAGTACAAGTAGTGGCACATAAGGAAGGGCAATCATACAACTCTAGTTTGTTTTGAATCCAATCTAACCGATGTATCCGTAAATTCTTGGTGGATAGATTCAGGAACAACTATTCACATATGTACTTCCATACAGGACTTGCTACAGAGCAGGCCTCCAACTGATGCAGAACGCTCAGTACACGTAAGCAATGACGTTGAAGTTGATGTGGAGGCAGTCAGAATCTGTAAGCTTAGGTTAAAGTCAGGTCATTTATTAGATCTAGTAGATACATTTTTTGTGCCTTCTATAAACATTTTTTGTGCCTTCTATAAGGCGCAATTTGATATCTATTTCTCGGTTGGATAAATCAGGTTATTCTTTTCAATTTGAGAATAAAAGATTAAGTATCTAGCTACTTTGATTCAATTAAAGTTGGCACTGGCTCTATGGCTAACAACCTATACCAACTGGACTTGAATGCCTCACATGTCTAAAATATAAATGGCCCGCATGAAAATAAAGTAGGATATATGCGAAGTCTAGAATATGAGAATTCCTCCATGTTGTGGCATGGAAGATTATGCCATATATCTCGTGAGAGATTAGATAGGCTTGTACAAGAATGGATTCTTCATTTTCTAGACTTCTTCGACTATAAAGTGTGTATTGATTGCATTAAACGAAAACATACTAGAACTAGAAAGAAAGATGCAACAAGGAGTGTAAGACTCTTAGAGGTGATACATACAAACATTTGTGGACCATTCCTTACAACATCCTGAAATGGAAACAAATATTTTATCACCTTTATAGATGACTACTCTCATTTCAAGTACCTCTATCTTATTAGTGAAAAATCAGATGTCCTTGATGCTTTTAAAATCTATAAGATTGAAGTTGAAAACTTAAGTTGACAAAAGGATTAAGGTCATCAGATTTGACTGTGGTAGTAAATATTATGGTAGATATGACGAATTAGGTCGCAATCCAGAGTCATTCACTAGATACCTACAAGATTGTGGCATTGTCGCCCGGTACACCATGCCTGAGATTCCTAAGCAGAACGGTGTGGCTGAAAGGCGTAATCGCACTATTTTGGACATATTGAGAAGCATGATAAGCAATTCGACGTCGCCAGAATCATTGTGGGGTGACGCATTCAAAACCGTAGTTCATATCCTTATTAGGGTTCCCATTAAGGTCGTAAGTAAACCCCCTTTTGAGTTGTGGAATGAGAGAAAACCAAGTTTCCGATATCTGCATGTTTGGGGATATCCTGCTGAGGCCAAAGTTTATAAACCGCATGAAAGAAAGCTCGATTCTAGAAACATAAGCTGTTACTTTATTGGATACCCGGAAAGGTCAAAGGGTCATCAATTCTACTGTCCTTCTCGCTTTATCAAGATTGTTGAGACTAGGAATGTCAGATTCATTGAGGACACTGAAAACAGTGAGAGCATGAACATTAGGAGCTTTGTATCCGAGGAAGAAAGGACTGTAACCTCGGTCACAGTCACTCTAGATCATGTGGATATTATGATGCAGCCGAGTCTGAAATCACAGCAGAACACCACTTTGAACCTCCTGTAAAACCCACTAATGAGGGAAATCAAAATCACACCCAAGAGACTGAGCCATTGAGAAGATTTGAAAGAGAGAGGACCTGTAAATTGAGACGATTACATCATATACTTATAAGAGCACGAGTTTGACATAGGGGTGGAAAAGGATCTCGAATCCTTTACACAAGTCAAACACAATGCTGACCCTTCTGGTTGGATTGATGCTATGAAAGATGAGTTGAAATCTATGAGGGATAATAAAGTGTGAGATCTTGTAGAGTTACCTTCAAGAATAAATCCGATTGGTTGTAAATGGATATTTAAAACCAAGTGGGACTGCAAGGGTAATGTTGAAAGATATAAAGCCAGACTTGTTGCCAAGGGTTTTAACCAACGTGAAAGCATTGAATTTAAGGAGACTTTCTCACCAGTATTTAAGAAAGACTCATTCAGGATCATAATGGCTCTTGTGGCTCATATAGATTTGGAGCTGCATCAGATGGACATAAAGACTATTTCTCAATGGGGATCTTAATGAGAACGTATATATGTTACAACCGGAAGGTTTTGTAGCCAATGACTCAGAACATTTAGTTTGTAAAGTACAGAAATCTATCTATGGGTTGAAACAGGCATTACGACAGTGATACCTAAAGTTTCATAAAGTGATTTCCTCATATGGTTTTGTAAAAAACACTGCAGATGAATGTATCTACATTAAAATCAGTGAGAGTAAATTCATTATGATGATTTTGTATGTTGATGACATTTTATTGACTAACAACAACATTAGGATGTTAAGCGACACCAAAAAATTCTTATATCAAAGATTTGGAATGAAGGACCTTCGTAACGCCTCTTATGTCATTGGCGTTGAGATTCATCGTGATAAATCTTGTGGACTGCTCAGCGTGTCATAGAGGGCCTATATTACTAGGGTACTCGAAAGGTATGACATGCAAAATTGTGCTCCTGGACAGTCGCCCATTGTAAAGGGTGATAAATTCAGCTAATTCTAGTGTCCTAAGAATGATTTGAAAAATAATCAAATGAAGGAATTTCGGTATGCGTTAGTAGTAGGGAGCATCATATATGCTCAAGTCTGCACATGACCAGATATTGCCTTTACTGTTGGAATGTTAGGTAAGTATCTATCTAATCTAAGAATGCAGCATTGGATAGCTACAAAAAAAGTGTTACAATATCTGCAAAGAACAAAGAACTTTGGACTCACATATAGAAGATCTGACCATTTGAAGTTGGTTGGATACTCATACGTAAATTATGCTGGTTACGTTGATACTAAGAAGTCATTTCAAGCTACATCTTCATGATGGTTGGTGGGGATTTGTTTTGAAAAAGCGTGAAGCAATCAACTACAGCCTCATCCACCATGGAAGTTGAATTCATTATTCGTCAAGAGGCATCTAATCGGGGCATTGTGGTTACAACGTTTCTTCTCAGGTTTGTGGGTATTGGAGTATATCTCAAAACCATTGAGAATATTTTGCGATAATGTAGCAATTTCGTTTTCTAGTAACAACAAGCATTCATCAAGGTCGTGGCACATCGACATCAAGTATCTTGTTATAAAGGAAAAAGTTCAAAACCATCAAGCGTCTGTGGAGTTCATCGGCACTAAGAAGATGATTGCGGATTTGCTCACTAAAGAGCTTTCTATCACTCTATTTCAGGAGCATGTAACATCCATGGGAGTCATTGATCCCACAGATGTTTTCAGTAAGTGGGAGTTAAGTGTGTTTTATTTTCACAAACATTAAAGAGATTTCATTTAATAAAGCTATTTGATGATTTTGATATAAAGTTAATTTACGTTTCTCTCTAAGTATGCCCAATCTATTTTAAGTAGAACTACAGTAATGTCTAGTTGGAGACATTTAAAAGCTTCAGAACCTCTTAAGGATAGACACACACCGTCACATTATGTCTGTAATCCTTATACCACACTTTTTAATTCCTGATCTATGTCATTAAGACTAATAGTATTTGTGACCGCGCTTAGCTCCATTTTGCTTAGATTAAATGTTGTGATGGTTGCCGCGATTTGATATTAGTAGGCTTGATGGACCAAATTGTAATAACATTACCTGTATTATCCAACAATTGCATTGGTTAACCATTTGGATGGTTTTTCAAATCAAGACATATTTTAAAAAAAATTATTTTCAAAAAATTAATCATTGACATTGATCAATGTGGCCCAAGTGGGAGGATGTAAGAACTCCATAAGGTGGGCCTTATCGATCAACAGTCTGGATTGTCTTAAGGGTTGGATAATGTGATTGGGTGCACCAGCGGGCCCTACTAAGTTGTGATACATCCAGAATTTGTGTAAGGGGTGGTGTACTACTACTGTGATATGCACAAAGTGCCTTAATAGAACTGGGATTACTAATTCATGTGGAGCCTTTTAGGGAGTGGAGTTTTGATGGGTTTCAAACTCCTCTACCCTTAGCATTATAAATCAGGGTTGGGTCCCCAATCCAACACCATCGACAGAAACAACAATCCCATCAGAGTTCCTGTAAGGAGAGGAAGACTCCAGCATCCGATCGACAACATCAATGGCATCCCAACAAGGTACGCCCTATAGTTCTTCAGATCTTCATATCCGATGCATAGCACGGTCCTTATAATTCCGCATTCAGATCTTACAACTATTAGAGTATCAAATTTTTTTAATTTTGAATTGAAATGGAATCCTCATCACCTAATATAAATAGTGAGTTCAACGCCACAGTTATTGTGTCTGTTCTATGTAACATCCAATCGTCCTTCTTAATTATTTTCCCTAAATAAGTACCTTTTGGACAACCTTTCTAAACAAAATAAATAAAAATGAGAGAGAGAGAGAGAGAGAGAGAGAGAGAGAGAGAGAGAGAGAGAGAAGAAGAAGAAGAAGAAGAAGAAGAAGAAGAAAGAAGAAGAAGAAGAAGAAGAAAAGGAAAATTTTTTTTACTTCAATGGGGCATAAGTCCCTTAAGGCCTGTTTAGTTTTCCGATTTCTTATGAAATGCAAAGTATATTAACCATCATTATCATTTTATGTCTTTAAAAAAGAATAAAAAACAGAAATTATGACTTATAAATCGATTGTCAAATATACTTACAAAGTAAGTAAAATAAACTGTAATCCGTACATTTTTACATTATAAAACTATCATATTTAGGTGAAACAAACAATATAGTAAATTCATCATTGCAAATTGTAAGTGATGCCATCACACAATTACCAGACTAAATGATCATTACTCATTTATTGCCATTGTAATTGGAAAACCAAACAAGCCCCTAAACATAGCAACCAGATCGTGTTTGGCCCATGTTTGATAAAGGCTGCACCATTGAGGTAAGCCAACATCTATTTATGTTGTCCTTAACATGTACGTACAGACCTACGAAAACCCAAGTTCGTGAATCTAGAATGGATGACTAAAAGATCTAAAAGAGTTGTTAGTGATTTAAGGGGGAAGCGAAGAATTTTAACAGAAGTTGTGGACGCAGAATTTGACTGCGGTAGATCAAATGACTTAGAAGATGCCACATGATAAGAATATCTCAATTAAAATAGCTGTTATGGGCCTTACAACTATTTTAATGACCAAAATGTCCTTTTGGTCATTCCAACGGTCGAAACGGCGGATACAATCATTACAGCCATCCTACCAGTCAAAATGTCTGACCGTAACGGCTAATTACAGTTGATAACGATTGACGATGGTGATTAGCCATGGTCATGGAACATGTGTCATATGGATGAAGCTGATCGATAATAACTAGCATGTACACGTAACTTCAGGCAATAAAGAAAGTGGTAGAGTGGCCTGATAAAGAAGTAAATGCCACTATCATTTAGTGTCTTAAGTGGTTATGTAACCACTTGCACAAGATAGAATTAAAGGCCAAACTACACCAAAATTGTCACTTAGGAACAGTTTTGAACCGTTCCTAAATGCTTCAGGAACGGTTTAAAACCGTTCCTAAATGAGGCGTCGCAAAAAATAGGAACGGTTCAGAACCGTTTTGGGTACAGCGTCAAATTTTAGAAATGGAATTTTAGGAACGGTTTTAAACCGTTCTAGTGCCAATGGTCACATTTTATGAACAAAATTTTAGGAATGGTTTTAAACCGTTCTTAATGTTGCCAATGGTTAGATTTTAATAACGATTTAAAACCTTAATAAACACATGAAATTTAGGATAAAGGAAAATAAATTAACAGAAGTTTATTACATTCCATCAAAATAGAGATTAATCCAAAGAAAAACATAAGAAAATAATGTGCTTGAAGATATTTCATTGCAAAAAGTTCCCATCATGTCTGAGTTATGAGTTTTGAGAACTATGAAAAAAGATGCAGTTGATTGAAGGGAAATTACAAGATACCGTAACTTGTTAGAAGAGTTGTACCTAGAATTCAACAAATTTGTAAAGAAAACTCCTGCCCAAACAACAAGAAGAGTTATACCTAGAATTTGTTCATCAATGAGATGTAGTGAGAGAGCAGGAGTCGTGAACTCTGGCTATCCAACATCTGTATCCAAATAAGTCACTTTCCTACATTTGAAAAGGAAGCAGAGGGCATTGAGTTGCAAAAGCCTAGGCTAAAGTATAATTAAAAAAATGTATTTTTATTTTACCAACAGTGACTTATGCAAAGCACTAGAATATGCTTTTTTTAGCAGAGGCCTCAGTTTTGCAAAATTTTATTGCGAAGCATGAGTGAGCCTTGGAACATGCCTTCTTAAGATGCTGGCTTATCTAAAGAGAAGATTGCTTAATACATCCAACAACCTGAAACTGGTGTGACGTCATTGTTGCTGTAATGTTGGGAGAATTGAAAGTTATCTCTTTTAATGGCTTCACCTGCAATAACACACACGAAAAATCAATATGGCTTAAAGTTAGTAAAAAAAATGATTGATTTAAGAATTAATGAAATATGGCTTCACCTGCAACAACACATACAAAAATCTGCAGTACCACTTTTGTGCCTTGTGTAGCAGAAGTACATTGTACAAGGCATAAACACCCTTTTGAGTAAGGCCCCAGTACGCTTAACTTTTGGAGAGCTTCTAAGAATTTTTAGCAGCCACTGCAATCCAGCTCCTGGATCAACATCAGTTGGTGCCACATGAGCTAGCACCTGCTCCAACATCACAGAGAACTTCACACGATTCCATGTCATTTCAAGTTCAGACTCAGGAATATGAATGCCTTCAGTACATGTGTGATGTGCAGATTATGGTGCACAACTGCATAAGTGTAAAGTAGTAGTTTCCTACCTCCACCTTAGTAAGAAATTCTAGGGTGCACTCACACACATGGCAATCTGCTCTATGAGGAGATTGACAGATTTGTTATGCCCAAACGGATGCAAAGACCTGCAAGGAAGAAAACAACTTTGAGTTGTATTAGAAGGGAGAGTTCCATGATGTTTGTGCAACAAAGCTGACCGAGCATATAGTTAGGGAAAATATTGAAAGGCAAGCTCATAGAAGTTCTAAACTGCATAATTTGAGATTAATGGTAATCAACCTCCTCCCCACAATTTGGGCATGATCCCTTTAATGCCACTAAGTCATTCCTCCACAGGCCTTGAAGTGCTCGGACTGTAAGAACATAAATTTTGAGTTAGCAAGCAAGAGGTTGTAATATTGTAAAATGTAAATTTCATAGTGACTTGCATTCTTGCCTTTTAACTACCAAATCCTGATCCTTCCAAAATCAAATCAGAAAGAAGGAACATCTTATTTATGAACATTTTGCTTCTGAGAAAACTAACCCGGACATTTTACTTCAGCAACCATATTAGATCTAGAAATGTCCCATAGACAGAGTTGTCGCTAAGTCCTACTGCAAGTAACTATTGTCCTTGTGCTGACAAGGCATATAGTCCTGCTACTAACAGGCCAACAAATAATTTTAAGAACAAAAACATCGAAACTGGTTAAAGAGAGATCACCCATTTATTAAAAGAAAAAAAAAAGGAAAAAAAGAAGAAGAATAGAGAACGACCATTGGTACCTTCAAGCAGCAAACGTCCATGACCCAATGATTAAATTAAGAGAAAATATGGATTAGCATCAAGTTGACACATGCTTTCACTGAACTTTGATAATCAGATGTCATTTCAACTTGTAAGCTAAATAGTTTAACTCTCCTTTCTCCAAACATTGTGATCTTTATAGCAGCTGTTGCAGATGGCCCACAGTTTCTTAAATCAAGAAAGCTATAAGAAATTTCGTGCACACGGACACCCTCAAATACATGAAATGAGTTCAGAATCTTCCTAGCTTCAACATCATATACTAGCACTTGTGACCCACTTCCTGTATGGAATAAAGGAAGCCCATTAAAATGAGTTCAGAATCTTCCCAGCTTCAACATCATATACACATCCTTCGTGAGTCAAGATCAACATTGATACCACCTTCCTTAGTTTCATCTTCTAGGTTCATTTCCAAGATCTTAAAAAGTCAATGAATAACCATTAAAATGCTTGTCATCGCCCACATCAACTTGGATTGCTTCTACGTACAAGAAAAAACGAGCTGAACAAGATGCCGAAAGAAGCGAATCGGGAAGCCAACGTTTCTGTTTCTCTTTTTATTTCTTGTTTTTGTTCTCTACTTCAAGGAGCTCTCAGTTCGCTATCTCAGCGGTCTGTATCCTTCCTTTTCTTTTAATGAAATTTTCGTTGCCTTTCCAAAAAAAAAAGAAAAAACCATTAAAATGCTTGTCATGACTATCTATGGAAAGCCTAAAAAGCATATAGAGATCAGACAGCATGAGTGCAAGACAAATGAACAAAACATTTACACATAGAAATACTAATTGATTGGAAAAAATAGGAAATGCAAAGCATAACCAAAATAGCTTGGTCAAGGATATGATTTAAGAATAGGAGAGAGATTCAAGAGAAACTGAAAATTTTATATTGGTCATCGAATCCAGTTTTTATTATTTTTTAGAGAAATCATCCTGCAGCAGAATAAGAGAGAAGAAGTATCCCGACAATCTTGCTTCACAGTCAATTTCAACAAAAACAATGTTAAATTTTTGAGAAATTATGATTTACCTTTTTTATCATGAGCGAGAGTGAGACTTCGATCTATGATCAGATTTACCCGTTGAACGAGATCGAGATCTATGTCCATGCTGCCCATCTTTATCTATGTTATAATCTCTATGCCTAAACATGAAATCCATTCATAATGATATCTATAAAAAGGCAATTGAAAACTCAGCTGGTAGCAATTGTACCAGCCTGTCCCCAGTCCACATAAAAGTGCTGATCTCAGGTGGCACTTGTTTGTTGGCTGTTAAACTTTTGCCCACCAACCATGATAATTGCCAGAAAGCCAACATCAAATAGATGGGACAAGGTTATGGTGATGATGATCATGATTCATGCATGAGAAAACCAACTAGCTCCACCTATTACAAGTAACAATCCATAAATCACATCTGTAATTAAAACCTACAACTCTCATAGAATGCAGACCAATGGCTTCATTCCTCTAATGTCTATTTCTTAGTGCAAGCATGGCCGACTTGGTTAATGAATGAATTAGGAACATTCACATGGGAAATTGGGAATTTATCAATTTTCAGGCCGGGTTGGGTTGGACTTAGCACAACCAATTTATTTCGTGCCCAACCACATCTCATAGCAACCCCTATAAACCATCTAACATGAGTGCAAGAACAATACAAATACAAAATAGACCAAGTCCTCTAGGCACAACCAAATACAATTAGAAGTCAAGCAATTTAAGGCCTATACATGAGGCATACGAGGATGTCACCAACAGCTCCATATCTCTTTCTAGTACATAGCGCATATGGACAATAGGGTTAAAACAACATTTTTATACAAGCACTTTCTAAAATTTCTAAGTGGGATGGGAAGTTCTTAAAAGAAACCAAAGAAGGAAAAAGAAAAAAGAAAAAGAAAAAAAAAAGAAGAAAAAAGTAATCTGCACCAACGCATATGGCCCTACAACAAACAGTAACCGGGCCAGCACATGGGAAATTGGGATTAGTGGGTCTTGAGCCTCCAAGTCTCCCCTGCAGTGGGGATGCTAAAGATGGCTAACAGTCCATACCATGTTTTAATGTACCTTCTCAACTCTGTTTAATGACCCATCTCTGGGGCTATCATGAGTATAAATTGACATAGTAAATGCATGCCTCCTCTTGAAGAAACAATTTCAATTTGATAGATTTCAGCTTGAAGAAGCTCTCGCAAAGAGCCTTTAACTTTCCAACCTAACACAAATTTTAGAATATTTACAAGCTATTTTCCAGTATTAAGCACGTATTCATGTAAAAAAGGTGGGAAACTAAAATAGGATATCTCCCACAATATGGATAAAATTGTATAAAATAAGAAATAACTTAAAATATTCTCAAAATATGTCGCGTATTCTCTTGGGGCTATGTATTGGGGCTCAATACATAGTCATATGGTTGTGTACATAGCTGAACACATATATACTCTTACCATTGTGTATTGGGGCTCAATACACAATCATATCGTCTCAAGTTCTTCTCATATAAAATGTTCTTGTGCTTTGATATTTCTGACATGTAAAATGGTATCAAAGAAGTTTAATTGTGTTTCACTATGATTTTGTTTTGAGTTGGATTTGATGGGTTTTTTGACCCGTTGTCCTTTCGCAACTGGGATGCGCAAAGTCCTTTCGTAACTAGGATGCGCAAGTCCTTTCGCAACTAGGATGCGCAAGTCCTTTCGCAACTAGGATGCGGAAAGGAGTTTCCTAAAACTATAAAAAGGGGTCCCTAGGATTTTTCTACATATATTGTGTTGATGAGAAAAATACAAGAGGGCTATCAAAGGTGAGAGAGAGGGAGAAAGAGAGAGAGGAAGCTTATAGAAGGGAGGTTACGCTTTCGGGAGGTTTTTCTACTTTGCAATTTATATCTCAGCGCTTCTATGTCCTCATAATCGGTTAGATCTCTTCGTTTTCTCTATTTCTCTTATTGTTCATCCACTCCTGCGTGAGTGAAGAAGGTTGTAAACGTTCTACTTCATAGTGGATTGTTGATCTGGACGAGGTCCCGTGGTTTTTACCTCTTTGAGGGTTTTCCACGTAAAAATCTCTTGTGTGGTGTGTGATTGATGCATTGATTATTTTCATTGCTTTATTATCCATAATTCTGGTTTGTTCTGGAGGGCTAGATCCTAAGGTTTTGTGCAAGGCCCCCAATAGGATTGAGGTTGACCAGATTAGTAACCAAACCTCAAGATAGAGAACAAAATCAAATCACAAGAGCACATCTATGAGCAAATGAGCAAGGGAGGCATCTACTTTCCTAAAAATTGGATTAGGAGACTACAAAGATCTTGTAGATGAAACTTTCACCATTACATGGAATATACGTTGTAGGAAAACCTTTCTAACAGAGCAAGCCTTGCCCAATTACAACCTCCTAAGTAGGAATCTATTAATCGATTGGTCCAATCAACCAAACCTATGACTTTCAAGTCACAACTTTTGAAGACTGTCATGGGACCTTTTGAAGAAATGTGGGTGTGAAAATTACCCTGTTTTAAAGCATTAAAAGAGCTTACAGCCTAAGAATCCCAAGTTCTATATTCAAGTAGGAAGTTAAGGCCAAAGCATGCTCACCCAAACTAAAACATCAATAGTTCAAGCTAAGCTTTGTAAAAGTCGAGTCCAAGTAGGAAGCTATAGCCAAAATATCTAGACATACACGCCAAAACTAAAACAACAATCATTCAAGCCAAGCATTGCAAGAGCCCATTTGGAACCTTGTATTGGTCAATACAAAACAGACCAATACATGCATTTTGAACTGGATTGGCATAAAAAATTTGTTTGAACTGCAAGCATTGCCAATCCTGGATTGACCAATACAACAATCCAAATGGGTACTAAATGTACTGAATGCTCAAATAGTCAAATCCATCAATCTGAACTGCCCATTCAGTCCTAACAGTGTCATATGGCTGATCAAACAATCATAACCATCCAATCCAAACAAAAGCAATGGGTGAATAGACAGATACCCACACATCGAATGAAAGGAGCTGCTGGTATCAGTAGCTCACAGGACTTCTGATACTTTTGTATCTCCCGAAGAGCCAGAGTCCTCGGCCTGAACCTGCGAGGCTTCTGCAGCTTCCTCCTTGATGAAGGCCCTGCTCTTCCAAAACCGATCCACCATCAAAACTCAACAAAGACAAATAAAATAATAATAATAATTAAAAACACACACACACACACACACACACACACACACCTGGCTGTGCATTTGCAGGTAACTCATCCTATCCACTCACTTGACATTCCTGTTTTATTCTAATTATTTTTCAGATGTCAATCAGGCAACACTATCCCTGGAAAGTTATATCCTCATATTTGTCCAAAATTAAATCTTAAAGCAATAAAGAATGTTCATCAAAACCACAATGCAGACAGAATAAATAAATGAAAAAGAAGATCTATGGAATGCAGATGAGGACAGAACAAAGCAGGCCAATGTGACAGTAGATTTGAAACCAATGAATGTTCCTAATCTCAGCTCAAACAGATTAAACACAATGTGACTTAAACTGAGAAAGCTATTGACAATAACAACATCAGATCAGCCGTAGATACTAGACATTGATCGATTCATTGTGAAAAGAAGATCTGTGAATTGCAAATCACATTCGAACATATCAGATTGGATTTACATTGGAAGATCCAACACATATAGAGAACTAAGGGGACAAGAAGATCTTTCTAGCAGCAGGTCACGGAACTTCCAAAGGAAAAGATCAATAACAGTATTCAAATATCATTATAGAACCAACTACCATTCCATAATGAGGCTAGGATCCTAGAACCACAGTACAGTCTAATCAAAACAGAGGCAAAACCATAACATTATGCATTCAAATATCACAAGGAACCAAAATTATCAAGAAGGATACATAAATATACAGATTAATGCTACCACACAGTTACAAGTGGGAAACAAATTCGTCCAGCCATTAATCATTCTCTATGTATACATGTAAATTGTAATTTGCAATTAACAGACATCTTCATTTAGCAAGTTTTCACACTTTGAATCCACAAAGAAATCACAGTACATGCATTCACATTTGCAAATGCATGATTAGAACCCATACATGTATCAAACAGTGAGTGATCATATTTTCTTCATAAACATCATTTGGTATAAGCAAACAGAATAAGCAATATATCACATTGTAGATAAAGCACCAAATAAGATTTTGGTTTCATCCTATCATTTTATACAAAATACAGAGTCCAGGCCACAACTCACCTACTTGTCTTCCAAGGTACCGGTTTTTCCATCTTGAAACAAGAGAAGTGCAATTAATATGAATTATCAATGTCACTAAGTAGGACTATATAAATTGAACTTATCTTCTCCAAAACAAAAACTCACTAGCAAAGTAACTAATTGCTCCACTAATTATCAATGTCACTAAGTAGGACTATATAAATTGAACAACAACAAAATGTAGTTTGAGCATCCAAGTGTGGAATTTTCCAGACAAAAAGGTGGAAATGGTCTAAAAACTCATATGAATGGAATACCTTCTCATTTCTAGAACTACGGTGCATTTATGTCAGGTGACTGAACATTTATAGAAGGAAGCCTTCTGCATGATACAAATGAAATAAACACAATTAAATCCTCGTAACATGTTTGTATACATATAACATATCTATATAACATTTAAAAAAATCACAAAAAAAAAAAAACATGAGATGATGATGCAATTGTAGCCCAGGCTCAAAAGTCAGTCTGATCCAGTAATCAAATGGCCAATACATGTAGGAGAAGATGGATATATATACTCCTAGCCATATCCTAGAGAGAATAGGATTGGACTTCAGGAACCCTCACACAAGTAGTGGCCTACAAAGGAAGAGTCAACAACAGTGGTCTACACTCAACAAAGTAAAACTTACAAAAATTGGATAGTCAAATAGTTGTCTCATCATCCACATATATTGTGGCCCACCATATCAACGTAATCAAGACAGTTTCACCACCAACTATGTTATTGGAGAAAAGTGCAGGAAGCCATCGGAATACTACTTGTCATGATATCTGGACTGTTGATCTGGTGGTGCTTCTGCATATGCATTATAGCAAAAAAAATCAGGCCAGATCTGTTGTTCATTTGATCCAATTCATATTTCTTGTACATGTGCTAGTGTGGCATATGTTTGATGCAGGGCCATTGATCTGGTGCCGCTTGCGCATATGCACGACCCAAAAATCAGGCTGGACATGTCCTTGGCTGAGTTCATGTATAAGATGGTTAAGGGAAAAAAAAGTCTAACAGTCCACACCCTTAACGTACATGTTCCCCTAGCTGATGATAGGACTGTTCTGATTTTTGCTCACAACACATGGTGGGGCCCACCAAATGAACGGTGCATATACAGAGTTGATTCCTGATAACCAACCCCATGAGCAGTTGTAGTAGTTTTTGAAACCCTTCAATTATGCAAATAATAAGAATACTTGAAACCCTTTAAAACCAACAGAAGCTCACAACGAACCCTAGAAACCACCAAATCATTCAAAACAAAAAAAACCATAGAAAACCCTAATTCTATGAATCTGCCCTAAGAACCCCAGAATCTGTTATAAATCGAGGAAAAAAAACTTGAAAATCATCGAATCTGCTAAAAGAACCTTCAGAAAGCCTGAAATTAACAATTCCGCAGCGTACTCCTACAGAAAATCATCGAAAAGCATGGTATTCGTCTGTCTTTTGCTTTAAACACGCCTCGATTGCAGGAAAATGCAAGATCTGAGAAGAAATTTGACATTTCCATGGCCATTTCCACTCGGATGTATGGATAGCGAGAGATGTTGCTGACTGAAATGAAATTGAAATGTCTCCCAATGAAAAGATAGATTGAAAATTAGGGTTTTCCTTCTAAAAAGTTAGATCTTGCTTAAGATCTACTGTCATTAACGAATCTCTCACTCAGTCTCTCTATCTCTCTCTGAAGAGGGAAAAATGCATTTGATTTTGCATCTACGGAAAGAGAGAGAGGAAGGAACAAAAAGAGGCAAGAAATGAGAAAGAGAGGGAAATTAGGCGTGAGGGAGCGGGAGAGAGATCATGAGTGATGGAGAGAGAGAGAGAGGGGGGGGGGGGGTGTGTTTGAGGTAACATATATAGATTTTGGCTTGGTTGAATATCATTTTATTTATTTTTTTTTTTTATTTTTTTATTTTTTTTTGCTGTTGTACGGTTCCAAATCTGAAACGACTTAAAACGTTAAACCGTTCCAGAATCAAAATTATGTTTCGTTCCAGAAATGATATTTTGGTGTAGTGATATCATTTAGTGGTTGAAACAATTGCATGCTCTAGACATGTGGCGAAGCGATTATGGGGATGAAATTCTAGCAATTGCTTAAGAATTTTATAAATAAAAGAAAGATTAAGGTTCTCTAGGCTTAAGACAAATCAACCAAGCCCAGTGCAATGCTACCTATATTTCATCTCTCATACATGCTTATCCTTTTATTTTTATTTTTTAATGTAATTTTCTTCCATCTACGGCAAGGGTTGGATTGCGAAGAAAACCTTTTCTTTTTAACTTTTTAGTATAATTCTCTTCCATTTATGCAAAGCACTATATCGCAAGGAAGACCTTAAAAAAAAAAAAACTTTTTAGTGTAATTACCTTTTATCCACGTGAAGTGCTGGATCATTATGATAGCTGTAGTGTAATTAATTCCTTTTGTCTATGCCCACGTTGCAGGACCAAGGAAGACCTTAGTTTAGGAATCCATCCATCTCTGTCCATATCGACGAACTCAAAGAAAGTGTAGTTTGTGTCAACCGTCTTGCCCACCTACATGACCTTCGCTTGGGTTTAGAACAAGTAGCTGATACATCGCCTTTGACTCGATCATTTCACCTACGAAGCTTGGTTCATGTCGATCGATGACCATATGACTTTCCCGCACTTGCCAATCATCTTCCCCATGAACCTTAGGCTCGACTAAGCGATGAATAGGTTATCGTTACATATCATAACTGATTAGAAGTGTGATTATTGTGAATCATCAATAAAATTATTTTCAACTTTTGACCAAGTATCTATTCTTTCTTTATTATTTTTTTGTTAAATTATAGTCCCAATCATGTGAATATTGAAATTATTTCAACCAAAAGGTAAGAAAAATAACATATTTAAAGGACGAACCATTTCCTTCACAAATTGCTTGATTTCTATAGCAAGGTGGCTGAATAGATGTCCGAACTGCTGGGTTTTCGGTCTCTCAGTATATCTCGGCACTTGGGGTCAAAGGCAATTGATTTGAATCGAGCCACCTCCAGCTCTAGCATGCCGTGCCCAACCGAATTCAAGCAAATTCAAGCTAAACAATAGTTGAATTTAGTAAGGATACACTACAAGAAAATAGACCTTTACCGGCGGCCAAAACCGCCGGTAAAGGAATCACCGGCGGTCGGGCGCGTGCCACTAAAAGGGGGCGTCGCTGTATCATTTACCGGCGGTCGTCCCATTTTACCGGCAGTTTTAACGCCTGCCGGAAGATATAGCGGCGCTTACAATACTATAGCGGCGCTTCTGTGGCTACCGCTAGAAAGTCTTAAAGCGCCGCTAAACCTGTAAAAGCGCCGCTAAACCTGTAAAAAGCGCCGCTAAAGTTTCCCGTACCACAAGCATCGAAACATCGGTAAAAACTCAAAAACGCCGTGAAATATGCCGCCAAAAGGGGTCGAAAAACGCCCCTAAAACTATTAGAAACGCTGCGACAAGATCAAACAAGTGCTGAAAAGAGATGGTAGAAACGCCGCTAAAATCTTTGTAGACGCCGCTAATCATGCCGATAATAGAAACTCCTGCTGCTTTACTAATCCTTTCACACAAATTCCTGTTGATTCCAATCCTTTCCTATAATTGCTGTCCTACAATCAAATCTCCATTAATCTAACTATCAAATCTCTATCTACATAACTATCAAAAACTTATGATTGAATGACAAGAATTTGAATTACCCAATAATTTAACATTCATCAAGACAACAATTAGCACAATATCAACAAAACAATTAATGGTCTATTTAAAATTTTCAAAACAAACTATAAATGTCTTCCTTTCCTAGCCTTCCACATGAATCTGCATTCCAAGGTAAGGTCCCTTTCGGACCGATCATATGTCTTCCTTTCTAGCCACATCTTCGACAAATGTCTACAACACCAACCTCCTTTGGTGATCACGTGTCCACTATGTGTGATGTAGGCCCTTTTCTTGCAATGAGCTCAAATTCCTCCTTGGGAAGTTTCCTTCATGATGGGGTGAGAAGCATAATTTGATTCGGTAAGCGGCACAACATTGAGATTATACTGCTTGGAGGTGTAGAGTCTTTGCAGAACCAGGCCCTCTATTTGTTGAAGACTTGAACCTTTATAGTTGAGAAAATAAAAGGACAATCAACTTCACAAGCAGTATAATGTATTAATTGGAACTTTTCTTCTCTTTTCTTTCTTCTTTCATTTCCTTTTTTCTTAATGATTTGCCTTCAATTGGAACTTCAATCACATTAATAAATTGTCATTGTATCAAACTATACGGTGCTACAAGGGTTACAAGCACCACAATACAACCACTACTCAATTGCTTGCTAGTAGGTATCGCAAATCATAAGCAACAAAGGAAACAAAAATTGACCTTGTAAAAGAAAACCAATAAGAAAATCACACCAAGTATGAAAAAGTTTAGAAAGAAAAAGCAAACAAAAATCATCACCTGATATTCTTGAAGTGGATTTCGTTGTTTGTCGCATGTACAGGAAGCATCCAAAACTGAAGAAATAAGAAAACTCAACAATCAGATTGTAGATGATAAATATGATTCATTCAGTTCATTCATATTCGTAAGATTCCATTAATTTACCTTAGGGCCCATTTGGCCGGTCGGATTGGAAGGGATTGGATGGTATTGAAAGGGATTGGAAGTTAAATCGGGATTGGTTTGGGGTGCCAAACAGAGTCGTTAATCGATCCCAATCCCATGGATCTTTAGACAATCCACTTGACAACACCATCATTACCTTTAAATCCCATCCAATCCACCCTAACTGTTCAAATTTGCACTGGGACATGTTTGGTTCGTGGGATTGGAAGGGATGGGAAGGTTTAATCCCGGATTGGCCAGCGTGCCAAGCAGATTTGGATATAGCAATCCCATGGATCTCAAGACAATCCACTGACAACACCATCATTACCTAGAAATCCATGCCATCCACCCTAATACCATTCAATCCCGCCCCTTGCCTTACATGAAGAGGTTATGAACAAGCCTGGAGTTTTCATGGACACTCTAAAATGTTTTCATTCTACCCTTGGAACAAGATTCATGATTCCTATTATTGGAGGGAAAGAGCTTGATTTGCATCTTTTATATGGAGAGGTGACTAAAAGAGTGGCTTTGAAAAGGTTCTTGGGGAGAAGAAATGGAGGGATGTGATTGCAGTATTCAAGTTCCCGCCAACTACAACAAGTGCATCATTTGTGTTGAGAAAATACTACATTAGCTTACTTCACCATTACGACGGGTTTACTTCTTTAGATTGCAAGGCCCATTAATCCCTCCATCTGTGACGAATGCAGTGAAGAGTCCGCCATGCAAACCCGCTAACTACACTTTGGGCATAGCTTCCTGTCAGGACCACATTCTCTTTTTCTTTTTTTTTTTTTTTTTTTGCACATAAATAACTAACTTTAATTCCAAAAGTTTGAGATTTGAACATAGAACAAATATCTCAGGTTGCAATCTCAGATTTTGATTAGATTGTCCAAACATCCCAAACAAATCAATCATCCCGCCTAGTCCATTTTAACCAGATTACACTTACAAAAGTTACACTCTTGCCCACTTCTTGCTCCTGGCTTTGTTGAACTCAAGAATGCCGACTTAGTTCAAGAGAGTTGAACAAGAACATTTACAACAAGCGCTACATGAAATCGGATCACAATCCGAGATATTACACCACCTCAATCGACGACGACGAAAGGACCGAATCCTTGTTAGCATCTAGATGGCCACCTTAGTGGGCCAAGACTTTGGACTCACCCAAAAAATGTGACAGACCCTAAACCGAAGTGGGCCATGCCACGGAAAAAAGTGATGATTGAACGCTTATCATTGAAACCTTCCCTAGGGTCACCTTGAAGTTTTATATCGTCTAATATTTGTGTTTTCTATTCATCCTTAAGGGTATAATTGAAAGCGTATGAACAGTTTGGATGTCATATAAATATCATGGTGGGCCCAAGGAAGTGTCGATGGTGAGTTTTTCCATCCCCACTGTTTTGTGGCCCACTAGAGTTTTGGATGCATTCAATCCCCCTTGTTTCTTGTGGTGTGGCCCACTTCGAGGTTTGGATCTCTGCATCAAGGCACATGCCTTAAAATAAGGGCAAAATTGATGGTGCCTAGATAAAAACACAAATTATGGTAGGGTCCATGGAGCGTTGACACCACTAGCCGATTTGGTGATTGGGTCACTAACCAAGCCGCATCTCCATGATACACACCATATGAACAAAACCTGGCTGCATGGTGATGTTTGCAGAACAAGATAGAGAACTCATAGTTTTGAACTTCTCCATGTTTGTCTCAAGACAACTCTCTAATTCTGACATTTTCCCAGTGCCATAGCTATTTGCCAAGTCAACGTAAGGCTGCCATGAAGAAACATTTTATGAGTGTATTAAACTTAAACTTAATTGAATACTATCACAAAAGACATAAGCATACCGAAAAAAACTTAAAACTTAAGTGCCACAATACCTGCATTCACTTGCATATGCATTCCATGTTAGCAATAATGCCATTAAGATCTTTCTCAATCAAGTGCAGATTTGAGAACTTGATATGCTCTCGTACCGATAGAAGACTTTATTTATGTCAGATCTCTCTAAATTAGTAGCACTCCACACTTGCTTCGAAACAACATTTATAATTATAGAGATATCTGTCTAAATTTGAACGAAGCAAATGGAGCACAACAACAAGTAAAGAAAAAAAAAAAAAAAGTCCACGTACTCGAGAGTATCCAATTCGTGCCCTCTTAAGGCATCATAGTAGTGATCTATTGGTAAAACATCTATTTCGATGATCGTAATCTTTGTTAACCTACGGTTCTCATTTTTTGGAATTGTATAATCATAAAACAATGGAAATAATGTGAAATTTGACATTAAAAAACATAAACTGCTAGGAAATGATATGACTCCAAAAATTGAACATTGGTACAAACATAGACAATCAAATAAAATAGCTTTTCCACCATCTACCTCGGGTAACAAGCCAATCCGCATCTCAGTAAAATCAAAAAATGAGAGGAGAACTTTAATCAGGCATGAAAGTGGAAGGTTCAAAACCTGCAAGCCATAGAAAAGCATTTACAAGCAATTTTCAACATCCAAACACAGACTATAAACCATTTACCTGTAAATCATTTACAGTTAACCCCATTTACAACAACATCCAAACACATCCTAACCATACCTATAAATAATAAAACTTGTCACCTTCTTCTCTGGCAAAAGAATAAAACTTGTCACCTTCTTCTCTGGCAAAAGAATAAAACTTGTCACCTTCTTCTTCTCTGGCAAAAGAATAAAACTTCTCCTTCTTTTTCTTCTTCTCTGGCAAAAGATTTCAAAGTTACCAACGCATCCATAGGCAATTCAATGGCTCAGTAGCAAATTGGTGAAGTAAGCTAAAGAAAAGTTCTTACCACTACTAAATCACATGCATGACTATCTTCTTGGAGAAAATTGTATAAATACAAGACTGCACTGAGTATGGATACAAAGAAGGATCAGTACGACAGATCCCCTAAATCCAAATTTTCATGACAATAATAAAGAAGGATCAGTCGGCAGATCCCCTAAATCCAAATTTTCATGAGATACATCAAGGGATTGGTCAGAACTCATAAGATAATCATGTTATGGATTGCGCCATGTTTGATTGATGCTTTCTACCTTGCCTAGAACATATGTAAGAAAGGCAAAAGGAAAACATTTATATGGTGTCTCTCCTTTCTAGCAGTGGTGTGGTCAATCTAGAAAGGAAGAAACAACAGGTACTTCAGCAATTGCTTGGAATCTGTGGAAGAGATCTTTCATAAGCTAAACAGTTGGATCCGTCTTGGGCAATGGTTTGCCTACAGTTTAGAAGTAAAAAAGGAGGAATTATTGGGCTGTTGGGTCTTTTTCTTCCTTAATGCCATCTTTAGGGGTGCATGCAATGATCTCTCTTCATCCCACATTGCTTATTCTCATTTTCCCCTCTTTTCAGTGGTTCTAATAAAATTTTCTTGTGTTACTGTTCAAAAAAGATAGCCAAGTTCACATGATGCCCCCAACAATATCAAGCAAGCTGGACTTGCAACCCAATCGGTAATATTCATTTAAAATTCTAAATAAGTGATAGCTCAACAGTTTAAAAACACAATGGATCTAGATTTCAAGTCTTGTGAAGGCAGGTCTCTTATCCATACCTTATCTTGCTTTGTTTGAGTATCCAACTCAGATACTCCGCTTTTGAAGGACCCACATAACATGGGTAGAAACTATTTATTAAAAAAAGTTAGTTTAAATATTTGAGATACCAATGAGTCAAGATGATTTGTAATAGTGGTGCAAGAACAGAAACTGGGATATTAATACAAATTCAAGCAGTAGTGGTTTTTGAATATCCTGAACATTGATTCTAAACCCCATCGTCAGAATCTGGGGACCTTGCGTCCACCCAAAAGAAGAAAAAGAAGAAGATACCTTTCCTTTCCCTTATGCTAATTTGGAAAGAGCAGACCAACAAAATAGTCTTTCTTTTCCCTAATGCTCATTTGGAAAGAGAAGACCAACAAAATAGTCTCACAAAAGGAACATGTGCATGTGTAACTTTAAGCAATTCCAATCCAGGTGAATCATTACTTTGAGCAATGCAATATTTGATGTTGACAAAAAGATTTTTATTTTTTTAGGTAATCCTAGCCTAAATTTATTCTCCTTCTCTAACCAAATGTGGGCCATTGACCATTTTTCTTTTGGGATCTGTTAGTTTAGAATTATTATATGGCTAAAAGCACAACTTATGGGGTATTTATCGAATCATTCCTGGGTCTATACACAAAATATGTGGCATTTGTAATGTTTTCCAGACAACTAAGATTGCCTGAAGGTATTTGAGCCAAGAATGACAAGGGAAAAGCATGTACATCCATACCTGCTACTTCTGCTTCTTCTACTGCTTCGGTGACACCTTTAAGAAGCAAGCCTTTCTAGAAAAAAAAAGGTAGAACAAAATGAAAGTGAGGTTTAGAAAAGTCTTCACAGGCTATTCTGCATCAACATCGAGCAAATAAAGAACCTGTTGTGTTCAGTAGGTTTCCTACTAGCAATACGAGAAGTTGATAAGAGCACACGAGAAATCAAGTACTCAAAAACTTGATCTTGTCTTTGAAAGTTGAGAAAATAAGATCATGCAAAAGCTTTCAAAACTCAATAAATTCGATCAAGGACTCAAAATGACTTGAAGAAAGAGATATAATAAGATTGTTAAACTAGAAAGTCAATTGAGCGTGCAGAAACTTGGAATTTTATGTTATTAAGCTTAGCATTCTAGTTGTATGAGAACATGATCACTTTGGACTTTTGCTCCCATCAAGTCCATGATGAAAGACCAATAATTATGTTTGTCATACATGAACAGATTGCATAAAAAAAAATAAATTTAAAAGCAAACAAAGATGTTCCATAACTCAAATAGTGTTTCTTCTATCAAGATTTGAAACAGGAATTCTCATGACTGCTTGACAGAACTTTAGGCCAGCTACCTACATAACATCAACCCTCCTTTTACTTGGTGCTGGGATTTGTTGCATTTGAGAAATTCTTGAGAAAGACATTTGAAATTCCACGAATTTGTAACACAGTATTCATGTGACAAACGTATCATGTGACAAGATGTCAAGACATGATACACAAAGCTCCCAACTCAAGAATACAAACCTGCAGTCAAACAAGGAAAAGCTACATGAAGCACTCCAAATAGTGAAGAAAAAGAAATGTATTCATGGACTTATAACCAATCTATTTCAGAATTTTCCAATGGGACTCTTGATCCACACATGATTGAGATCCTAACTGTTCATCGGGTGGAGCCACAACTTAGATGTGTTGACCCAAAACTCTGGTCTATGGGCTAATCATGTGCTCCTCACGTGTAGACAAGAATAGATAGTTAAGAAAACTTGATTCATAGCACATTTGATGTATACATGTGTTCCACCAGATAGCGGGTCCATTTTACAAATTCCAGGTTGGAATGGAAAACATGACTGTTTCTATGGTGGAGAATCATGAACTGCATAGTCTTATGCATAGCGGTTAAATTTGAGACCTATCATGGATATAGCATGGCCTAACCATCATTTAGCGATAAAATAGACAAAGGGCCTCTGTTTTAGAGAAAACCCAAATCAAACCACTTAAAAATTAAAATTTAAAAATAAAAGAATGTTAAGATTACTTCTTTTGCAACAATCCAAAAACCAAAAAGAAGAAGAAGAAGCAAAAATCCAAATCAAATTGCTTCTTTACTAACAAGTTATATATATATATATATATATATATATATATATATATAAACAAGTTATTTTACACTGCTAAAGCTAAAATGGACAATCCTGCAAGTGAACCTGTTAGAATTCCTGCTCCATCTTCGTGTCCTATATAACAAAATACATAAATGCAGAGAGGCTCCCAATCAGCTCTTCAACTCTCCAGGAAAAATGGTCTTTGTGAAAGCTCAGGAGCATTGGACTATTAAATCTCCTTCAGCTTTCTGTGTCCAATGCACCTCACAACTTTCTGTGACCAGCTGTGGTCCTTCATTATGGTGTAGAGAACACACAAAATAGTCATTTAAATACATCCAGACAAATCACAGTAGCACTTCTCTAACATTCAAAATTTTCAAAACCGAATTGGAAAAAAGAGAATCAAAGTAAACTAAATCAGATTTGAAAGTTGGTCAAATCATAAATAGGCGTATTATGGACGGAGACATTGTTTTTATTAATAGGCCACCTAGTACTCATAAACATTCATTATAAGCATTTTCTGTCTATGTGCATGACGACCATACTGTTAAGATCAATCCTCTTATTTGTGCTCCCCTAGGTGCGGATTTTAATGGGGATTGTGTTCATATATTTTATCCAGTCTCTAGCAACAAAGGCAGAAGTTTTTAAGCTGTTTAGTGTTGAAAAGCAAATCCGTAGTTCTCATAGTGGTAGTCTGAATTTACAACTGGTGCATGATTCTTTATTGTCACTTAAACTCATGTTTAGGACTTTTTTCTTGAACAAAGCGACCGCGCCACAATTGGCTATGTGTGTTTCACCGGTTTACCAAAACTGTTTTGCTTAAGGCTCACCGTCTGTGTCCTCGTGGATCTGTTTTGCAAATAGTACAGAGTACTTTACTGCATTTTTGATTTGCTTTGGGGAGAGGCATTTGATCAAGAAAAGTGAAATGGTGAGGATTGATTTCAATAGAGATTTCTGTGAGTCATCATTCACAGAGATTGTTACTTACGTTCTTGACAAGAAGAGAACAGAAGAAATTTGTTAAGTTCTTTAATATGTTGCGATCCTTCTTTGACGAGATTCTCTTTTAGAAGGATATAGTGTTGGCTTCAATGATTTTGACATTCCCAAGGTACATTCTTGAAGATATAAAGAAGAAGATTCAGGACATATCACCTTTGTTGCTTCACTTTAGATCAAATTACAATGAACTTGTAGAGTTGCAAGTGGAAAGCTACCTGAAAATTGTAAAACTGGCTATCGTGACTCGTATTCTAAAGTTATCTGATTTGGGTAATTTGATAGATTCTAAAAATGATTCAGCTATCAGTAAGGTTGTTCAACAACTTGGCTTTTTGGGGCTTCAAATTTATGACCGAGGGAAGTTTTATTCAAGGCATTTGGTTGAGGATATGAGTTTCCACTTCCAAAATAAGTATTCTGTTAATGGTGTTGACTATCCTTCTAAGGCATTTAGGTTAGTTAAGAGCTCCTTTTTTCAAGGTCTGAGCCCCTATGAAGAGTTGGTCCATTCCATATCATCCAGGGAAGTGTTGATCCGTTCTTCTAGAGGACTTACTGAACCAGGAACTTTGTTTAAAAATCTAACGCCCCATATTTCATCTATAGTGGCGGTTTGCTGTGGCCGCCTGTGATGAAAACGCTCCTACTTACTATATTTTTGTAGTGAATTGAATGTAGGTTATTGTTGTTTCTCTTTTCTAACTAGCTATTTTTTAGGCCACAACTCAAAAGAAGAGGTTGTTAAGTTCTTTAATATGTTGCAGCCACTTCTTGATGGAGATTCTCTTTTAGAAGGATATAGTGTTGGCTTCAATGATTTTGACATTCCCAAGGTACATTCTTGAAGATATAAAGAAGAAGATTCGGGACATATCACCTTTTCGCTTCACTTGAGATCAAATCACAATGAACTTGTAGAGTTGCAAGTGGAAAGCTACCGAAAAGCGTAAAAGCGGCTATTGTGACTCGTATTCTAAAGTTATCGATTTGTGTAATTTGATAGATTCTAAAAATGATTGACTATCAAGAAGGTTGTTCAACAACTTGGCTTTTGGGGCTTCAACTTTATGACCGAGGGAAGTTTTATTCAAGGCATTTGGTTGAGGGTATGAGTTTCCACTTCCAAAATAAGTATTCGTTAATGGTGTTGACTATCCTTCTAAGGCATTTGGGTTAGTTAAGAGCTCCTTTTTCAAGGTCGAGCCCCTATGAAGAGTTGGTCCATTCCATATCATCCAGGAAGTGTTGATCCGTTCTTCTAGAGGACTTACTGAACCAGGAACTTTGTTTAAAAATCTAATGCCCCATATTTCATCTATAGTGGCGGTTTGCTGTGGCCGCCTGTGATGAAAACGCCCCTACTTACTATATTTTTGTAGTGAATTGAATGTAGGTTATTGTTGTATCTCTTTTCTAACTAGCTATTTTTTAGGCCACAACTCAAAAGAATAGCATTTTCCTCTGAGGAGAGACAGTGCATTCATGATGGCTCCATGATCACTTGACCGTGGGCACCACTAGTCCAAAACTGAAAACTAGAGTAAAATTTAGAAAAAAACTGCCCCAACTATACCAATGTTGGGTCAAACTGTCAAACAAGAAACCATTTCTTTTGACCAGACATTACAAAGCATGATCAATTGACTCAAGTGAAACAGGAACAGGAATATTTGAACAAACCTCAGCATCCATCTTGATGAACTTCTCCAAATGCCTTCATGCCAATGCCTTCAAATGCTTATTGACGATCCTATAGAGGCCATCAATACAAACCCATTGCATTCAGAAATAAAGTCTATCTTGTCTTTAAGGCTAGCAATAGGACAGGTTGGTCTGTTGGGTTTAGGGTCCCAACATGATATGGGATGGGCTCTGGCCTTGTAATAGAAGCTAGTGGGTTGAGGATGGATTTGAGGCCTAACTGATGAGGGATTAGGCCTAGGTACAAGTTTTGCAGAAATTTTATATTAAGGTCCAGCCCAATCAATGAAACAGGCCCATTTTTTTACTTTAATGGGCATGCTTGGGCATTCAATTGAAGGCTTTACTACTAAATGGGCTAGTGTGGGCTGATTTCAGGAAATAACTGAGCCCATGGGTGCAACATCGATTCTGAGGCTCTCATTTGTTTTGAGAGTCAGCAAAATCATTTATAAGGAGAAGAGATTAAATTATGATCGATTTACGGACTACCTTCTTTTGGTCCAACCATGCTAGGAATATATCTGTGCCATGTTCTACATCAGTTTGCTAGTTTCTGTTATAATAGTGTAAGCATGCAAAGTACAAACAAACAACTAACTAAAAAGTAAAAAGCTTATACTATGGAAAAAGTAAAAAGTTTATACTATGGCTATCTTCTTACAAGGAAGATGGAGTATAAGAAAATTAACATTTGCCTTTTAGGGCTTGTTGTACATATTTATAATAGAAAAGAAGAAGAGGGAAAAAAATCTATATTTACTAATTCCTACAAAATCCCTAATCATAATGAAGCTTGATGATCCTATTCATCCATTCTACAGATCTATAATAGGCATATAGAGATTATTGTATGTCAAATAATATCCAAAGTGTTGGTTTCGGAAGATGGAATGTCTAATGTTCCCGGCCTTGCAAATTCCTTTAATCATCCATCTTTTTCTACATGAGACCCGTTAGAGACCTCATCAACCTGATTTTTCGCTGCATGGAGGGGTCCACTTGATGAATGCCCTAAACTCATACATGTTGCACACTTGCATGTATTGGGAGTAGGAACCAAATTCCTATAATATTTCTTATAGTGAGAGATCTGTAGAAACAAAATGTTTCTCATGAGAATATTGAATAAAATTGACGTAAAATCCACACCTACTACAAAAACCAATCATTGAGAATAAATACTTTGAGATCAAATCCAGGTTTGAATTCATGTCTTTCAGCCCTTGTCCATACGGGCTCCATGAATCTTGCTTTCCCTGAGGAATAAAGAAACCAATAGAGGCACTCAACATGGATTCACTAAAAAACTGAGCTACGAAAAGAAAAATCCAGGAAATCTTGGAACACATTTGGGTGGTGTGCAGAGAAATTGCGAAGGGATGCTCTCACTTACTTCTCATAAGCTCTAGGAATTTGTTCGAATTCTCAAGCTGCGATTGCCACACTTATGGGAGAGTTCTTGCTGTGGATATTAACAGTCACAGGATTCATTTAGAATCTGATATGCATTCTGTTGTCTCCGTCATTCAAGGAAGAATTAGTTCAATCAATGCCTCAATCTTATAAGGAAACATATTGCTTACATGCTTTACCCTTTCTCGAGGATAATCAACCATGTCTTTAGAGAAATTAACTGTTTTGCATTTGCTCTATCTAGCATGGGTGCAGATTCTAAAGAAGAAAATGCCGCTGCCTCCGTGGTTTGACACTATAAAGGAAAAAGGTGCAGTTAGGAAGATTAGATTTAGGAAAGCAAGGTTGATTTTTGTAGAGTAATCTTGTGAATTCCCTGTTGTTCCAAGGTTTATCTGGAGTTAATCATATACGGGTTGTTTTTGGTATTAATACTCTTATCTACAAAATAAATAAATAAATAAAAATAAAAACATTGAACTGAGCATTCTAGAAGGACTGGAAAATGCTAACTTGCTTAAGAAAAAAAAAAAAAAAAACACACACACAGAGCATATAGTCTAAACATTTCCATGAAACACCATATAATTGAACGTGAATATCATTTTCAAGGATGGGATGCTCATATTTGTATATTGTCCTTGTCTTTCAGAAACTCAGAGTCATACTTCTTTTCCTGTTTCCATTCTCGTAAGTATTTTAGTATAATAGCTTGAGTTCGGATGCAAAAGTGAATTGAATCTCAAACATTCAATTAAATGAAGGTAAAATGATAAATGTTAATGATTTGAAGTTGCCTTTCAATTGCCATTTCATTTCTTTCATGAGCTATTATCAAATTATGGTTTTCACAGATATGAACCAAAAAGGCCGGGGGGGCTGACTTTGCCAATATTTTATAAACCATCTTTGTTTGTGAAACACTTAGGAATACATATTAAATTTCATTTGAGGTGATAGTAATTTTACTTAAATACAACGACTAATGATGGGAATTCCACATATTGCTCGTTCTTTCCACAGTTAAAGCAAGTCTCTCATACTCACTAGTTCCGGGAAAATAACAAGTAAATATGTACCGAGAATCGAGATGAGATTACTAGTTAAACTCTTGTCCGTAAGCATTTCGCAACTTGCAATGCTAGAGCCAATCGAATGATCTTGTGATGTATATCTCAGTAAGCAAGGCTTACTTTTTGGGAAAAATATTCAAGTGCTTCTAGAACGAAATCGTGAGCAGCTCATTCTTGGGAGAAATATTTCAATGCTTTGTGAAAGAAAATACCAAACATTTCCTTAATAAGCATCTATACCATACGAGCTTAACTAACTGAATGTAATCTGCATGGTGAAAGATTTCCTTACAACTTTACAAGTATTTTCCAAAATAAGAATTTTTTATTAAAGTTCCTAGCTTGGGATTCTCATTATTTTCTCTGTGATGCTGTTGTTCTAGCTATTTGTGTTAAGTTTACAAATCCTGATTCACCAATCATTCTAAGGCTCTATCCTCAGTAATTTCACAAGTCTTCATATCCCTTCTCACCAACTTGAGCAAAGTCCTTTTAGTTTTTCCCCTCATCCTCCTTTCTAAGTTGCATTATCGGCATCATCTCTAGCTTTGTAGCACATGATTACATCATCTCAATTGGTTCTCTATGAATTTTTTTTCTCCTTCTATTGGGGTTACTCTTAGGCTCTACTTTGGATTTATTTATTTAGCTTGGAATCTTCTTCCTGGAAAATCCATACAGAGCTATATATCTTAGAACCATTCCAAAGACAAAGAAGAGGACAGAAAATGGGAACTAAAAAGCAAAGAGTTTAGATGATCAAGTAGTAGATTCTAATACACGCATCTGTAAGAATTTATATAGACTAGGTGATCTTAGTTTTCTAGAAAAAAGTATAAGTACAACAAAAATGACAATGGAAAGAGGGAAATTAGGTAAATGAATGAAGTCTCCAGTGTATAACACAGCTAGTTATGACGCCTACTTGTCTTTGGCCATTTCACGGGTTCGAATCCTACTAATGGTCTCCTCATTGGAATAGCACTGCAGGTCATGGAAGCCTTCGCTCTCGGGGGGTTCCAATAGTGTGAATCCAACCAAAAAGGGAAAAAGAAGAAAAGAAAAGAAAAAGATAAATGAGGGAGAAGCAGACTCCATTATGCAGCTTATGAGGACTACTCTATAACTAGTCCCTTTAGGTAAGAGGTGGCAATAGTTAGCTATGAGTGTAATAACCCTTAATTTTCATATGCACACACATGCTTTATTTTTTATATTTACAACTTTATATTTCAATACAAGTAATTGTTTAGCTGAGTGGTTGAGACCCTCTTGGTTATAGTATAGGTTGAAGGATCGATACCCGCTATCACAAAAGAGTGAAATTTATGTGATAGCGGGTATCAATCCTTCAACCTATACTACCACTCAACTAAACAATTACTTGTGTTGAAATATGAATTTACAAATATAAAATACTAAATCATGTGTGTACAAAAATTAAGGGTTATTACTAAGAGGGAAATAGCCAATACTGGACAATTCAGAAAAGAAGGTTACTGTTTGGAGGAGCATTTGATTGAATTTGATATCCATCATTGTGGCATTGTGCATGTTGATTTTTGTTGCCAGTAACTACCATCTTCTTTCTTTTTGTTTGATTATTTTTTTATTTTATTTTTATTTTTATTTTTGTGGATAAAGGATAGAAAATCATTCAATCGAGGTTTATGATCAGTTTATAATTTGTATGAATATTTTAGGACTTCAAAACTTTGGGGTATTTTCCCATTAAAATCAACCATAAATTCTAATGTTAGGCTACATTGGTTATGTATCCAAATTCTTAGAAAATGAGGTGGCCTTTGGACTGTAGTCAAGGATGTCCATTCATATTGCATGTTCGGCTTGTTGACAAGCTAGTCATTGCAATCACAAACCTTCCGGATCTCCACAAACCTCCATGCACAACCATGATTTTGTAGAGTTATAGATTATTTTGAATGGATACTGTAAGAATTACTCTTCCGCATTGCATGTAGAAGAACATGTTAGAGATACCAACTTCAATATGTTGCATACATATTTAATGACATGGCATTAGATGTCATGTTGTGGGTGTATGTGCCATGCACTAGTGTAATGTTAGGCAGTAGACTATAATGCATAAGTCAAGCATGATATGTCATATAGATGATATGTGTTAAGCATTAGACGTACTAGGTGATGATGATGCATTTGTTGTATTGGAGCTGTTGTAATGCAGGTGAAGGGAATTGAAATGTGATAAGAGGTGTGTAGGGATGTGGTACGTGGGTTGGTGATCCATTCCCTATATATGGAGCTACTTCAAGGCATAGTTCAAAAACTCACTGACCCGACTTGCAACTCACCAAGTCAACTCAACTCCATTCAAGTTTCGAGCCAACCCAAGACAGCTGGAAATCGAGTGAGTCGAGTTTTGGGGTTTTTGAAACTATGCTTTGAAGAATGTAAGTAGACAAAATTCCACTCATCTCCACTACTTGAAGCTTAAAATTTCTATGTAATTGAAGAGAACTTACTTTATCTAATTAACAGAATTTAGTTATCAGGATAATTAATCTTAATTATAAAGAGAATTCAGTTCTAAGCACAGGTGATGGAAATTACATTACAATATCGAGGGCCTGTTTGGATATATACCACTTAAAACGAGTTCATCTCTTTTTTCTTTTTCTTTATATTGTAGTTATGTATTAGTCTACATAAATTAGTGACTATCTATCTCAGGTTGGGTTGGGTTGGTCGGTCGAGTCGAGTCGAATTGGTCCAGTTGGGTTAGGCACTGGTGATGTCAGTGGATCCTACCAAATCAGCAATAAATTGGCTTTGATGGACCCAAAGACATGGTGGGGCTAACAAATCAATGGTTCATATTCAACTCAAATCTCAGCTGTTCATTTTAAAATTTTCATACCGCTTGTCTGGGAGCCTTCAATAGGCCAGCTTGAACCCGACCTGGTCTCATCCAAACCCAACCTGACCAAATTTTTGGATCGTGGTGAGTCGGGTTCAGTTTCAGGGCGACCCATTTTGCACCCTTAGTTTGCCATTGAGACTTTCTTTAACTCTCATCATATGCAGCAGAGATATATTATTTAATTTAGAACCATCATGGTCATTTTGGTGATCTAACTGTTTCAATGGTCCATTGTGGGACAGGTATGATGCTACAAAGTCTCTCTTAGCTAAGATCGCCACCGGGATGAGCAGAGACTCTAATGAGCAGTGAAGCACAAAGTAGAGCGTAGAGATGTCGATAACATACGGTGTTGGAAAAGCTATGTGAACCCCACCAGATGTATGTGTTTAATCCATACCAAAAACCAAAGGGAACCGAAACTCCATACCAAAACCAAAGGGAAAAGCAACAGAAACAACAAAAAAAAAAAAAAAAAAGAAAAAAAAAAAAAAAGAACAAAACCCAAACCAAACCACCCGCAAGATGTAGATCAAAATTTTCCACCATGTATGACATGCATGCAATTTCTAAGTGCTCACAGATCATCCATCACACTCTCGCAAGATATTTCAGACACGATGAAACCCTAGAGAGAGAGAGAGAGAGAGAGAGAGAGAGAGAGAGAGAGAGAGAGAGAGAGAGAGAGAGAGAGAGAGAGAATACTCTTCATAGGCTGTTGGAGAAGGGGAGCCATCGCCGTGGTCGTCTGTCGGTGCTTCTTCCTCTTGCGGGCCTTCTCGGACTTTGGCGTGTTCCAGCAAGGAGGGCAATGGCTGAGAGATGAGCGTCTTCAACAAGCAATGGAAATGGAAGCCATATCAAGAGAGGTCGGAGTGGAGCGACGTTGGAGAGAGAGAGACTTTCGGGATTTGGGGATGGGGCGCGCGATTTGGGGATGGGGCGATTTGGGAGAGAAGAGGGAAGAAGGGTTTTTGGGAGAGAAATATTGGCGCGCGCGATTCGGAAATGGGGCGATTTGGGAGAGGAGGGAAAAAAAGGGTTTTGGAGAGATAAGGCGGGCGCGATTTGGGGAAGAAATTCGCGAGGGGCGATTTGGGAGAGGAGGGAAAAAAAGGGTTTTGGAGGCGGGCACGATTTGGGGACGAAATTTAGGAGAGGAAAGGATTTTTTTTTAAAATTACTCCAATGGTGGTGGCTTATCCGTACACGGGCGGCTACGTAAAAACACTACACATTTTATATCTACACGGGCGTTTTGTTGGGGCCGCCAGCGAGAGAGCGCCGCTGATAAGGAGATTTCTTGTAGTGATAAAACAGCTGAGGAGGAATTTATGTCCCTCTTTAATTCTTTTTTAATTAATTATGGAGGAATCATTGCACTCTTACTTTATACAAATGGGGCTTATAGTTCAGTAATCCAAACCATTGAAACCTGTGGGCCAAAAATTCCATAGTAAAAATAATAATAATCTTAACATTTCCCAACAAAAAGACAACTAGGAAAGAAAATCCAGATACAATGTCTTAGGAACTGTAAATTGTATCACTCAAATGTCTAAAAAATCAGACTGGAAGTTGGCATGTTTATGTGGGCGTTCTGGTCCAACTGCTGGTCCAACTACATCAACCCGTGGCTCTATCTAATTACTCAAAATACCATAAATAAATAAACAAATAAAGGCTGATGGTTGTGGTCCCACGGCTGGCGGTCCAATTTCTAAAATGTTGGCGTGTACAATAATGCCTGCAACATGAGAAACTTGAGAGACGTAGACAAAGTCAACTTACCAATATAACATGGATGCAGTGGAGGTTTGCTAATTCTACATGTATGGATCCCACCACGGGCACATGTTCTAATATGGATATCTTTCCATCATGCTTAGATCTTCCGCCTAAAAATGGCAGAGTTTCACTCGTCAAGTGGGCTCAACGTACAAACTAAATTGACGGTTAAAACACATTTTTCTAGCCATCCAATTGTTTTGGTGTGGGCCACCTGATTATGCCTGAAATGGCCTAATTTCTAGGCCGGAAGAGTAAAACAGTGCATCATAGCTGTTGAAAGAGTCACATCTTGTACACAGTATCCATGCGGCATGCGTGCCATGATGGGCGAACAGCCCAAGTGGTATTAACAAACTTTATTCGAGTAGATCACTAACACCAGCGAGGAGAGTTTTGCTCTTTGATTGCCAGTCCCAAGCCGGATAAAGGAGCATTGCACCTGCTTTACAAAAAAGAAAAAAGAAGCTTTGCACCTGGTTGGTAGCCGGCTTCAACCTTCCACCACTACTATAGTATGAATGTTGACGTTCTGATAATGGCGGAAAAGTGCGCGTGTATCCAACCCCTAGGTAGTTGGGATAAGGCTTAAATGACACGACGATTTGTGCATGTAGAGTAAGTTATTGGTTGAAAGAGAACGAGAGAGTTTTGTTTTTTTTGTTTTTTTGTTTTTTCCTTGGAAGGAGTTGGTATAAACCAACATGCTCTACTTAATTCATAACAACCACACAAGCAATTCAAATCACCTAATTCACGAGGTCTAAGCGTATTATCACATTGTCTTATTTACACTGGCCATCGCTGTCGTCACCAGATTACACAATAAAGAATTAGAAGGTCCTGATTCATCTATGTTGTACTTGTCGGTCCCAGTTTCTGGATATCCAGGCCGTTGATATCACGGGAACCATCATGAATGGAGCTACTTCCAAATATTTTCCACATAGGATGGTTCTAACCATCCCATCTTTGACATTTACTTCAGATCGTTTTTATGTTTAACTATAGATTACTAATTCAAAGGTTTAAAATCACCCGGCATAGAAAAGATTTGTTGCAAATCACCAATCATCATTGATTCATTACGATAAATGGTCAAGATCTCCAATTTGTGGGCCGCACATTGCAAATCAAGGACAGAGATATCACGGACTTTCAATGTGGCAGATCAGGATGAGTATTATGAGCTGAGTCTACTGAATAACTCGAGTACGAGTTCTTTCTAAGTGAAGGGGACTGATGTAAGACATGACACCGATACATTTTTAGCATGGATAGATTAAAGGAAGCTCAAATGAAAGCAAAAACAATCGATTAGATCCAAGCCCTGTTCTACGTAGGCCATGATGTAACTGGGCATCAGGCATGTCCGGTTCGAAGAAATTCATTTCGGATAAGGAGAAATTGTCGTTTGAAGAGTGGACCGTAAATTTGCTATAACTTTTGATCAAGGCACCGTGACAAGTCACGAGCGGAGCCTCAAAAGCGAAGCGAGCCAGCAAACTAACGATAGGGCGTTGCTAGTTTTTCAGGCCCCTATCTAGTGCTTACGTAATAGGGGCTAACCGCCGCCTACCCTATTAGTAAGGCTCTTCTGCTATCAATGAAACCGAAAGAAACACAAAAAACCCAGTGCGTTTCATATAGATTGAGAACGCACGACCTATCCATCTTTATGTAACGATGCTTCTAACATCAACCGACATGTAAGGAAGGTCACATATCTCTATTTTGCCAAAGAAAGGTATGCTTTCGGTTCAAAATTATAAATTTAGAAAAAAAATATTTTTAATAATTTCTATTTTTGTCGTATCTCCTTATTTTTAGGGCTTCGGCATTTCTTTGTTTTTAAAAATTTCTTATAATCATGATAGGAATCCTCTTGTAAGGTTTATCCGGAGTTTCTATTTTTAGTAAATTAGGCTTAAGAAAGGTTTTTGCTATTTTAGGTAACTTTGAATTAGGGTTAGAATTTTTCCATTTTGGGTAATTTCAAATTAGGATTTGGGTTTCATTTATTAGTATTGTAATAATAAAAATAAAAAAATCATAAATACAATATTCAATAAAATATTTGAGTTTTGTCTCTTATTATTTTTTATAGATTCAAAAACTACCTTGTGGATTTAAGGTTTTGACAGTATTCTTTCTCATTTCCCTACATCATTTATTATACTAAAGGTGGAATGTTAAAATAAAATGTGGTACATACAATGCATACGGAGAGAGAGGAAGAGGTTGGCAAGACATTGGGGTTAAGGGTGGAGAAACTATTGTAAAAGTTTTTTCTCTATAGGGTAAAGATGGTTGTCCTCGAGCACATTGAAATTGAACATGTGCATATGTTGTTAGAGTTCCTCAGTATACATTGAAATGGCATCTTCTAATGGCTCGAGCTTTTAGAACAAGTTGTGATTTGACATGTTATCATAACAAAAAGTCTTGCCTTCGAATCCCAAGATCGGCAAATAGGCCTCGATCGTAATTTTCGTTTGGTAGCTTTCTAAAGCAAGGCTCTCATGTGTACAATTCTTCAGGGCTGCATATCAACCAAACTACTAGAGTATCAAAGCTTTTCTCATTGTAAAAGCCTTATCTTGAGTTAACTCTTTCTTGTGTGTACAATTCTTCATGACTGCATATCAACCAAACTACTAGAGTATCAAAGCTTTTCTCATTGTAAAAACCTAGAGAGGTTAGGTGGCAATCGGCCGGGCACCCTGTTCTTGCAGAAACCTAGGCCTAGTGCCTGTGCAGTCGAGCCCCAGCTAATAATGAGTATCGTAACCCTGTTCGCGTTGCTTATTCAGTCTTTGGCTATAAGTGTGCGGGTGTGTGTTCACAACCCCAAGTGTAGGGCCGCGATGTAGTAATAATCTCGGTGAGACCGAGGTCGAATCCAGAGGGACTAATCTTGTACGTTTATGAAAGTAACTAGAACTAGGACTAGAATAAGATGTAAATCTAAATCTGAATTAATTGAGAAAGTAATTGTGATTAAAGTGATTAAAATTAACAAATTCAAAGGTGGTAACTAGGGTTTCCAAGGATTCACTTGTAGAGATCAGGGAGCCCTCTTACTTGATTAAAGTCACACAATTGGAATTGAAGTCCTATCCTATCTAATTAGAAGATATACAATTAAGATCAATCTAAACTTTCCTTGACCTAATTCTCAATGTAGGAGAATTGAGATAATCGGAAGAGTTTCCAGTACCAAACCATGCCCATGGGACAATGGCTAACAATAGGATTTACCAATCCCACAATCTCAAAATAATAAAAAAGAAGATACTCAAAGCTATTGCAGATCTACTATAATTTGAGTCACAATAAACCATTAAAAACTAAAAGTATTCATTTAAAATTAAACTAGAATCAAAGAAGGTTCAACATAAAAATGAATCAAAGTAAAAGAAACATCTCATCACGTTACAAGCTTTACCTCTTAGCTCTAGCTAAGAAGTTTAGCCAACCATAGACATGATTGAACTAAAATTTCTTAAGAAAAACATAAAAACAACTAAGTAAAATGAAGAAAAACTCTTGGCGATGGCTTCTCCATGCTTTTTCTCCACTCCTCAAACTCTAGATGATGCTTAGGAACATCCTACGGACTCCTATTTATAGTTGTACAACTCCAAACTTCATACCAAGTTGGAAAAATCTGAAAACCGCTTCAAATTTATGTAGTTCGCGCAAAATTTTGTAACCCTCGACTAGTTGATGACAACCTTCGAATGGTCGAGGGTCACCTTCGACTGGTTGAAGGTGACGGGAATTTAGAAGTTCATGTTACTAGAGTTCGACTCGAGGATTCTTCGACTAGTCGAGTAGGAGCTTCGACTAGTCGAAGCAAAGCTTGGACTAAGCAGCAGGAGCTTCGACTAGTTGAAGCGAAGTCAGGACTAGTCAAGCAGGCGCTAGGACTGGTCGAAGCTTAGACGAGTCAAAGCTTAGAGTAGTTGAGGATCACAAAAATTTACTTCAAAACTTCGATTATCTTCATTCTTGACTTGGTTTTCTTGGATCTTTGGCATTTAAATTCTTCATTCTTGGTCTTATAAGATCCATCCTTTGCTTTGGTGATTCTTGAGCGTTAAATCTATGCTTTTAGTATCCTTTTCAATCCAAGTTCTTAAATTCACCTTGTAACACAAACATAATTAAAATAGAACATTAAACTTTATCATGTTTATTAAACCAAGTAATAAATGGGGGATAATATGCAATATTTGACCCTCAACACAATCCCCAACTAGCATTTTGCTAGTCCCGAGCAAAGTATGCGAAAAATGAACTTCTATGTGCAATGTTCAAACCTTTTTCAGAAAATAATCTTTTGTGTAATCAAGTATGAATGAGTAGACTCAAGATGAGAAAATGAGATTTTGAAAACCTAGAGTCGAATTACATAAGCAATTAATCAACTAAGTTCTTTATTTATTAAGTCAGAGCATAGTTCACATATCAAGTTTTTCAACGTGCTCAGTGAAAATCAACTTACTTCTCATAATTAAAAATACTATCTTTTCATAATGTTAGCCATCCTCATCACTTCAAGATTGGTTGAAAACTCAAGTACTAATTCCAAACTTATTCCCTTTTCCATCTTTTTCTAGTTTTTGATTTTATATCGACGGTCATTTGTATTCATTTAGTCTTTTTTAGACCTTGCATTATTTTTGCATTCTTTTTCAGTCTTTTATGGTCTTTTCACTATACATGACCTTTTTGTCGATCTCACTGTTTTTTTTTAAACCGCTTCTTTTCATATTTTAAGGTGGATAAAATTCTCCAGACTTGATTCTCACCATCTATCAACGATTCATATACTAACAATTAAAAATTCTAGCATTATTTATAGAAAACAATTTGAATGTGTCTTGTGATTTATATTAACATAATATTCAAACTTCCTCTTAATCAATTGAGTGCAAGGACCGTAAGTGATAGGCTACTTAGTTGATCAAACTCCAATAATTCAAAATCCGCTTCTTATCTTATCTTCATACTCAAAACAGTCTTAAATACACGACTCATCGCTTTCCAAACAGATAAACATTGAAAATTTTTCAAAATTTTGTAAATTTTGCTTAAAACTGAGAAAACACTAATTAGTTTACCTAATCTCTTATCCCCAACCTAAAATCTACATTTTCTTCAATGTAAAAGAAATAAGCATGATTTGCAAAAGAGACAACGTAATCGAAGGAGAAGTGATGGAAAGATAGTACCTGATGAAGAAATTTTGAGGTTTTTTCTGAAGGATCTCAGCGTGAGGTGGGTTAGCACAAGAATTAAACAACCGAAAAACAAACTATCTTAAACAAACGGAAAGCAAATTATTTTAAAACAGCAGAAGCAAACTATCTTAAAACATAGGAAACAAACTATCCTAGTCCTAAATTTTATGAAAACAATAAACCTAACTATACCTCCGTCAGATGAGGAGGTCAATCCTGGTAAATAGGATCAATCAGAGGTATGGACATGTCTTCTGAATCAAATTTATCAACAAATGGCTTTAACCGTTATCCATTTACTTTAAAAACATTGCCATTGTTCAGATTTTTTATCTCGACGACCCCATGAGGATATACATTAGTAACAGTGAAAGGACCAGTCCAACGAGATCGGAGTTTACCCGGAAAAAGATGTAACCGAGAATTGTACAAAAGGACTTTTTGACCAACTAAGAATTATTTTCGAATGATGTTCTTATCATGGAACACCTTCATCCTGTCCTTGTAAATTCTTGAGTTATCGTATGCGTCATTCCGGATCTTCTCGAGTTCATTTAGTTGTAGTTTACGCAGCGAGCCAATGTTGTCTAAATTAAAGTTCAGATTTTTAATCTCCCAGTAGGCCCCATGTTCTAACTCCACAGGTAAGTGGCAAGCATTCCCATAGACAATTCTAAAGGGAGACATTCTAATAGGGGTTTTAAATGCAGTACGGTAAGCCCATAAAGCATCGGTCAATTGGATTGACCAATCCCTTCGATCAGGGTTAATCGTTTTCTCCAAAATGTGTTTGATCTCACTATTAGAAATCTTAGTTTGTCCACTGGTCTATTGGTGGTATGAAGTGCTCACCTTATGAGAGATGCCATATTTCTTCATTAAGTTTGCGAATGACCTATTACAAAAATGTGAGCCCCCATTACTAATGATGGCTCGAGGCATTCTGAACTGGGAAAGGATGTTTTCTTTTAGGAACTTAATGACTGTTTGATGGTCATTGTTCTGGCATGGAATCGCTTCGACCCATTTAGTGACATAGCCTACTGCCAGCAAAATATATAAATTTTCAAAGGATTGGGGGAATGGTCCCATGAAATTGATGCCCCAACAATCAAATGTTTCAATGATCAGAATGGGGTTTAGAGGCATCATATTTCGATGGGATAGTGCTCCCAACTTTTGACAACGCTCATACTCATAAGTTTTGTAAAACTCATGAGTATCCTTGAACATAGTGGGCCAATAAAAGTTGCATTACAAAATTTTGGTCATGGTCTTTTTAGCAGAAAAGTGACCACCATAGGCTTGAGTGTAACAGAAGGAGATGACACTTGGTGTTCATTATCTGGCACACATCTCCTTAGAATTTGATCTGAGAAATATTTAAATAAATATGAATCATCCCATAAGAATTTGCATACCTTGGCAAAAAATTTCTTCTTATCTTGCGCAATCCAATAGATAATGCGCAATCCAATGTATCGGTAAACCAAGGTGAGTGAGAGACTTTAAACAATTGTTTGTCAGGGAACATGTCATTTAGAAGTACCGTCTCAAGGGAATCAGGGAGGTTAAGTCTTGAAAGAAGGTCAGCCACTACGTTTTCTACTCCCTTTTTATCTTTTATTTCTAAATCAAATTCCTGGAGTAGGAGGATCCATCTTATTAGGCGAGGCTTGACATCATTCTTAGAAAGAAGGTACTTGAGCACCGTATGATTGGTGTAGATGATGATCTTGGATCCGATCAAGTAAGATCGAAATATGTACAAAACGAATACCACGGCCAAGAGTTCCTTTTCCGTAGTAGAGTAATTTACTTGGGCCAGATTTAGAGTCTTACTTGCAGAATGAAAAAACTTGTTCACAACCTCAAGTGTAGGGTTGTGATGTAGTCAACATACCTTTGAGCTTAGAGAAAGCTTCTTGGCATTGCTCAGTCCACTCATATGAAACATCCTTTTGAAGTAGATTATATAAAGGATAAGAGAGGTGACTAAAGTCCTTTATGAATTTCTGTAAAACCTAGCGTATCCTAAGAAGGATTGTACGTCTCGTATACTTTTGGGTGAAGGTAGGGTAGAGATAAGATCAATTTTAGCTTTATCTACCTCAATTACCTTGGACAAGATGATATGTCCATGAACAATTCCCTTACGAACCATAAAATGACACTTCTCTCAATTGAGTACTAAATTCTTTTCTTCACATTGTTTCAACACACATTTAAGATTTTCCAAGAAATTATTGAAGGATGGACCAAAGACAGAGAAGTCATTCATGAAGACCTCTAGATATTGCCCCACCATGTCAAAAAAAAATACTCAACATGCATTGCTGAAAAGTGGTGGGGGCATTACATAATCTGAATGACATCCTTTAGTAAGTAAATGTGCTAAAGGAGCATGTAAATGTGGTCTTTTCCTGATCTTCAAGGGCTATCTCTATCTGGTTGTAGCCCGAATACCCATCAAGGAAGCAATAGTACGAGTGACCAGCTAGCCTTTCCAAGATTTGATCAATGAATGACAGAGGAAAGTGGTCCTTCCTAGTGACGGTATTCAACTTCCTGTAATCATGCACATTCTCTAACCAGTAGTAACTCTTATTGGCATGGGTTCATTATTGACATTGGCTACTATGGTGATTCCGGACTTCTTAGGAACTACCTGAGTTGGACTCACCCATTGGCTATCCGATATAGGGTATATGATACCCACATCTAATAGCTTAAGAATCTTAAGTTTAACCACTTCCTTCATGTTTGGATTTAATCTACATTGTGGTTGCTGGGAGGTCTTCGCATTATCCTCTAGATAAATGTGGTGAGTACAAATCGAAGGGTCAATTCCCTTTAGGTTTGCAATCAACCATCTAAGGGCTCCCTTATGCTTAATGAGAGTAGAGATGAGCATACTCTCCTGTTCCTGCTCAAGGTGGGAAGAAATCACCACCGGGTATGTCTCATCTTGACCTAAATAGACATATTTCAAATTAGAAGGTAAAGGTTATAGGTCAAGCTTCAGTGCCTTGAGGTTAGATGGTGAAGGCATCACATCAGTTTGGGGCAATTCTTCAAATCGTGGCCTCCACCGGTTAACTTCAAATATTGACACGGTATCCAGCATGGTTCCCATCTCCCTAATCATATCATCATCAAAATCATGGGAGTGAGCTAGGCATGTCTCTAGAGGGTCAGAGGATAAGGTCAAAAGTGTTCTATCTTCCACGAAAGAGTCAATCAGGTTAATATCGTAGGAATCGTCATCATCCTCTAACTATTTGCCTGTATTGAAAAAGATATTCAACTCCAATGTCATATTTCCAAAAGCCAAACTCATGACTCCATTCTTGCAATTAATGATTACATTTAATGTGGCAAGGAATGGGCTACCAAGAATGACAGGTATTTAAGTGCTCATGTCCTTGATGGGTTGAGTATTCAAGATAATATAATCTACCGGGTAGTAGAATTTGTCAACTTGGACTAACACATCCTCAATTATCCCTCTCAGTATACAAACTGAGCGATCAACAAGTTGTAACGTAGTCCGGGTGGGTTTTAATTCACTTAATCCTAGTTGTTCATAGACCGAGTATGAGATTAGATTTACGCTCGCTCTTACGTCAAGAAGTGCGTGCTCAATTCGGTAGTTCCCAATTACACAAGGGATGGTTGGGCTACCGGGATCTTTAAATTTTTGTAGCACATCTTGATTGAAGATGGCACTCACCTTTTCTGTTAGAAAAATTTTCTTTTTGATACTTTGCTGCCTCTTGGTCGTGCATAGGTCTTTCAGAAATTTGACATATGAAGGAATTTGTTTCACGACATCTAAGAGAGGGATGTTGACCTTCACTTGTTTAAGCACCTCTAGAATGTCCTGAGAGTTAGAGAGAGATTTTGGTGCAATCAATCATTGGGGGAATGGAGCAATCAGCTTACTTAGAGGTTCCGGTTCAAATTCATGTGGAGCAATACTAGGTCTATCCTCTGTTTCTTCTTCCAAGTATTTTGACTCTTCAGTCCTTACTGGAATAGATTTGTCAATTATTTTTCCACTCCTAAGAGTGGTGATAGACTTGGCTTGCTCCATTCGCTTTGAAGAGCTTGGATCACTAATTCCGTATTGCGATTTTGGATTGGGAAGAGGTTGAGCCAGTAGGATCCCTTTCTCCCCAATTAAATTTTTTTCTCACATCCTTGTATGGCCTTTGAAAGGTCTTGAAGGGTTTGCAATATACTTTGATGATAAGCTCTTGGTTTGAATATGTTTCCAGTCCGGATCCTCTTGAGATTTCCCTTGATTCAAGAATTTGTTAGGGATTCCTTGAAGAGTAGCAGTTTGTCCATTCATCCAACTAAAGTTCGGATGATTTCTCCAACTAGGATTGTATGTGTTAGAGATGAGTCTATTGAAAGGTCTTTGGTAGTTGTTCACGGCATTTGATTGCTCGTTCAGTACCTCTTGAAAAGCAGGTATCATTGGATAATTTTCAGTTGTATGTATGTTGCAAGCACAGGTACTGCAAATAACTTCCTTAACCTTATCCTTCTTAAGTTTCATGACCTTGACCTTCCTTGCGAGACTGGCCACTTTAGCATTTATATCATCATCCTCTTTCAGCAAGTATATCCCACCCCTCTCCCTTGCTTGAGTGGGCTTAGATGTGGTGCTAGGTTTTGGGGAGATATCCCATAATTGTGCGGTTTCAATGAGTTTGTTAAAGTAATCCCACACCTCATCGACATTTTTGTTCATGGACTCCCCATTGCACATCGTCTTGACAAATTGGCGCATAGAAGATGTCAGTCCATCGTGGATGAAAGTTGTTATGCGCTACGTTTCAAAATCATGTTGTGGGCATGAACTAACGAGATCCTTGAACCGCTCCCAACATTGGAAGAATGTTTCATCTTCCTTTTAGGAGAAGTTTATGATCGACTTCCTGATGGTGTTAGTCTTATAGTATGGAATTTTTTTTTTATGAACTCCATTAAGTCATTCCATGTGCCAATAGATTACGGATGTAGTGAGTGCAACCACATCTTATCTTTTTCTTTCAAAGAGAAAGGAAAGAGTTTTAGCTTGACTGTGTCCTCAGACACGTTAGGAAAGTATAAAGTGGCTATAACCTCACCAAACTCTTGTAAGTGCAGGTATGGACTTCTAGATTCAAGTCCAAGGAACTTTGGAAGGAGTTGGATCACTTCAGGCTTGATATCCATGTTTCCTGTGTTGTTTGAAAAAATCATACAGGAAGGGTGCTCACCCCTACCGGTTGTAAGTAATCTCGTAAAGTATGAGGCGGGGGTGCATGGTGCACCTCATTCACATCCTGGACTTCCAAAACCCGAGGTTGTGGCTGATTCACCAGTTGATTTACAGGTTGATTTGCAGCCATAACCTCAATTAACTCTGAGGATCTTGAGTGGTGTTTAACCTTGTGATGGATAGATAATCCCTCAACCAATCCTCCTTCAGTCAAGAGACGTAGAGTGTTGTTACGAACCCACTTTGGCATGCAACACTCATTGCCCTTAATTTCAGAATCTAACCTAAACCTAAAAGAAAGAAGGGAAATAGAAATCTAGAAATAGAAAGAGTGAGAGAATTAGAAAGAAGTTACAAAATTAGAAGTTTCTATATTGAGATCCTGCAAAAGAAAAAAGGAAAGCAATTAATTTCTAAAAAGGAAATAAGGAAAGCAACCACGTTTTGAAAAAAATGAAAAAGGAAAGTTTCTAAAAACAGAAAATAGAAAGGTTCTAAAAAAAAATGTTTCTAAAAATAAGTTAGGAAAGTTTCTATCCTAGAATTAGAAAGTAGTTTCTAAAAACAAATTAGGAAAGTTTCTAAACCTAGAATTAGAAAGCCAAGTTAGTTTCTAAAATAACTCAGAAAAAAAACCTAACCTAAAAATAGTAAGTAGAAAAATCCTAATCTTAACCTAAATCCAAAACTAGTCAATATCAGAAAAACGCAACCATTCATCCCAGGCATTTACGCCAAAATTTTTTTCACAACCCCAAGTATAGGGTCGCGATGTAGTAATAATCTCAGTGAGACTGAGGTCGAATCCACAAGGACTAATCTTGTACGTTTCTGAAAGTAACTAGAACTAGGACTAGAAGAAGATGTGAATCTAAATCTGAATTAATTGAGAGAGTAATTTTGATTAAAGTGATTAAAACTAAAAAATTCAAAGGTGGTAACTAGGGTTTCCAAGGATCCACTTGTAGAGATTAGGGAGCCCTCTTACTTGATTCAAGTCACACAATTGGAATTGGAGTCCTATCCTATCCAATTAGAAGATATATAATCAAGATCAATCTGAACTTTCCTCAACCTAATTCTCAATGGAGGAGAATTGTAATAATTGGAAGAGATTCCATCACCAAACCATGCCCATGGGATGATGGCTAACAACAGGATTTACCAATCTCACAATCTCAAAATCAGAAAAAGAAGATACTCAAAGCTATTGCAGATCTACTGTAATTTGAGTCATAATAAACCATTAAGAACTGAAAGTATTCCTTTAAAATCAAACTAGAATCAAAGAAGGTTTAATATAAACATGAATTAAAGTAAAAGAAACATCCCATCATGCTACAAGCTTCACCTCTTAGCCCTAGCTAAGAGGTTTAGCGAACCATAGACATGATCGAACTAAAATCTCTTAAGAAAAGCATAAAAACAACTAAGGAAGAAAAACTCTTGTCGACAGCTTCTCCATGCTTTTACTTCACTCCTCAAACACTAGATGATGCCTAAGAACATCCTAGGGACTCCTATTTATAGTTGTGCAACTCCAATGTTCGCACCGAGTTGAAAAAATTCGAAAATCGCCTCAAATTTATGCAGCCCACGCAAAATCTGCCTAACACTCGACTAGTCGAGGACAACCTTCTACTGGTCGAGGGTCACCTTTGACTAGTCGAAGGTGACGAGAATTTAGACGTTCATGTTGCTGGAGTTCGAGTCGAGGATTCTTCGACTAGTTGAGTAGGAGCTTCGACTAGTCGAAGCGAAGCCAGGACTAGTCGAGCAAGCTCCACGAGTGGTCGAAGCTTAGACTAGTCGAGGATCATAGAAATTCACTTCAAAACTTCGATTCTCTTCATTATTGACTTGGTTTTTTTGGATTTTTGGCATGTGAATTGTAACAACCCAATCCTAGTAGTTAGTCACAAACCCTTGACCATATAAGCATACATCACAAGGAAAGTGGTGAACACTAAGAGACATGGTAGAAAACATTGTCCTCATTCTCATTTAAGGTAAAAGTATTGAATTTTGGGGATGAAATTCTCTTTAAGGGGGGTAGATTGTAACACGCTGTACTTTTTTGTACTCGGGTGTTACCATGAGAACCCGACTTAGTACAAATACAACCCCGATTTATGTGAACATTCACACTCTGGCCTAAATCCTACCGTCGAGATGGTGAAGCAACTATGAGGTTCGAGATCTATCGTCCAATTGATATATAGGGGAATCTAATTTTAGGTGTGATCGTCAGATCTAGAGCTATTGATCTACCTCATAATCATATTAGTGGCCTACTTAAGCTACTCGGGCTGATGGTTGGGTTAGATTTTGAGTAGATATCTTGGTGGACCACTAACGATCGGTGTTGAAGCGATCCAACCATTCAACCTCACTACCATGGCCCACATGATAATATATTACTTAATTACACAATCTAACTATTAAGCGGGAAATTATACAGTTATATTTACTTCAGATAGACAATACAATACGTAGGGCCGTAGAGGAGTAATTCTGTGAGAATTTGACCATCAGGTCATAATATCAATTGTTGGATCGATCGTGGACATCATCTAAACACAAAGACTCATGTTTTGTGGCCCATAAAATGTTAGATCATGAACATTGGGCCCAGTGAGGGGTTACTGGATTAATGATCAGTCCCTAAGACACTTTCTACCACTGATGTTCAAATTTGGAACAATCGAACCATCGAATTGATTAGAATAAATTTGATAACTCAATTTGATCAAGTATGGCCCACTTAAGCCTTGGATTTACCCCACCTTTGATCAGATGTCCTAATAGGACCCACATAACTTGATGGACGGGCCAGATCCATTAGAAACACCTCAGTGGGCCCCACTTTGGAGTACGCGTGCACATGGGGCACGTGCACTTGCAGCACTCTGGACCCAGGGGACCCAGTCAAACCCTGTTGACCTGACCATTCCAAAAGAAGGAAATTCCTTCTTCATTTTTTCGCCGCGGCCGACGCATTTTGAGCGGACGAATAACCGTCCATTTGCTTTATTTGGAGCCCACCTCTATTGCTTGTAGAATGATCCAATCCGTTCATCTTATAGAGGATGAGATTTTGACCATAACCCTGTTGGTCACTCACCTTGAAGCTCCCATACATGGTTACAATCTCCAGTGCAAGAGGGCCATTTGTGTTTCTTTTCTTTCCAAAACCAGAAAGCCCAATTTTCTTCCACGCTAGCGATCCATGTGAGGGCCTCTCCTCCAATCACAACCCTTCTTTGAACGAACCCAAATCACCCATTTGCTGTTCATGCAGATTAGGTTTTTTTTTTGGTAGAAAACCGGTGCAAAAACCACTGTTTTGCTAGCTGGTTTCTAGAGATCGAAAAGAAGGATCGAATCCTGGCCACCCAATATTCATCCGAGGTTTGTAAGGGAGATAGGGCCATGATAAAAAGGGAGAGAAAACGCCTCTCCACATGTCTTTTACTAAAACACTAGGAAAACGCCCGAAACCTTCTCTCATTTGAACCACCAAGGAGATGCAAATAGAGCTTCGAAATCGACGGTCTGGAAGCATTGTGGGATTAATAGAAGTCATCTACATGGATCAAAATGAAGAAATGAAGCTTCGTCTCAAATCTACCATTGGAGCTTGGTCATCTTCCTTGTTGAAGAAGGGTCAAGTGAACCACGGGTTCTAGCTCTTTTGTCCACCATGAAAGCCATCCGAGTCATCCTAAACACTAGAACTCCATCATGGCCCGACCATCGAAGGGAAACAACAGTTCGAGCCGAAATAACGTTCGCACCTTACTGTTTGAAAGCTGCACCGATTCTCAGACTCGGTCTGTCCGAGTCTGAGTTTGTACAGGTCGCTGTGAGCGTTCGGTCTCACTGTTGTACCTTCAGCAACGACAGAAAAAGAAGAAGTTTGAGACAAAGGGAGAAGAAGGAAAGAAAGAGAAGAAGAGGAGAGGAAAAAGAGAAAAACAGAGAGTGAGAGTGGGTTCAAACCCGACTCACTGTCGAGTTAGCTGAACCCAGCTCTAGTCAAGCCGAGTTGGATCTCTTTGCTGGATGCCCCAGCATGTAAAGAAGAAGAAGGGAAGGAAGAGAGTAGGAGAAAGGAAGTGTTGGGTGGGCGGCTGTCGCACCAACCCAACCCAGTCGAGTTGAGTGCTACTCAGGCTGAGTTGTTGCCCCAGTGTTGTCCACTCAAACACCACCTATGTCCAAACATTACTGGACCTATTTATGTAAAAAGTAAAGGAAAGAAGAAAGAAAAAGAGAAGAAGAGGAAGGAAGGGAGTGAGAGAGAAAGAGAGGAAGAGGTGGAAAAGAAACCAAGTCAGCTCAGTTGGGCTGAGCCGATTCGACTTGACCTCCTGTGTTAACTTACTGGACATCAAGTTGGGCGACCTCCAACCTCCATTGAGGTATAAAACCCTCCACCCTTTTGTGTTATAAATTAAATTTGATTATTTAAGTAGATGATATAAATATTAAGCTTGCATTTCTCAAACCTTAACCTTAAGTTAGAATGTGGGTCAAAGCCTAGTAAATAACATAATTAAGATCCTAAAATTTATCCTAACCATAGATAATTTGTAAAACGTTGATCTAAATATGCGATTTATACTTCATGGTAGGATTCAATTCTAAGGGCGTGCGTGCTCCCTAGCGACATTAGTTGGTGAATCAACTCCTAAGGTGAGGACTCACCCCTTGAGCTTCCCACTTAAATTCATTAATCTAAACAAATGTGATGCCTTGATTCCTCTTAATGAAATATTTATCTTATCATATGAATATGCTAATTTGTTGCGCACTTGATTCCCATGTTAGTTAATGAACATGTCTTTCTAATTTTGGTAATCATAAATGATTGGTGATAGCATGTTTTCTTTAGTTGTACATATGTTAGTTAAGTGTATGAGTGTCATTTGTGATCATTTGATGGATTGAATTGAACTTGTTGTGGTCTTACTACCATGCGGTCCACATTTGACTTACGTGGTGTAGATCACACATCTGCCTTATATGGCTTGGACCGCAAATTTGCCCTACGAGGCTTGGATCATTTATTTGCCCTCCATGGCTTGTTGATAATATTTGTATACCTCGTTGATTTTCGGGTCATTATGTGGAGTTCGTTATGATTTTCAGGTGGAGCTGAAATTCGCTTGTCGATTTTCTAGCCATCTCGCGGAGTTCATATGATTTTCAAATGACGCTGGAGTTCCCATGTTGGTTCTCTCTTCATCTTATGGAGTTCAGTCGTACCATGATTTCTGGGTGGACCTGAAGTTCGCTTATCGATTTTCTAGCTATCTTGCGGAGTTCACGTACGATATGATTTCTGGGTGAAGTAAATGATTGTATGTTGGTTTCCTAGCCATCTTGCGGTGTTCAGCCATACCATGATTTTCAGGTGGAGCTGAAGTTCGTTTATCGATTTTCTAGCCATTTTGCGGTGTTCACGTACAACATGATTTTCAGGTAGTTTAGGGTTTGTATGTTGTTTGTCTCTTCATCTGTGGTGTTCAGTCATACCATGATTTTCGAGTGGAGTTGAATTTCGCTTATCGATTTTCTAGCCATCTTGCGTAGTTCATGTATGACATGACATCCGGATGAAGAAGAGGTTTGAAGGTTGATTTTCTATTCACCTCATGATTTCACTTGTACCATGATTTTTGGGTGGAGCTGAAGTTCGCTTATTGATTTTCTAGCCAGCTTACGGAGTTCATGTACAATGTGATTTTTGGGTGCAATATAAAGTCGTATGATTGATTATTTGATTTTCTGGATGTATTCCTTTATATTGCGATTGCTATTATATTCTGCTTATGATGAGATTCTGTTAATTTGCTTAATTTTTGAGTATATGATCATGATTATGAAATTCCCTGTCTAATATATTCATTTTCATAACTTGCGATTTGTAATGGATTATAAATGATAAGTGTGCAATCTTAGAGGGTGCTCCTCACTGTGATAGCTATTGATGTTATTGAACCGTAATAGTTGATACAGTTATAGAACGAGTCAATGCTGTTCACAGGGTGCTAGAGTAGATCGGGTAGCTAGGGAGCTAGACGGGGTCCATGCGGCCCATATAGAGCCTCATCATTACATGATATATTTTTGTTCCTGTTTAATAAACTTTGTATTTGGAATTGTATAAAGTCCTATATGGGTGCTACATTTGTAATTTTGTAATGACCAGAATATTTTTATACAATGCATGGTTTAATCTAGCTTCATTGTTGTTAACTTTGATTAATGATGAGCAGTTCAAATTTACACTGAATTTTATAGGCTAACACTAGGGTTTTTGGGAAAAGGGTCATATACTCGGGTCCTGAAAACACAGGGCATTACATGAATTCTTCATTCTTGGTCTCATAAGATTCATCCTTGGCTTTGGTGATTCTTGAGCGTTAAATCCATGCTTTTAGCATCATTTTCAATCCAAGCTCTTAAATTCAACTTGCAACAAAAGCATGATTAAAATACAATATTAAGCATTATCATGTTCATAAAACCAAGTAATAAATGGGGGATAATATGCAATATTTGACCCTCAACAGTGTGCTAAAAATGAAAATGTAGCTTCAATTCAAACCGAACAACTATGACCCCAAGCGCTAAGAGAGGCATACACGTAGTGTATGACCGAGATCTAATGAGATCAGTTGCCTATTTAGCCACCTGCTCAATGAGTAAACAAGATCAGACGATATTCAGAGGGTGGGGTTTGTCCTCTGATGATGGGTTGCACCTTTGTCTTCTGTATGAAATGACTTTTCAATACAGATAAAGTGAAATGAGAAAGGGATTCTTACAGTGAGTCACGAAGAGCAGTTGTAATACACCTTTTCGAGTGATGAACTGAATCCAACGTGCAAGCGTAGACTCAAATTACAACTAAAATTACTAGCTATTTGATTAATGTTATAGATTACACTACGGAATGTAAACATCAATAAAAGAGTACACTAAGAAATGTGATTTTCTTGATAGGAAAGGTAAAGGATTACACTATGGAATGTAAATTGATTGGTAATTGAAAGGATAATAAAAAGATAGATTTGGTTTGTTTGGGTTGGTATGAGACAAAAATTTTCTCTTGCATTTCTCTTCTATTTATAGCTTTAACCCGATCATCTGGATCCTTCTCATGTTCTAACGGTTGCATAACTGTTCGCCACTACTTGAAGTCTTTTGTTTCTCCCTTTGCCATATGTCCTGTAACCGTTTCTTCACAATTTCTTCTTCATCAGCCGCTTAGACATTGATGTGGCACTATCTAATATGTTCCTGCTGTTGTTTGTTAAGAAGTCTTTTCAAATCTATGAATACACAATGTGGATTTTGTCTAATCCACATGTAATCTACTCTAATTGGCTCTTAAGAGGAATGATGATAATGGGGATGAACATTGCACCCCACGTCGCTTTGCCTTTAGAAAAAAGTGAAAGAGACATGCAACCTCTCATTAATGCGGCATTTATTGCCTACACGTGGTAGCGAGCCGATAACCGTCTTCGAATGATTCAGTGTAACACGTTAGTGATGGTTGCACTTCATCGAAGTAAGGGTCAAACCTCGTCTTGACAATGTTCTTATGTCATTTCCAAAAAATCGCAATGGTGCCCTAATAAATGCTTTTTTCCCTCGGTCGATATAAGCGTCATTTCGAATTTTCTTTCATTGTATGCTTTCATTCCTTTCTCTCTCTTCTAAACTACTCCGAATTTCAACTTTCTCTCGAGCAATATATGCCTCCTCATCTTCCACCCCATCGTTCCAGCAAAACAATCTAGTTACAGTGATGGATGCACTTACTGATAAGTGCCTCCTCATCTTCCCATTGACGATTACTACTGCTTTGGCTTGACATTCACTCCATCAACAGAAGTTGAAGAATTTAGCATGCTGGATCCTCTGTTTCCTCTCTGCCCTGGTGAGACATTGCTGATCCAATTTGATTTTGTCCCCGATCCTGCCAGTGCCCTAAAGAATCCTTGATCATAGCCAAAGTTGTCCTGGAATGGGATACTTGGTTTGCGCGTGTCTCATCCCAACATGAGGCATAACAGAGAGCATTGGGCATCTATGAATGTATAAGACTCTCTATTTTCAATTACCCATTAGATCTAGCTCTTCTCCTCGTAGCTTCAACCTTTTGGAGTTGATCGACCAGCACCTTTTTCTTCAATTTTGGCCCCATGAGTCTAACCAATTTTGATATTACAGCTCTAACCTAGCTTCTTCCCTTTGGTGAGGCCGTTTATCCCGATTTTGCACAAAAAAACACCAAGTGTTTCTCAAATAAGGATGGCAAAGCTTATTCTCATTTCATACAAGCCTACCATAACACCAATGAATAGATCAATTATGAAGAGCGCACTTCTTTTCTGTTGCTTTGGATTTGTCGTCACTTCTTTTCATGAATGCCCTGCAAATAACCATCGAGTACGTCTCTCTAGCCGAGGCCCTTGCCCAAGGTCGAAAGTTTGCCTTGACGCCTTATGTACTCGACCACTAGTACAAATGAATATATGAAGTCACCACCAAGGGTCTCTATCTAGGAGGAAGACCAATGTGGCTTCTCCAAATGTGGATATACGAATACTTCCACCATTCCCTTGTACACCACTCCATCCATTCCAAAGCAGCCTATACTTCCTATGGTGAGCGCGTCATCCACTCTCCTCAAGAAACTCAATCTTTTTCAGTGTATATGGATACATTTCATGACAGAGAGTATGGTCTTGGTTGGTTTACTGGCCGATATGAGGAGGAGAACGATCATGAGGTATCCCAGACGCATTTGACTTGGGAAAGCTATCTCATCGGCCGAGACCTTCCATATGGAGGTTCAATCGATTCTCGCAATAATGTTAAAGCTGGAATCGAATAGTATTGCCCAAATTTGCTTGCTCAACAATTCGGTTTGGTTTAATGTATCCATTATCCATTCACCCAGAAGAATTGCAACCAACCCCCTTTCAATAGGCCAATCGTTGATAAAGTCGAACTCTATCAGTCTCTCCATTCTTCTTTTTAAGAGTGGCTCTTGATCTTCCTTTCTATCCAAATCAACCACAGGCAATGGACATGTTTGATGTTTGGTGGGAAAGCCATTATCAACGATTACTGAATAAATCCCCAAAAGAGATAATAGCTCAACTTTCTACAAAGCTTGAGCCTAAAGGAAAGAAGAGGGCAGTACCCTCATCGGCCAGTACACCAAGTCGAAAAATAAATAAGCTAAAGACAAGATTGGCTTCTCAATCCCCCCCTCAAACTTCACCAAACCGATCCGCAAATCTCTACCTTCTCCAAAGAGGATTCTTGACTTGGGAGCTCCGCTCGGTCCACCTCTGAAGCCTCTAGTATTGGTTCTCAAGCATGTCGACCCACCTCCTTAGGCAACAACTATGGATAGAACATTGCCAGTTCCATCAAAGCCAAGATGGACACCATGTACTTCCTTAGTCGAGGCCATTTTTTTTTTTTTTGAAAAGTACTTCGAAACTAAGTGTTGGCCAGGTCTCTTCATCGCCGATTACTCAAACGAAATCGAGGAAGGCTTGAAATGTCACAAAGAGGCTCATTATGACAAATGCTAGAATAAATGGTGGCAGAATATGGAGAGACTAAATAATCCTGATCTTCCTTTCGATGAAACATATCTTACTCCTTATCATCCCAATTCGTCACCATTCCCTACATCGAGGTAAGTGCTGGCAATGATTATAAAAAAATGCTTGGGCCGTGGACCTACGATCTATCACTTACGCTGTCCATTTTGACTTAGGTGGAAATTACTTACCTATATATATATATAATTATCTTAGATTTTCTCAATTTTCTTGATAACTAACTATGCCTTTCCCTTGCAGTTACTCAGGAGTTATCAGCCGCTGACAAACAGATCATCGTGGCGCAACCGTTACAACAATGCCCACCAGCGACTGATGCTCCTAAGATTGTTGATATCTAAACCGTGGATTCTGAGAACACGGTCAACTCTTCCTTTGGTGTCCGAATACATGATTGACATACCTCTGACACCTCTTGATGTAGTTGATTAGGGAGAACAAGAGAAAGAAGTAGAAGGAGAAGTTCCCCTTCTCCACCATTAAAGTGAGAAATGATCCTCCTAACCACCAGTTCCTTTACTCAACTAACAAGTTCCTTCGATAGTTGAAGAATCTTCAACTCATGAGGGAATTGACGAAGTGGTTGAGGAAGCTATGGCGATAGATGTCCTCGAGCCCGACTCGCATCTGTCATTCACTCCTATACCAATAATGGTGCACGATGCTCTGACTCTCACCGCTCTTGACAAAGATGAACTTTTGGTCAATGATATCATTTCTTCATTTGAGAGGGCTTTTGGTCGATGATATCATTTCTTCATTTGAGAGGGCCCTTATTGAGGACATTGTTGTGGCTAAGTTGCCTTCTCTCTAGCAATTTTCAAGACATCAAAGAAGAACTTCAAGTCCTTTTACAAATGGGGTCATCTGGATCCCTGTAAGCCAAGATGGTTGATAAATTCGAACGGTTGGTCAAGTCATATCGTGTTTGCTCTTGGTCAAATTCCAGCCCGTTAAACAAACTATCAATACTTCAGGAGTTTTGGGGGATTATCAAAGCACACAACCATGTACATGTTATTGTCGACCAAATTGAAGCGGAACATTCTACAATCGAGTCCCAAATGACTTCTGCCAAGGATATCGTCAATGATCTTGCAACTGAGACTACTAGACTAAAGACATATGGGAGCAAGCTCGAGGACATGGAGGTTAGAATTACAACTCTGGAAGCAAAGCTAATGATGCTAAGGATTGAATGTGTGGAGACGCATTCAGAACATATTCAATAGAAGGAGACAGTCAAATGATTGACAGTGTCTGTTAAGACTCAAACAACCACTATCGGTCGACTTCATCGATCGATGATCAAGTAGGAGGCCACTTTACAGCTAGCAAAAGGCCAGTTGAAGATGATAATCATGTCACTGTAGCGCTTTTCGTCTGTTAACTTGTAACTTTGTATCAAAAAATCACTTATCAATACAATCGGCCATCGAGACTGTTTTGTTCTCTTTATGCCTTAGTTTGTTTTTGCTCTTTATGTTTGTAACTAACTGCTGACTTGGCCTTAAAACCCGAAATATCATGGGCTTAATCTGAATTTAAAGCCTCAATAATTACACGTCCCTGGTTGCTCAGAACACGAAGCGACTCCTTTGCTATAATGCTCTAGATCGTGGGTGCCAAAATTACCTATTTAAACTGATCCAAACCTCATTCGAACTCAAATTATCCCCATCTTTATACCCCTGTCTTGCTCCCATGGCTTCCAACCCTTCTTCTTTCATTGCTGGTGATGAGAGAAATCTGAAAGAGATCTTTGAGTGAGGTTTAATGGAGTTTTCTTAATCCTTTCTACTCTTTGATGCGAACTACTTCATTAAAGAGGCTTCGACAGTTGCCGAATCAGAGCTGTGCTCAGGGAACTACTTTAAAAACTGAAGCATTTATATACTATGGGATGTCGTTATCTCAATTTTACCTTCAACACTGAAGTGTCTCCGGATACCTTCGTCAGCAAGTATCGGCCAAGGAAGACTCTGTAAAAATGAGTAAGACTCATGAATTGGCTTGGCACGACCGATTGCATTTGGTTCAAATGCACTAATTCAATCGCACGATGCTTCGTGCTTTACAAGCTTATCGTAGTGGACTAATGGAAGAACTCAAGGAACGAGAACATTCCTTCTTCATGAAAGACGTGGTTGTCCTAGAAGATCTCTCATTTCTGCATGAACAAATCATTATCTACTAGATGCAATAAAAAATAAGCCTCGGTGTGAAGAGAGCAGTCGAGAACAAGGTTTCTTCAAGCAGCATTCGCATTGACCAACTGCTTCAGCTCCTGCCGATCATCGTCGAGAAGGGGGGGAATTAGGCACCGACGTAAGAGAAGAATGAGACCGAGATGTAGGCTCTCCTCAAGAGTTCAAGGGAATGGAGATTTGAGTCATCGGTTACTTTAAGTTTTCCTTTCTATTTCTCTTTCATGCGTATGTAATGCGGTCGATGACCTGCAATGTTATTAAATAAATCTCTCTAATATCAGTAAAATTAATATTATGGCAAGGCATGGGATGTTTTCCTTTTAGGTGCTAAAACTTCAACCATTGGTCATGGCTAGAGATGTTTAGAAAAAGACAACTAGTTCGAATAGCATTCCCACAGCGGATTGAGTTTCTGTATCATCAGTTGTTTGTTTGATACTTAGCCATTTTTCCACTTGCTTATGTTTTATCATATGTTGACTCAACGAGAGTAAATGTGTAATGTTCCTCGAGGGTCTTCATTTATTCCGTTGCATCCCCCCATATTCTTGGAAACAAATCGCTAACCCAACCATCTACTTCGGGTTCCCAACCGTTGAACCCTATCCAATGCATGCATTAATCACTCCTTTTGGCTTTTATAAAAAGCACTACCATTTCAGATTTGCAGCACGCCATGAACAAGAACCCTCAATAGGAAACCTTAACACCTTGACTTCTTCTTCCTTCTTCTTCCTTCTTCTCTCATTCCTCTCTCCTCCATGATCCATATCAATTCCTCAAGGATGTAATTAAAGCATCCAAGATTGATGGACCTCTACAAGAGGTCCTTAAGATCATTTTAGAACTCCAGCGGCTTAGAGAGGCGTACTCCGAGGCTGACTTTAAGCTCGAATGATACACCGCTCCATTGATGGAACTCTCAGCCCTCCATGTCGAGTCCACGACTCTTTCAGCTTGCTATGATGTAGCTTAGAAGAATCAGCTGTGTTGGATTCATCAACATCGCTTTAACAAAGAGACGTTATGATCCATGGAGGTTGTACTCGGCAACCTCTTCATTGACCTCTCCGAGGCCCAACGACTCTACCCATACAGTGATCGGCCGTACAATCAGGACTTGAGAAACTTCATTGAGTCCCAGATAGAACTCTATTGGGCTGGTGCAGAGTCCTACAAGTCTGAGAGGTCGAAGGTCGAGTAGGAGTATGTAGCAGTCGATCAATGCATTGATGAAGTCAACAACCTTCTCTGCAAGCTCATAGACCAGCAACCTTCCTGGAGAAGCAAGCACGCACTAGCTATGAAGGCTAAGGAATCGGCCGTTAGGAGATTTAAAGAACACCAGGAAACCCATTTATCGGGCACGCATGCCATCCACCATTTGGAATCTCAAAATCTATTACGATGGATAATATTATTGTGAAGGAATTAATAATTCGGCATGTACCCCCTTCATGGGGATACATTCTATTATAAAGTAATCGATCATAATAATTATAAAGGATCGACTTGATAGGACAAATCCATCCACCATCACGGATGGATTCCTTTATAATTATTATGATCGATTACTTCACTAAAGGGGTATAGGCAAAGCCCATGAAGGGGGTCAGTAACCGAGAAATTATTAAATTCATTGAGAATAATATTATCCATCGTAATAGATTTTGAGATTCCAAATGGTGGAGCCTTATTTTCCTTCCAGCTTGGTGGGCCTCGCATATTCCTTTGTGGACTTCTCCCATTACTAGCATAGTTTATTTCTTAGGAAAGCATCAGAGTAAGATTCCATTGGCCCCTTTGCAATATAATTTGTTCTCGATCATGACATAATTGGTGGCCGATATCCTCACATTCTTGTTGGTCTTGGTACGTGGCTCTGTAGATAACCCATTAGAAGGGCCCTCTAATCATCTTCTTCTAATTCCAGCTGGCATATCTTCATAATATCTCATCTCTCAAAGACAGATGGCAAGGACCTTATTTAAATGGTAATCATCCGCTCGGCTGGCCCTCTCATGGCGTTGAGCCCCATAGCGAGCTGTGTCATTTCATTGACATCTTATGTTCCCTAGTCACATGTATTAATTACACTTCTTCGAAATGGTCCAACTTTTGGGTCGCTAAGGCATAATATGGCAATAAAGTTGTACTAGTGCATTTGAACAACCCTGCCATTTGATTGATCACTAACTATGAATCACCTGTAACGATCACAGTCCTTGCGTCCAATTCTACTAATAATTCAAGGTCGGTTATCATGGACTCATACTCGGCCTGGTTATTGGTGCAGTTAAACTCCAATTAGAATGAAAATTCCATTCTATTTCCATTCGGAGCAATCAAGATTATACTAGCCCCTGATGCATTGCGTGTTCTTGACCCATTGAAGATCAATTTCTATGGTGTTAATGCACACAATATAGATTCAAGATCTCTGGGTGAATTTGTTCTTCCAAATCGGATGGGTGATCTGCTAAAAAATTGATTATGGCATGACCTTTCATTGCCTTCTATGGAATGTAACAAAGATCGAATTCAGACAAGGCTAGTACCCACTTGCCAATTCGGCCGTTCAAAATCGGTCGATTCAACATGTATTCCAAATTGGTTATCGCTATTACATTTACTTTCTTGGCCAACAAATAATGTCTTAATTTAGTGGCCACAAAATACAATGATATGTAAAAAATTTTTATAGTGGAAAACCATTTCTTGGTGTCAAGTAATGTCCGACTTAAATAATAAATCGCATATTCCTTCTGCATATCGTCATCTTGGGCTAGGAGAGCTCCCACCGACTTTGTAGAGGCCATAACGTATAGCTTGAACGGTTGAACTTTGATCTGTTGCATCAGAACAGGCAGCCTAATCAGATACTCTTTGATCCTATCGAAGGCTAACTGGTGTTCCGCCTCCCAAAAACATTTGGATCCCTACTTCAACTTTATTAGTGGAGAGAAAATGTTAGTCTTTCCTTTGCAATTATATATAAATCTTCGCATAAAATTGACTTGTCCTATGAACTTTTGCAGCTCTGATTTACTCCTCGGTGGAGGAGCGTTAATAATTGCTCGAGCTTTATTTTGATCGACCTTAATCCCTCTTTAATGCACCTGGAATCTAAGAAAATTACCGGCCGAGACCCCAAAAGTACATTTTAAGGGGTTTATTTTCAATTGATGAAACCTCATCCACTTGAATAATTTGCACAGCTGGGTCACATGATTTTTCATATTGGTTGATTTTACGACTACGTCATCTACATACACTTCCATGACTCAGACAATCATATCATGGAAGATGACATTCATTACCCTTTAATATGTAGCTCTAGCATTTTAAGGTCCAAAAGGTATTACTACCTAGCAATAGGTTCCTAATGGACCAGGACATCTGAAATGTCATTTTTGTCACGTCATCCGTCACAATATAAATCTGATTATATCTGAAATGTTCATCCATGAAAGACACAATTCCATGCCTAGCAGCTCGATCGATCTGTTGATCGATCATCGGCATGGGATATTCATCCTTCTGTGTGGCTAAATTTAAATTTCTGAAATCAATATAAATTCTCAACTTACCATTCTTCTTTATTACTGGAACAACATGTGACATCCATTCGCCGTATTTGATAGGACGAATAAAACTAGCCTTCAAAAGTTGTTTAATTTTCTCTTTAATCTTGTGAGTTACTTCGACTGTCATCCGTCTAGGCGGCTATTTGTGTGGCCAATATCCTTCTTTTATTAGCAACCTATGTTCAACTAAACCCAATCAAGCCCCGATATATCGTGATAATCATATGCAAAACAATCAGCAAATTCATTGAGTAGACTCGTCAATTGTTCCTCCTCACGAGACTTCAGCAGGTTGCTGATGAATGTAGGCTTTAGGTCCTAATCGGTCCCTAAGTTGACTTTGACCAATGGATCATGAACTTGGGGCCGATAATATTCCTTCTTATCAGAAGCCTCCTTAAGCTTGATGTTGTCTTCTTTAGCTAAGTCCTCCATATCGACCAAATTCACATGACATCCATCATCCATCTCTTTCAGGCTTTCTTCGAGCCTTCTTATTCTGGCCATAAAATCGGCTAGTAGTGCTCATCTCTTGGTGTGTTGATCATAGAATTTATTCAAATGTGAACGTGGAACTGGCTAGTAGGGAATGATGTCCCTCGACAGGGTGTCACTTGATCGCATTCCTTCAGTGATAGCTTGCACAATACTCTCTGGGTTCTTCTTCACTGATATTCTAGTTGGGAGGCTAAACTTGTTTCTCCTAGTGAACCGAATCAGTCCTACCTCTTCCCCATAATAATAAGTCTCATTGGCGTTCAAAGTAGTGAGGAAAAGGTTTATTATTGGCTAGGAGTAATTCGACTTTATCTTAGTTCAAGAAAATCACGAACTGATGTAGAGAGGATGGGATAAACTCAAACGAATGAATCCAGTCCCTCCCCAACAAAGTATTATAATTCAATGAGGTACTGACCATGAAAAATGGTGCTAACACTGTCTTAGTTCCAACAGTCAAATCGACTAGTAAGACACTGTGATTATTCATGACATGATCGGTGAAATTACTGAAGGTCACCTCGAATGGAATCAAATTGGCCACTGTTTTGCATGCCTAACTTAGCCATCATCCTTGATGGCAAAAGGTTAAAATAGCCCCATTGTCGACCAAGATTCTAGTAATGGGGCACCCTTTGAGGTGAGTCAATATGTACAATGGCTTGAGGTGTTGCATTTTTCCGTGGGTAGGTTTATCTATGACCACACTTTTGGATGTCGCCCCCACTTCTACTGTAATTGCGTTAACATGAGGGGCTCCGTCGGCCTTGGATTCATTTTTAACATCTTCTTCAAATGAAAAAGAAGCATGCTGTATTATTATTGTAACGCCCCGGATTTTTGCCAACCTGGGATTAGACGTCCTTAGGCAATGAGTCAATCCTAACACAGGTTTAACTTCTTAAACGCTCAATTAAAGTCTCAAATCGTTCCTTAAATCATTTTCTTCACAAATCCCACCCTTCACTACCTTGTGCTTTCAATTTTTCAAAGCACCTTCGCCCTAGACACTATCTTAAACTAGCTAAGTAGTATAACTTGGATCACTTTATATACAAACTACAATGGACTAAGTTCCACCTCAGATGAAAATCACTTAGGATTAAATCCTTTAGAAATTTAACAAAGTTAACTAAGTACTAAACTCAATTAGCCATGAAATCCGTTAGGATCGCTTTAAATACGATCTGCAAGACCCAAAAATTACAGAATCATTGACGCTAGGTTACCCTAAAGTTTAGAACCAAACTCATTTCCCGTCTACTCTCGGGAATGAAACGAAACTTCGTATTAGGTCTAGATCGCACATCGGGAGTCCGAATAACCCGAAGCTAAGGAACTAGGACCGCCCCACTGGGCTTAACAATCATCTCAAAAATCAGCTCCATCCGATGTCCCACGGTCATTCGTTTCGATTCGGAGCGAGGTAGTGTGAAAAACACTATTCACATGCCAAAATAAATATCTGGAATAGTGATCTGGCATCATTTGTTGACGCGTCGGTATTAAGCAACTTGACCGTCAGAATCAGACCAAATTACACCCTCGGATTAAGAAAAATTTCAGGAACATTTACATGTACTTGGAATTTCGATCGTGCCCACCGTCGGCCGAACCGAAAGTGGTCCGCCACGTGCGATCTGGGAATCCGATCGAGTCAAAAACGTAATCCCACGTAGATCCATCGATGGTGAGCTTAAGTCGACGTTTGGTTCAAGGAGGGCCACGAACTTCCCTTTTGAGTGGAAAAGCGGCGAAAATCCTATATTAGCGGTACCCCTTGAACACGAGTCTATTTTCGGAATGTTTTTGGCTATAAAAGGGCCTTAGAGCACCCTCTCTCACAGCCATACGAATTTGAGTTTTTGGGAGAGAAAAAGAGAGAAAAGAGAGAGAAAGGCTTGGAGGTTTGTTGCGATTTTCCTCCTCCTACTTTGGCTTGTTACACGGCCTACACCGCCTGTTCTAAGCGCTTTCCGGTGGTATCCATCCCATTTGAAGGTAAGAAACCCTAACCCTAGGTCCGAATTTTGGTAGGATCGTTGTAGGCTATGTAACAACTAACCGATTAAAAGCTCTTTAGGCTAGAAAACTCCCGTATACGGAAGTTCTACGCCCTTCTTGATTCGTTGAGTTTCAAAAGGCAAAGGTGAGGACTTTAAGTGTATAAGTTACGGTTTTCAACGCTTTCAATGTCAGATAATGGTAGATTCATGATCTGCTTGTAAATGCACATGTACAAAGTGCTTTCCGTTTCCTGTTTCGATTAACGTTGTAGAAATTGGAATTTCACATACTCTAGGTATATGTAGAAATACCGTATATCGTATTTTTTTGGAAAAACGTTTGACATGTTTATTTAATGTATGATTATATGATATATAGATAAAATACTAATTTGGCGAGAGGAATCGCTGAAATACATGTTCATGTGTAAATGTTACGTATGTTGAAATTGTGTATTCTAGAAATACCGTATACGTATTTTTTTTGGGAAAATGTATGACATGTTAATTTAATGTATGATTATACAATATATGTATAAAATACTAGTTTGGCGAAAGGAATCGCCAAAATACATGTTCCTTGTAAATGTCAAGTATGTTGAAATTGTGTATCCTAGAAATACGCATATGTGTAAATTTTGGAAATACAATTGTAATGATTATTTTCTTTGTATGATTATGATATACATGGGTAAAATACTCACGTGGCGAAGGGACAACCCTAACACGTATTTTGCTAACATACGTCATGTATGTTGGAATAGTGTATTCTAAGTGTTTGTAAAAATGTGAATGAGTATAGAATCCTCATTCGTGTTTCGCCATGACTAATTGTCATGGATTCATGATTGTTGTATTGGCGATACCCTTTTGACGAAAGGATTTTCCCTAAATCATACGGCCAATAGACACCATATATGCTAAAATGTGTGGCCCAAGTGTTTGTGGAAATGAGTGAATGAATATGGAACTTCAGTTCTGCTTGCCATGACTATCCGTCGTGGGTACTGGCGTGTTATGATTGGGGCAACTCCCTAGTGAAAGGATTTGGCCTAATGCTTATGTGATCGACATACGTCATGTATGTCGATGTATGTTTGCTTAAGTGTTTCTTGAAATGTCTGAATGAGTAGTAGTTAGCAAAGTGTAATGTATAAGGGTGTTGAGATATGATTCTCAACCTCTTTTAATTATGTGTATGATCTCCTCGGATTGTTGTATAATTAGGAATTGAACATGTATAAACTCATACTTGTGTTGTGATTCATAACATGCTCAACTGCTTTATGATTTTAACTATGTAATGCATATGCTTAAATTTATATTTACGTTGTATGATCCGTCATGGGTGATGGGGAGCGGAGCAACGAGTGCGTCTGTGCGAATACCAGCGACCACTAAACGGAAAATACCATACCTTGATTGTATGAGTGGAAATCTTGATTCACTATTGCTTTATCTATCTGCACTTGATTGTGTTTGGGCCTATGATTATAGTCCAGACAATCGGTACCAGAATTAAATTCGTGGTTGCGATTCATTTGCCACGTGAGATGTGTTCGACGAACCCGAGTCGTACTTCGGTTGGCGATAGTGGTCGGCCACGCTGAAGTGCTTATGCACTTCATGTCGTTCAACTTGTTGTGCGCTCGAGCTAGCCGAGCTCGTCAAGTAACCCGATTTGTCTAATGTATGTTCACCATGTTTGGTCGCCTCTGCTTGAACCTAGGGTACCAAACTTACCGGTGAAATCCTTTTAACTATGGTACCTCGATCCGCTAAGACGCATGAGCCGGGCATGGTGGTATGGGACACCGTGGTCGATTTGTCGCCTCTGTTGCTGGGTCATGTGCCTCCCGTAGTGACCATTGCGCAACCAACCTCGTGAGCCGATTATGGTGGTATGGGACACTATATTCGAGTTTGTCGATACTTACGGCGAGAGCCGAGTACGGTGAGACTGTGCTCGTCTTGACGGCGACGAGTCCTCCGTAGTATCTTCGAGTATACTCCAAGTGTCGTGATTGGCGACGAGTCTTTCACATTAACTAGAGTATGAGTTGAGCCGATGCGTGAGACTGTACTTGAGTGACGGCTAGTGATTGAGCCAAGTATGGTGAGATATGTACTTGAGCTGACGGCCAGCAATTGAGCCGCATACGGTGAGATCTGTATCCGCGCTGACGGGTGACGAGCCCTTTGCGATGCCTTCACTACGCTTCTCAAACCATAACATCGTATGAGATTAACTAAGATTGACGACCCTAGAATGGATCATGTTTGGGAATGATACAAGGGAGGTACCTTAGTTTCCCAATCTTCTTTGTTTGAAATGGACTAATAAAAACTTGGTAATCATGAGCATCATCGCACCGCATGTGCTTTGTAGATGTGGCGCCCGAGGGAGTTAGCATTCGCGAACGTAAGATGATGTCGCTTGAGGGTGGTTTGGCAAGGGCATACTGACATCATGTCATTTCATTTCCGCACTTAACAAGAGTAGTTAGAAATGTTTGAATTGTCTTGCTTTATCATTCTTGCTTGATTGAATTGATAACATGTAACCTATGCTTTCTTGTTCCTTTGAGTTGATCACTCACTCCCACGTTACGGGACGGTGTTGTACACACCAACCGCATTTGTTGAGTTTGGTGGTGGCGATGCTTGTGAAGCGAGCTGGGACTACTATGATGATAGGGGAATTCTCCTATCTCGTATCTCTCTGGCAGGTCAATGAAGACCTGATATTGTATTGACGGGGCTATGGCACATGGGATAGGAGGCATTACACTTCCTCACATTTGGTACATTTTAGAACTGCACTTGTATTTATTTAACCTGGTAATGTTATCACACTCTGGAGACTCATCATAAGTTATATATTTTATCTATCTATCACAGTCTTACGCTTGCAAATTTAACTGTCTCTCGGAGTATGATATATGTGTTTGGCTTAATCTCACTCATGTTCAATGCACGAATACAGTCAACATTCAATCATCATTCATTTTGTTGCATAAGTGATGTTCTGGAACTCGGGAGTTGAATTCATGCTCGACCCCCCGATTTTCAGGGCGTTACAATTATTGAGGGTTATATTCTTTCGAATTGCCCGCCATCCTGTTCGGTTGGTCTAACTTGGAAACTAGAAGGCAATATGAAAGCCATGTTACAATGAAACACAACTAGTGGCAATGTCCCAAACAAAATTTCATTATTTGGACATTGCCCCCTTAGTTTCAGGGTCTGCTTCAATTCTGATATCTTCTGTCTTGTTAACGTTTCCATTGGTCACAAGTTCAGTCGAGGCGTCCGTTGGTGGGATAATTTTTAATACTTTGGTGGTCGATGTTAGTTCATTAGCCAACCATTCATTCGTCGGGAAGCACTCACCTTTGAGGTAGTCTGATAAGTTATCATAGTTGTCTTCCTCCTTAAGACTCACCGACTGATTAGTTCGACCGAGAACATTTAAGTCCTAGTTTTGTAAGAAGGGAGAAAGTATTGCTCTTATTGTGTTTATAGCCACTTGGCCTTTGGGCACTAGGATCCTCCAGAAAGGCCTATGTTAAGTTATCTCTAACGGAGGGGATTTTACTACTTCTTCTGATTTCCTCCTTAACGCAGCTCGATGCCTTTGCCATTGACACTTTTGATTCTAAGTTAGTGGTTATGGAACCGCTGGGAATTTTGGATGCATGACCCGCTTCCATATTCCTTCTTGGGTTGCTGGGGGTTTGACCATCCTTCTGGCTTGGTGGTTCCATTTGCTAGCGGTAAGTGGGAGCCATCTATTGTGGTCGGTGACGATCGTTGCTTCTAATTGGCCAAGGGGCCACGTAATGATCTCTACATCTTGGCTCAGGAGGATCCCTCCATCCTGGAACAGTTCCTCGAGCACACCCGACTAGCCCGTCTAACAGCGTTCGACCAATTATTGTTCGAATAAGAGGGCCAACGTTGTTTTCGTACTAGTCGTCATGATACCTCTCCTTAATTTCTTAGGCCGAGATCGACCTGCAACCTTGGCTGATTCTTCAAATTAGTTGTAACTATGTTGACCTTTAGGTTAGATGGGAACATGTCGGTATCGATAAGCATGGCTTCCTCGCTTTCTCAGGAAACTTCAGCAATCCATGGGCAATATGATCCTGGATAATGTTCTTGAACAAAACACATTTGTGAGTTGAATGAGACTTATTCGTGCCATTTGTAATATTCGATCTTTTGCAATTTGTCGGCCGATGGTATCTTATGGTTCATAGGAATTTTGATAAATTTTTCGGCCAATGGAATGTCAAATATTTCCTCTGCTCTAGTGATGTCAAAGTGTAAACCTTTTGAGTCTTCTATGCGGTTGATTCCGCTTTGACTAATGTAGAGCATACTAGTGGCTTCTTAGGTACCACCTCAGAAATTGCAATCTTGTAATTCGGGTTGTTATAATATGTTCCTAATGATGAGTTCTTTTGCTTGGTTCCTTCTCGCAGGAGTTCCTTATAGCGAAAGACCTTAGTTATGTCATATAAATCTATGAATTTTGTGCCTATGAACTTCTTACACAGTTTATACACAAGCTCATTTTGTGCAAGTTGCACAAATTTGACTTCAATCATGATAACCTTGCAACGTCTCTCTGGGTAACTGCCGAAAATGGGCAAGATCGACCATAGTTATTTCTGTATTCTTAGAGAAGAATTAGGCGCAAAACTTCTCTTCCATTTCTTGCCAACTGTGTACTGAATTTGGTAATAGCTTCGAATACCACGTGAAGGCTATTGCTGTTAATGAATGAATAAATAACTGTAATTGGTGATAATCATTATTGGCCAATTCTCTGCATTGCATTGTAAATAGGCCAACATGTTTGATGGTCGATTGACCAAGCTCGCCTGAAAACAAGGCAAAATACGGTCAATAGTTCCTTGGCAATGGGTCTTGCCGATCCATCCACTTGGGATATGGTTTATGATACACAGGGAATGTTATGGTTGAGCACTTAAATAGTAACTTCTTAGACGATTTGCAAAATTTGGTCATGATCCATCCGCTGAGGTTCTAAGACTGGCAGTTGGCCAGGGCCAAATTGGTTCACATTATCTTAGAATCTAGTTGGCGATTGAATCCTCCTGGCAATCCCTGATTCATATTCTTACGTATAAAGTTCCTAGCGTCTCATTTTGGTCGCCTAGCTTCCACAGGAGGTGGAACATTTCTTATCTCTTAAACAAGGACCAGCAGTGGATTCTGTTGTGAGGCCGACATGGATGGCAACAGAGCTGCATTACCAATAGAACTTCCATCGACATTATATTGCATTACTGATGGCATTTGCTTGGCCATCATAGTTATCAATTGATGCAAGACTTTAATCTAGCTTGCCATATATCGATAGTATTTTCAACTTGAATAGAGAATTGCTCTCCCTAGGCCCTTTCATATTCCTGTATAAGCTGAATGCTCAGTTGTACATCTCGGAGCATTATGGCTACATTATTTAGAAGAACAATTCAAGAAGTTGATTCTCCTCCTTGATTCCCAGCAACATGCATTGGGCTATTGTTTAAATTCAATACCTCAGGGGCTAATGGAACCAGCATGTCCTCGATTGGAGGTGGTGCAGTTGATGTAAAGGGATTGGTCCTTGCAATATGAGCACTTCTTTTATTCATGATTGGTAATATTACACAGGTAAGTTAGAAACAAGGTCCCACCGGGTGTGCCAACAACTATTCGCGTTGCTTATTTAGTGTCTGACTATACATGTGTGGGCGTGCCAAAATTGAAATTACGGTTTTAATTCAAACCAAACAACTATGACCCCAAGTGCCAAGATAGGCAGACATGTAGTGTATTTCCGAGATGAGATCGGTTGCCTACTCAGCCACTCACTCAATGTGTAAACAAGATCAGGCGATATTCAGAGGGTGAGGTTTGTCCTTTGATGATGGGTTGCACCTTTATCTTCTATACCAAAGGACTTTTCAATACAGATAAAGTGAAATGAGAAAGCGATTCTTACAGTCGGTCGCGAAAAGAAACTACGAAACACCTTTTCGAGTGATGAACTAAATCCAGAGTGTGAGCATAGACTCAAATTATAGCTAAAATTACCAGCTATTTGATTAATCTTATGGATTACAGTATGGAATGTAAACATCAGTAAAAGATTACACTAAGAAATGTAATTTGCTTGACATAAAAGGTAAAGGATTACACGATGGAATGTAAATTGACTGGTAATTGAAAGATAGATTTGGTTTGTTTGGGTCGGTATAAGACAAATTTCTCCTATTGCATTCCTCTTCTATTTATAGCTTTAACTCGGTCATCTGGTTCTCACGTTCCGATGGTTGCCATAACTATTTGCCACTACTTGAATTCCTTTATTTCTTCCTTTGCCACCTGTCATAGAATCGTTTTTTCACGATTTCTTCTTCATCGGCCACTTAGACATTGATGTGTCACTGTCTGATACATTCCAACTATTGTTTGCTAAGAAATCTTTTCAAATATTCAAATATTCCATGTGGATTTTGTATAAATCACACATAATCTACTCTGGTTGGTTCTTAAGAGGAATGACAATAATGGGAATGAAAAGACCCAACCATTGGCCGAGTCCAATTTTCAAGTGGGCAACTACATGTTATACATAAAAAATGGATGTTTTAAAGCCACTCCCATTCAGCGTACAATCCTAATTTAAATGCACTCTTAGGTATGAGGCTATATTTTAGTGGTCCAACTATTTATATGATGAGTTTGACTATCGACAGAGAAAAGAAACCTAATTAGATTGAACTTGTTATGGGAGAGTGTTCATAACCCCAAGTGTAGGGTCACGATGCAGTAATAATCTTGGTAAGACCTAGGTCGAATCCACAGGGACTGAAACTTATACATTTATGAAATTAACTAGAAGTAGAAATAGAAGAAGATGTAAAACTAATTCTGAAGTATTAAGAGAGTAATTGTGAATTAAGTAATTAAAACTAAGAATTTAAAAATGGGAACTAGGGTGCCAAGGATCCACTTGTAGTGATCAGGGAGCCCTCTTGCTTGATTCAAGTAACACGATTAGAATTGGAGTCATATCCTCTCCAATTGAAAATTTTATCAATAAAACCAAATATGAATTTCTATTGACCTAATTCTCAATGAAGGAGAACTATGATAATTGGCAGGAATTCCATCACTAAACCATGCCCAGGAGAAATGACAAATAACATGATTTACCAATCCCATAATCTCAAAGCAGGAGAATTGTGAAGATTAGGAAGGATTCCATCACCCTACCATGCCTAAGGGACGATGGTGAACAATAGGACTTACTAATTTCACAATCTGAAATCAAGAAAAGAAGATACTCAAAGCTATTGCAAATCTACTATAATTTGAGTCACAATAAACTATTAAAAACTAAAAGTATTCTTTAAATATCAAATTAAAATCCATGGAGTTCAACATAAACATGAATCGAAATAATAGAAACATCCCATCATGCTACAACCTGCACCTCTTAGCCCTAGTTAAGAGGTTTAGCCAATCATAGACATGATTGGATCTAAAACCCTAGAAGAAAGCATGAAAACAACTAAAGAAGGAGAAGAAATACTCCTGGTAACGGCTTCTCTACCCTTTTGCTCCACTCCTTAAACCCTAGAAGATGCTTTAGAGTATCTTAGGGAGTCCTATTTATAGTTGTGGAACTCTTACTTTCACACATAGTTAGAAAACTTTAGAAACTGCCTCGAATTTATGCAGTTTACTAAAATAGACTTTATTCTATATAATTTTTCAAAATAGACTTCACTCTGTGCAATTTCATAGAATGACCCAGAGTTTCAGAATATGCTTTTTCAGGATGGTTTCAGTATTTCTTTTCTTCACTTTAAAATTTTTATTCTCTTTATTCCTCACTTGGTTTTCTTGGATCTTTGACATGTGAATTCTTCAATCTTGGTCTCCTAAGATCCATCCCTTGCCTTGGTGATTCTTGAGCATCAAATCTATACTTTTAGCACCCTTTTCCATTCAAGCTCTTAAATTCACCTTGCAACACAAACATGAGTAAAATAGAACATTGAGCATTATCATGTTCATAAAACCAAGATATAAATGGGGGAAAATATGTAATATTTGACCCTCAACAGAAAAATAAAATGGTGCATGAAAAGAGGTTGAACTAAGAACCAGCATGAACCCACAGACCAAACTACCCAAAAGAGAACTACTGGCCGGGAAGAGCCGACCAATAAGATAGCTCAGCCTGATCATAAGTCGGTCCAGTCACAGGTCGGACGGCCGTAGCTCGGCCTGATCATAAGTCAGTCCATTCACAGGTCGGACGACCGTAGCTCAGTCTAATCATAAGTTGGTCCAGTCACAGGTCAGACAGTTGTAGCTCGGCCTGATCATAGGTTGGTCTAGTAACAGGTCGGACGACCATAGCTCAACCTAATCATAGGTCAGTCTAGTCACAGGTCGGGACGACCTTCGACAACCTTCGACAAGGAGAACCGATAGCTACTAGAACTTACAATCATGAGGACACTGTAAGCCGATCGGGATGATACCGACCCACTGATAGCTCGGTATTACCTGCCTTCAAGGCATCATCTACCTCATCCATCCAATCTTGCCTAAATGTCGTGTGGACTTATCGGTTTCTGACTACCGTTTGATGTTCACAACCCCAAGTGTAGGGTCGCAATGTAGTAATAATCTTGGTGAGACTGAGGTCGAATCCATAGGGATTGAACTCGTGTGCTTCTAAAAATAATAAGAAGTAGAACTAGAAGAAGATGTGAATATAAATCTAGAATATTAAAGAGAGTAATTGTGAGTGATTGTGAAAACTATCAATTAAAGGTGGGAACTAAGGTGCCAAGGATCCACTTGTAGCTTCTCAGGATGCTACCTTGCTTGATTAAGGAAATCCAACTGGAATCAGAGTCCTATCTTATCCAATTAGTAAGAGAGATGGTCAGATCTCTAAACTTCTCATTGATCTAGTCTTAACGGATGAGAGTTGTGAGGATAGGAAGTGATTCCATCATCCAACCATGCCCAGGAGACAATGGCAAACAACAGGATATACCAATCCCATAACCAATTATAGGAGAATTGTGAAGATTAGGAAGGATTCCATCACCATATCATGGGCAAGGGACGATGGTGAACATTGGGAGTTGCTAAGTTCACAATCTCAAATCAGGAAAAGAAGATATTCAAAGCAATTGCAGATCTATTGTAATTTGTCACAACAAACTATTAAAAACTAAAAATATTCCTTAAATAAGAACTGGAATCCATAAGGTTCAATAAAAATATGAATCAAAGCAAAGCAAACATCCCAATCACGCTATAAGCTTCATCTCGTAGCCCTAGCTAAGAGGTTTAACCAACCATAGACATGATTGAACTAAAATCCCTTAAGAAAAGCATAAAAATAACTAAGGAAGAAGAAGAAAGAATCCGGGATCGCGGCTCCACCCTTTTACTTTACTCCTTAAACCCTAGAAGAGGCTTAAGAACATCCTAGGGACTCCTATTTATAGTTGTGAAACTCTAACTTTCATACTGAGTTGGAAAAATCTGGAAACTGCTTCAAATGTATGCAGTCCACGCAAAATCTGTATAACCCTCAAGTAGTCGAGGACAACCTTCGACTGGTCGAGAGTTACCTTCGACTAGTCGAGGATGATGAGAATTTAGAGGATAATGTTGCTAGAGTTCGAGTTGAGGATTCCTAGGTGAGTTGAGCAGGAGACAGGACTGATTGTAGCTTAGACTAGTCGAAGCTTAGACTAGTCGAAGCTTAGACTAGTCAAGGATCACAAAAATTCACTTCAAAACTTCGATTCTCTTCACTCCTTGGTTTTCTTGGATCTTTGGCATGTGAATTCTTCATTCTTGGTCTTCTAAGATCCAATCTTTGGCTTGGTGAGCATCAAATCTATGCTTTTAACATTCTTTTCAATCTAAACTCTCAGATTCACCTTGCAAAAAAAACATGTATAAAATAAACCATTAAGCATTATCATGTTCATAAAACCAAGATATAAATAGGGGAGAATATGCATTATTTGACACTCAACATACTCCCCAGCTAACATTTTGCTAGCCCGAGCAAAACATGCGTGAAGTAAACCTCAATTTTTATTGTTCAAACCTTTTTTAGAAAACAATCGCTTGTGCAATCGAGTATGAATGAGTAGAATTAAGACGAGAAAGTGGGATACTTTGAAAACCTAGAGCCAAATCAAATAAGCAGTCAATCAAATAGGTTCTTTAGCAATTTTTTTAAAGCATAAGTTCCTATATCATGTTTTACAATGTGCTCAGTGGAAATCAACTTACTTCTAATAAAAATACTATCTTTTCATAATGTTAGCCATGCTCATCACTTCAAGATTGGTTGAAAATTCAAGTACTGATTCCAAACTTATCCCGTTTTTTTTTTTTTTTTTTTTTTTTTTTTTCCAGTTTTTCATTTTATATCGACGGTCATTTGTATTCATTCAGTCTTTTCAATCTTTTCATCTTTTCTCTTTTCTTTCAGATTTTTCATTCTTTTTCAAACTCTTTTAGACTTTTCACCATACATGACCTTTTCGTCGATCTTCTGTTTTTTAACTAGTCATTTTCTTCTTTTAAGGTGGATAAAATTCTCCAGACTTGATTCTCAATATCTTTCAATGATCATCATATTGACAATTAGAAAATCTAGTACTATTTACAGAAGGTGAATTGAACGTGTCTTGTGATTTGGATTAATACGATATTCAAACTTCCTCTTAATCAATTGAGTGTTAGAATCGTAAGTGATACATTACTTAGTTGATCAAACTCCGACAATTCAAAATTCACTTCCTATCTTATCATTATACTCAAAGCATTCTTACATACATAAATTTTTATCTAGTAAAATTTAAAAATTTAAATAGTTATTTGCTCAAAACTAAGAAAATATTGATTAGTTTACCTAATCGACACCCCAACCTAAAATCTACATTGTCCTTATATGTTCTTATACTTAAAGCACATCTTCCTTATATGTTCTTATACTTAAAGCACATCTTGGTTTGTCAAATTTCGTAGTCCGGTTACGATCCCAAGCTCGACTGAAGACAAGCTATCAACTCAATCAAGCATTTGGAAAGAAGGCTTAACATCTCAAAGCAAGACTTTCATGATTCAAGGTTCAGAACACTTCGTATGAGTCAACCTACAGGTGGTATAAACCTAGTTTGACCATAGGTTAGGTGTATTTCACTCATGCATATTTTGAATCATATTTAATGTTAAATACACTCAAGTTATGCCAATCCAAAGTCTGGTTCAGCCAGCCTAACTACTTGGACCAACCTTACAAGATTCAGACAAAATTCAGATCTCATAAGATCTTTTTTTGTGGTAGGTTCTGTTCACTCCCCAAGTATAGGGTTGTGATGTAGTAATAATCTCGGTAAGACCGAGGTCGAATCCACAGGGACTGAAACCTGTACGTAATCTGAAAGTAACTAGAACTAGAACTAGAATAAGATGAAATCTAAATCAAATAATTTTGAGGAATAATGGTGAAATAATAATCTAAAACTTAAGAAAATTCAGAGAAGGGAAACTAGGGATTCAGAGGATCCACTTGTAGAGATCAGGGAGATCTTATGCCTGGATTAAAAATCAGGGAAATTAACTGAACTGCCGTTGATAAAGTTTTCAAGAGATGAGAGGTATATGAATTAGAATAGATTCCATCACCAAACCATGCCCAGGAGACAAAGCAAACAACAGAATTAAACTAATTACCAACCAATCAACATACTATGAGGGTTAGGAAAGGGTATCGACATCCAACCATGCCCAGGAGACGATGGTGAACAACAGGGCTTCCTGACATCATAAACATAGAAAGGAAAAGAACATGCTCAAAGCCATTGCAGAACCATTGTAATTTCAGTCACAACAGACCATTAAAAACTAAAAACATTTCATTAATTAAACTAAAATCAACCTCAATTCAGTATAAACAAAGGCACAAGCAAAGCGGCATCCCATCACGCTACAAGCTTCACCTCTTAGCCCTAGCTAAGAGGTTTAGCCCATAAACATGTTTAGGTTAATCTCTAAAAACAAATATAAAAAAAAAAAACGAAAAAGAAAACAAAACATAAAAATAAAAATAAAAAAATAGAACTCCCTGTCTCTCTCTCTCTCTCTCTCTCTCTCTCTCTCTCTCTCTTCACGTTCGCCTCCACGTCAAGCAGAATCCGATGCCCTCCATTTCTCTCTCTATCTCTCTCTCTCTCTCTCTCTCTCTCTCTCTTTTATAACAAGAGCAAGGGACTGTGGAAGGAAGAGTCCGTGCTAGAGTCGTGAACAGGTGCGAACGGAGGAGAATTCTCTATTTACGCTAGCTTTTCTTGTGCTGAAGTGTTGGTGGACCCACTTCAGTTGACTTTTATGAAATCTACTCCATCCATTGTCTGGCCCTCAGAAATTCGACCACAGAAGGGTAGTTTTAATTACCTGTTGGCGCGACCCAGGTGCGAAACTCCGCTGAAATCGGTGCAGGCTGTCCATTTGTGACCGTTGAACCCAGTATGTGTGTGAGCATGAATGCACAGGGTCAATGTGGTTTGAGTATGTGTGCATGAGCATCGTGATCACGGACGGTGGCCACAGTGCCCGCAATCTCCGGATTTCCCAGAAAGCAGAGCTTTCGCTCTTACGTTGTGAAATCGGTGGGTCCCATTCCACTTTTTTTCTGAAAAATCCACATAGTCCACTGGATGCAGGATAAAAATTTAGTCGGAGAGGGCTGTTTTGGATTGTTGCTGATGCGGCCCACTGGATTTTTCTTGCCGCCGTTCGTCCTGTGTGTGAACGACTGGAAGCCCATTATCGTTGTTCTTTGGAGTTTTGTCACCTAGGCCTTGCTAATAGGGCCTGTGGGAATTCAATGGATGGTCCGGATCTGGACTTCGAATCAAGATGGTGGCCCACTGCAACGAGTCGGTGGCTCTATTTGCGAAAGAACAAATTCCTTCAGGTTGATTCTTGTGCGGGGCCCACAATTTAAATCATCTGAGAAATTTACACCGTACATTGAATTCCTGGCGAAAAACCGTATGAAAAAAGTGAGATTTTATTAATATTCGGTGTGGCCCATTGAATTTTAACCCAGCCATCCATCCTACGTTTTTCATCGATCAACGTCCGTACACATGCATGGGACCAAACGGACATCTAGGCGAGGGTGACACCCACCCTAGAGATGCAATGGACGGTGCTGATCATCCATTTGGATGATGTGTGGGGCCCACTAGCCAAAAAAACTCAGACAGTGTCGGACGCTGTCTCTATGAAGAAGAAGATTGCGGGTCAGCGCCCGTGTTGACCGGCTCCAAATCCGGTGTGGCGCATGTGGATTTTCCATGGTACACATGCATCTTGCAATGTGGGGTCCACTATGACATTTCTGAGAAATCTGCTCCATCCATCCGATTTGACACCTAATTTAAGGAGTTGAGACCAAAGTTGAAGTATATCCAGCAATCAGGTGGGCCCCGAATCAGAGTTTTATGGGTTGTTCTGTCCGTTGGGCCATTTCCACACAGATCCATCGGTGAAATTTTATTTATTAATTTATGGTCTTTAGTCCATGTATGAAGTTCTGAGCCAATCGGATGGCGGGAACCCTGTGATCTTGCATTCTGCACCAGTTTCGGGCCTCTTTAATGTGAACGGCTCGATTTTCTCAGATCCTTGGCATGTAAATCCGTCAATCTTGGTCCCCTGGGCTCCGTCCCTTGCCTTGGTACATTCTGAGTGTCAAATCTATGCTTTTAACACCTTGTTTCGGTCCAAGCTCCTAAACACACCTTGCATCACAAACACGTTTAAAATAGTCTGTTAAACAGTATCATGTTCATAAATGCAGGCAATAACTAGGGTTTGCTATGCAATATTTGACCCTCAACACAACCCCCAACCAGCATTTTGCTAGTCCCGAGCAAAGTATGCGAAAAAATAAGTTGAGAACTACATGGCAATTTCTATGCAACTAAGTGAAATCTTGAAAAATGATTTAGACACGAGAAATCTAAGATTCATGAATGTTGGGAATTATTCTCTCCTAGACTCAAGCACACGGTAAACATCATAGTCAAGTTCAAAGTATTGTTCCATCAATTAGAAAAATTCCAAACATTGAGTTCCATGGGTGTATAGTGTAATCTCGGCTTATCGATCATTAAGATTCAATCCGTTATTTCATGATATCATTGGTAACCAATAAGAGAAATCATGAAAACCAGAACCTAACTTAAAACTTTCCTCACAGATCATCCTTTCATTCTTTTAGCTTTTGATTTTTTTTTTTCATTAGAAGTAATGCCAAGACGGGGAATCACATTCTCACCTATAGGGAGCAAACCTATGGTGAAGACTGTACACCCATCCCTTTTCACATATTATCTGTGTGGAATTAAATCTACACCTATAGGGAGCAAACCTATGGTGAAGACCATTCGCCCAATCATTTCAATTTCTCAGGTTGGTTCCTTTCAAGTTTAGTGGTCACCAAGTTAATCCTTTAATATCGAACTGAACCTTAATGCATGCAAGATGTGTCTTGTGAAATCATGACTCAATCAATGTTTACAACTTCTAATTTTGGATTAACAATTCAAACTTAACTATGAAATTTAACAGATACTGAACCTAAGAGTCATAGATTACCAACATCACATATCTTGAAATTCTAGGTGCCCTAGATGGCTGTCAAAATCACATCAAATTCACAAAAAAAATTGAAAAATTTTCACAAATTTCTGCTCAAGACCAAGAAAATACTGATTAGGTAACCTAATCTCCCACCCCCAACCTAAAATCTACATTGTCCTCAATGTAAAAGATATAAGCATGCAATGCACATGGGACAACGAAAGTAAATGTGAAGTGATGGAAAGATAGTACCTGAATGATGAATTGAGAGAGACTTTCCAAGAGATGGCGACATGGAATCCGGTCAGCACGAGAGAGAAAGCAGAACAAAAATAACAAAAATAAAATCCTACCTATACCACTTTCGCAGGTGCTCTCGATTGCATTTTGCGTATGTAACAAGCCTTTAAACCCCTAGGTTGCCCCTAGTGGACGAGTTGTAGTCTCGCGAGGGTTTACAGTAATGTTACCCACAAACATTGAACTAACTAAATAGGAAAATGAAATGAATTGAAAAGCTGGGTTGCCTCCCAGGAGCGCTAAGTTTAACGTCTTCAGCCAGACTAAAGCAACTAACCTAGTCCTATGCAAACAGGAGACCTACCTATACCTCCATCAGACTAGGAGATCATTCTTGGTAAACAGGATCAGTCAGAGGCATGGACATGTCCTCTGAATCAAATTTCTCGACAAATGGCTTTAAGCGATGTCGGGTCTCTTATCTCAACGGCCCCATGAGGATATGCAGTAACAACAATGTAAGGGCCGGTCCAACGAGATCGAAGCTTACCCGAAAAGAGATGTAATCGAGAATTATACAAAAGGACTTTCTGGCCTGGCGTGAATGATTTTCGTAGAATATGTTGGTCATGAAACGCCTTCATCTTGTCCTTGTAAATTCTCGAGTTCTCGTATGCGTCGTTCCGGATTTCTTCGAGTTCATTTAATTGAAGTTTGCGTAGCGAGCCAGTGTTGTTCATATTGAAATTCAGATTTTTGATCACCCAGTAGGCTCTATATTCCAACTTCACAGGCAAGTGGCAAGCCTTCTCAAAGACGAGTCTAAAGGGAGACATTCCAATAGGGGTTTTAAAAGCAGTACGGTAAGCCCATAAGGCATCGGTCAATCGAATTGACTAATCCTTACGGTTAGGGTTAACCGTTTTCTCCAAAATGTGTTTGATCTCCCTATTAGAAATCTCAGCTTGCCCACTTTTCTGTAGGTGATATGGGGTGCTCACCTTATGAGAGATACCGTATTTCTTCATTAAACTCTCGAATGGCCTATTACAAAAGTGTGAGCCCCCATCACTAATGATGGCTCGAGGTGTTCCGAATCGGGAAAGGATATTTTTTTTCAGGAATTTAATGACCGTGCGATGGTCATTAGTTCGACACGGAATCGCTTTGACCCATTTAGTGATATAATCTACGGCAAGCACGATATATAAATTCCCAAGAGATTAGGGGAATGGTCCTATGAAATCGATGCCCCAGCAATCAAATGCCTCAATGATAAGAATGGGATTCAAGGGCATCATATTTCGATGGGACAATGCTCCCAATTTCTGACAACGCTCACAAGTTTTGTAAAACTCATGAGTGTCCCTGAACATAGTGGGCCAATAGAAGCCACACTGCAGAATCTTGGCCGTGGTTTTTTTTGAGAAAAGTGACCACCATAGGCTGTGAGTGAGTGACAAAAGGAGATGACACTCTGATGCTCATCGTCTGGCACACATCTCCTCAAGATTTGGTCTTGGCAATATTTAAACAAGTATGGATTATCCCAGAAGAATTTGCGCACCTCGGTGAAAAATTTCATCTTATCTTACGCAGTCCAATGTGTCGGTATGGAACCTGTAGCAAGATAATTAGCAATATCAGCGAACCAAGGTGAATGGGAGACTCTGAACAGTTGTTCATCAGGGAACATGTCGTTGATATGGGTCGCCTCAAGGGAATCAGAGGTATTAAGGCGAGAAAGGTGTTTGGCCACTACGTTCTCTACTCCCTTTTTATCTTTAATTTTCAAATCAAATTCTTGGAGTAGAAAGATCCATCATATCAGGCGGGGCTTAGAATCATTCTTAGAAAGAAGATACTTCAGTGCTGCATGATCTGTATAGAAAATGATCTTGGATCCGATCAGGTAGGACTTAAATTTGTCCAAGGCGAACACCACGGCTAAGAGTTCTTTTTCTGTAGTCGAGTAGTTCACTTGGGCAGGATTTAAAGTCCTACTCGCATAATGAATGACGTAGGGCCTCTTATCTTTTCTCTGGCCTAGAACCGCTCCAAGAGCATAATCAGAAGCGTCGCACATAAGCTCAAAAGGAAGGCTCCAGTTGGGTGGCTGCATGATGGGTGCAGTAGTTAAGATACCTTTAAGCTTGGTGAAAGCTTCCTGGCATTGCTCAGTCCACTCGTATGGAACATCCTTTTGAAGAAGATTACATAAAGGACGAGAGAGGAGACTAAAGTCCTTTATGAATCGCCTATAAAATCCTGCGTGTCCTAAGAAGGATCGCATGTCCCTGATGTTCTTGGGTGGAGGCAGATCAGAGATAAGATCGATTTTTGCCTTATCTACCTCAATTCCCTTGGATGAGATGATATGTCCAAGGACAATCTCCTTATGAACCATGAAATGACACTTCTCCCAATTAAGTACCAAGTTCTTTTCTTCACATCTTTTCAGCACACATTTAAGACTTTCCAAGCATTTGCTGAAAGATGAACCATAGACAGAGAAATTGTCCATGAAGACCTCTAGATATTGCCCCACTATATCAGAAAAGATACTCAACATACATCGCTGAAAGGTGGCAGGGCCATTACATAGTCCAAATGGCATCCTTCGGTAAGCAAAGGTGCCATAGGGGCATGTAAATGTGCCTGGTCCTCAGGGGCAATTTCAATCTGATTGTAGCCCGAATACCCATCAAGGAAACAGTAATAGGAATGACCAGCTAGCCTTTCCAAGATTTGATCGATGAAGGGCAAAGGAAAGTGATCCTTTCTTGTGACGGTATTCAACTTTCTGTAGTCAATGCACATTCTCCAACCAGTAGTGACTCTAGTTGGCATGAGTTCATTATTGGCATTGGATACGATGGTGATCCCAGACTTCTTAGGAACCACCTGAGTTGGACTCACCCATTGACTATCAGATATAGGGTATATAATACCCACATCCAATAGTTTAAGAACCTCGGCCTTAACCACTTCCTTCATGTTTGGATTTAGTCTACGTTGTGGTTGCCGAGCGGTCTTTGTATTATCCTCAAGATATATGCGGTGAGTACAAATCAAGGGGTTAATTCCCTTGAGGTCCGCGATCATCCATCCTAGGGCTCCTTTATGCTCAATGAGAGTAGATATGAGCATACTCTCCTGTGCTTTCTCCAGATGGGCAGAGATCACCACTGGGTGTGTCTCATCTTGACCTAAATAGGCATATTTCAAATCAGAGGGTAAAGGTTTTAGGTCAAGCTTCGGTGCCTTGAGGTTAGACGGAAGAGGCACTACATCAGTTTGTGGTAATTCTTCAAATTGTGGCCTCCACCGGTTAACTTTAAGTACCAGTGCAGTATCAAGCAAGGCACACGTCTCCCTAATCATATCATCATCAAACTCATGGGAGTGGGCCAAGCACGTCTCTAGAGGATCAGAGGATAAGGTGAGGGGTGTCCTATCTTCCACGAAAGTATCGATCATGTTAATATCGTGGACATCGTCATCATCCTCTGAGTTGCTGCCGTTATTAAAAAAAATGTTTGACTCCAATGTCAAATTTTCAAAAGACAGTCATGACACTATTCCTGCAATTGATGATTGCATTTGATGTGGTAAGGAATGGGCGACCAAGAATGACGGGAATCTGAGTGCTCATGTTATTAATGGGTTTGGTGTCCAAGATGATAAAATCTACAGGGTAGTAAAATCTATCAACTTGGACTAACACATCCTCAATAATCCCTCTTGGTATACGAACAGTTCGATCAGCAAGTTATAGTGTGGTTAGGGTGAGTTTTAACTCACCCAACCCTAACTATTTATATACCGAGTAGGGAATCAGATTGACGCTCGCTCCTAAGTCAAGAAGTGCGTGATCAATTCGATGGTTCCCGATTACACATGATATGGTTGGGCTACCGGGATCCTTAAATTTCTGCGGCACGTCTTGCTTTAGGATGGCACTCACTTTCTCAGTTAAGAAAATCTTCTTTTAAATACTCTGCCATCTTTTGGTCGTGCATAGGTCTTTCAGAAATTTTGCATATAAAGGAACCTATTTTACGACATCAAGTAGAGGAATGTTGACTTTCACTTGTTTCAACACCTCCAGAATATCCTGAGAGTTAGAAAGATGTTGTGGTGCAACCAACCGTTGGGGGAATGAAGCAACTGGCTTCTCTAGAAGTTCCAGTTCTAATTTTTGTGAGACATCACTAGATCTATCATTATTGTCCTCTTCTGGTTCTTGAGGCTTTTCGGGCTAACAGGAAGAGTTTTATCAATGATCTTCCCACTCCTAAGAGTGGTGATAGATTTAGCGTGGCCCATTTGATTTGAAGAGCTGGGATCATTTATCTCGTATTGCGGTTTAGGATTGGGGAGCGGTTGTGCAGGAAGCATCCCCTTTTCTATAACCGTCATACGTGAATCTATTTTTTGCATAAAGTCAGTAAGTCACGCGCTACCGCCCGAGCCGACTCTTGTATGGAATTTTGAACCGGTTCTTCTTGTGGTTTCCCCTGATTTGGATTTTGATTGAAGAAACTTTGAGGGTAGCAGTTTGTCCATTCTTCCAACTAAAATTTGGATGATTTCTCCAACCAGGATTGTATGTATTGGAGGTAGATCCATTGAAAGGTCTTTGATAGTTATTTACGGCATTAGCTTGCTCATTCAACACTCCTCGAAAAGCAGATATTGTAGGACAATTTTCAGTTGTGTGAATGTTGCAATCACAGATGCCGCAAACAATTTCATTAACCTTATCCTTCTTTCCTTCCATGGCCTCGACTCTTCGCATGAGATTAGTCACTTTAAAATTTACATCATCCTCTTCTTTCAGGAGATATACTCCACCTTTCTCCTTAGATTGAGTTGGCCTAGACGTGGTGTTTGATTTTGGGTAATGGTCCCAAGATTGTGCATTTTCGGCAAGTCTATCGAGATAATCCCATACCTCATCGACTTCTTTATTCATGAATTCTCCATTACACATTGTCTTGACCAGTTGGCGCATAGAAGATGTCAGTCTATCATAGAAAAAATTTGTAATGCACCACATTTCAAAACCGTGTTGTAGGCATGAACTGACAAGATCCTTGAACCTTTCCCAACATTGGTATAATGTTTCATCTTCCTTTGGGCGAAGTTCATGATTGCTTTTCGAAGGTAATCGTTTTATGGTGTGGGAAAAATTTCTTTATGAATTCCTCTCGCATATCATTCCATGTGCCAATGGATCTAGGACACGATGAATGTAACCACGTCTTAGCCTTCTCTTTCAAGGAAAAAGGAAAGAGTTTCGACTGATTGTATCCTCGGATACATTAGGAAAGTATAAGGTGGCTATAATCTCATCGAACTCTTTCAAATGTAAGTATGGACTTTCTGATTCAAGCCCATGGAATTTAGGAAGGAGTTGGATAACTCCTGGCTTGATGTCCATATGTCCTGTGTTTTCAGGAAAAATCATGCATGAGGGCGTACTCACCTCCGCTGGTTGTAAATAATCCCGTAAAGTACGAGGTGGGGGTGCTTGATGCACCTCATTCTCATCATGTACTTCCTCATCCATATGTTGAGGTAGTGCTTGAGGTTGATTTGCAGCCATAACCTCAATTAACTCAGGGGAATTCGAGCGGTGTCTAGTCCTGCGATGGACAGTCAACCCCTCAACTAATCCTCCTTCAGTCAAGAGACGTCGAGTATTGTCACGAGCCCACTTAGGCATGAAACACTCACAACCCTCAATCAAATTCTAAACCTAATCCTAAGAAAGAAAATAAAAATCTAGAAAGAAAGAGAGAGTTGGAAGGGATTACCAAATTGGAGTCCCTAAGCTAAAGACCTACAAAATAAAACAAAATAAGTTAGTTTCTAAATAGAAAAAGTTTCTAAAGCAAACCAAATCTAAAGAGTTAGAAAATCTAGAAAATCAGAAAGAGTTTACCAAATTAGAAGTTCTATCTTAACAACCTACAGAATAGGAAATATGTTAGTTCTATGAATTAAATAGAAAATAAAATTAAAATTAGTAAAATCCTAATCTTAAACTAACTCTAATACTAATTAATTTCAGAAAATCATGGCCGTCAGTCCCCCGCAACGGCGCCAAAAACTTGTTCACTCCCCAAGTATAGGGTTGTGATGTAGTAATAATCTCGGTAAGACCGAGGTCGAATCCAGGAGGACTGAAACACGTGTACGTAATCTGAAAGTAACTAGAACTAGAACTAGAATAAGATGAAATCTAAATCAAATAATTTTGAGGAATAATGGTGAAATAATAATCTAAAATTTAAGAAAATTTAGAGAAGGTAAACTAAGGATTCAGAGGATCCACTTGTAGAGATCAGGGAGATCTTATGCCTGGATTAAAAATCAGGGAAATTAACTGAACTGCCATTGATAAAGTTTTCAAGAGATGAGAGGTATATGAATTAGAATGGATTTCATCACCAAACCATGCCCAGGAGACAAAGCAAACAACAGAATTAAACTAATTACCAACCAATCAACATGCTATGAGGGTTAGGAAAGGGTATCGACATCCAACCATGCCCAAGAGACGATGGTGAACAACAGGGCTTCCTGACATCATAAACATAGAAATGAAAAGAACATGCTCAAAGCCATTGCAGACCCATTGTAATTTCAGTCACAACAGACCATTAAAAACTAAAAACATTTCATTAATTAAACTAAAATCAACCTCAATTCAGTATAAACAAAGGCACAAGCAAAGCGGCATCCCATCACGCTACAAGCTTCACCTCTTAGCCCTAGCTAAGAGGTTTAGCCCATAAACATGTTTAGGCTAATCTCTTAAACAAATATAAAAAAAAGAAAAAGAAAACAAAACATAAAAATAAAAATAAAAAAATAGAACTCCCTGTCTCTCTCTCTCTTCACGTTCCTGCCTCCACGTCCAAGCCAGAATCAGATGCCCTCCATCTCCTCTCTCTCTCTCTCTCTCTCTCTCTCTCTCTCTCTCTCTCTTTTATAACAACAGTAAGGGACCGTGGAAGGAAGAGTCCATGCTGGAGTCGTGAACAGGTGCGAACGAAGGAGAATTCTCTGTTTACGCTAGCTTTTCTTGTGCTGAAGTGTTGGTGGACCCACTTCAGTTGACTTTTATGAAATCCACTCCATCCATTGTCTGGCCCTCAGAAATTCGACCACAGAAGGGTAGTTTTAATTACCTGTTGGCGCGAGCCAGGTGCAAAACTCTGCTGAAATCGGTGCAGGCTGTCCATTTGTGACCATTAAACCCAGTATGTGTGTGAGCATGAATGCACAGGGTCAACGTGGTTTTGACTAGCTCGCAGCCCTCTGCATGATGGACGGTTCAGATCAATCGTCTGATCACGGACGGTGGCCCACAGCTGACCGCAATCTCCGGATTTCCCAGACCGCGAAACAAAGCTTTCGCTCTTACGCTGTGAAATCGGTGCGTCCCATTCCACTTTTTTTCTGAAAAATCCACATCGTCCACTAGATGCAGGATAAAAATTTAGTCGGAGAGGGCCTGTTTTGGATTGTTGCTGATGCGGCCCACTGGATTTTTCTTGCCGCCGTTCGTCCTATGTGTGAACGGCTGGAAGCCCATTATCATTGTTCTTTGGAGTTTTGTCACCTAGGCCTTGCTAATAGGGCCTGTGGGAATTCAATGGACGGTCCGGATCGGGACTTCGAATCAAGATGGTGGCCCACTGCAACGAGTCGGTGGCTCTGTTCGCAGCAACAAATTCCTTCCGTTGAGTTCTTGCAGCGGGCCCACAATTCAAATCATCTGAGAAATCTACACCGTACATTGAATTCTTGGCGAAAAACCGTCTGGAAAAAGTGAGATTTTATTAATTTTCGGTGTGGCCCATTGAATTTTAACCCAGCCATCCATCCTGCATTTTTCATCGATCAACGTCCGTACACATGCATGGGACCAAACGGACATCTAGGCGAGGGTGACACCCACCCTAGAGATGCAATGGACGGTGCTAATCATCCATTTGGATGGTGTGTGGGGCCCACTAGCCAAAAAACTCAAACAGCGTCGGACGCTGTCTCTATGAAGAAGAAGATTGCGGGTCAGCGCCCGTGTTGACCGGCTCCAAATCCGGTGTGATGCATGTGGATTTTCCATGGTACACATGCATCTTGCAATGTGGGGTCCACTGTGACATTTCTGAGAAATCTGCTCCATCCATTCGATTTGACACCCAATTTAAGGAGTTGAGACCAAAGTTGAAGTATATCCAGCAATCAGGTGGGCCCCGAATCAGAGTTTTATGGGCTGTTCTGTCCATTGGGCCATTTCCACACAGATCCATCGGCTGAAATTTTATGTGTACGGTTAATTTATGGTCTTTAGTCCATGTATGAAGTTCTGAGCCAATCGGATGGCGGGAACCCTGTGATCTTGCATTCTGCACCAGTTTCGGGCCTCTTTAATGTGAACGGCTCGATTTTCTCGGATCCCTGATATGTAAATCCGTCAATCTTGGTCCCCTGGGCTCCGTCCCTTGCCTTGGTACATTCTGAGCGTCAAATCTATGCTTTTAACACCTTGTTTCGGTCCAAGCTCCTAAACACACCTTGCATCACAAACACATTTAAAATAGTCTGTTAAATAGTATCATGTTCGTAAATGTAGGCAATAACTAGGGTCTGCTATGCAATATTTGACCCTCAACAGGTTCGGCCAGCCCAACGACCAGCCCAAGGTGGTTCGGTCAAGTTTCTAGCAATGGAACAAATTTGGAATCCAGACTAGTAAGGCCAGCCAAACCTGAGCTTAGGCCAACCGAACTGGGTGTTCGGCCAGCCGAACCTGGGATTAGGCTAGCCGAAGTTTTGAAAGATTTTATCCTGCGATTTCCAGATTCTTATCAGATCCAGCCGAACTGAATCTTGGGCCAGCCGAACTACACAGATCCTTGACTATAAATCGAGTCTTTCTCTTACTCTTTAAACTATGAAAATTCATAGTCTTATATTGTGTTGTAAAGAGAGATCCTTCAAGCATCCTTAAGCTATTTTTGTTGTAATTAATATTTTATTATTAGCTTATTCTATTCTTCTTCTTAACGTTAGATTAAACTATTTTTTATAGAGTAATCCATACTCTACTTTGAGAATGTGGAGAATTGAATATGCAGCAGTAGGGTTTCATTCATTTTATTGAAAATCTATTAGATCCCTTTGTATCTTTTTGTGTTGAACTCATACAACGACTTCATTAATATCTCAAGAAGAAGATCGCTACATTTAAGCTACAATTACGACTTCGACTCGTCAAATTGAAGTTAAGTATTGTCTTTTAAATTATTTCAGTTGAGTTTTTCTAAGATAGCCTAGAAATCTCAATGGGTTTATTTATGGTGACCCCGTAAAATCACAAAGTGGGTTTGATTACGATAGCCCGTGAAAATCGTAATAACTATATAAGGTTGTTAAGGTGATCCTGAAAAACCTTGAAATAGTGAAAGCCAAAATTGTGAGCGTAGTAATTTTAGGAGTGGAGTAGGTTGCATTGAGGCACCAAACCACCATAATTCTTTTGTGCATTATGGTGATTGGATTTTATTATTTGTGTTATTATGCTTTTTTTATTCTTTGCAATTAGTTTAATATTTTGGTTTCAAAAACATTGTGACATAAGGTTGTCCTACCTAAATCTTTTAGGTGTAAGGTTGTACTACAAAATATTTTATATCAAGAATTCAATACTTTGCAAAATTGTATTACATTGATTTATTATTCCGCATTATATCAAGATATTTAGTATTATCCTATTCACCCCCATTTTGGACTTCTATAGCTCGTCTTTTTAAGTGGTATTAGAGCGAGGTTGCTCTCTTTAGGATTAACTTCCTAGAGCTAGATCCAGAGCTATTGGAATGTCAAATTTCGATAGTCTATCCATTTCCAGGCCACCACCCTTTGATGACTCGAACTATTCAGTGGGTGAAAATGGAACCAAGTCCATGAAAGTGTGTGGCAAGCTACCATGACCCAATGGGTCCCTCCAATGTTGGAAGTAGTGGGTGAAAATGGAACCAAGTCTATGAAAGTGTGTGGCAAGTTACCATGACCTAATGGGTCCTTCCAATGTTGGAAGTAGTGGGTGAAAATGGAACCAAGTCCATGAAAGTACAAGTTTATAATCTATGAACTGCAGGTCAGAAAAGTGAAAGTAGTGTTAATGCAAAAGCACTTAATGCTATTACTTGTGCTTTATCACCAGATGTTGAGGGTCAAATATCGCATATTATCCCCCATTTATATCTTGGTTTTATGAACATGATAATGCCCAATGTTTTATTTTACTCATGTTTGTGTTGCAAGGTGAATTTAAGAGCTTAGATTGAAAAGGGTGTTAAAAAGCATGGATTCGATGCTCAAGAATCACCAAAGCAAGGGATGGATCTTAGGAGACCAAGATTGAAGAATTCACATGTCAAAGATCAAAGAAAACTAAGTGAGGAATGAAGAGAATCATAGATTTGAAGTGAAGAAAAAGAATCCTGAAATCATCCTAAAAAAGCATATTCTGAAATTCTAGGTCATTTTGTGAAGTTGCGTGAAGTCTATTTTGGAAAACTGCGTAAATTTGAGGCGATTTCTAGAGTTTTCCAACTAGGTGCAAAAGTTGGAGTTCCATAACTATAAATAGGACTCTCTAGGATGTTCCTAGGCATCTTCTAGGGTTTAAGGAGTGAAGCAAAAGGGTGGAGAAGCCGTCGCTAAGACTTTTTCTTATTCTTCTTTAGTTATTTTCATGTTTTTTTTAAGAGACTTTGGTCTAATCATGTCTATGGTTAGTTAAACCTCTTAGCTAAGGCTAAGAGGTGAAGCTTGTAGCATGATGGGATGTTTCTATTACTTTGATTCATGATTATGATGAACTCCATGGATTCTAATTTGATATTTAATGAATACTTTTAGGTTTTAATGGTTTATTGTGACTCTAATTACAATAGATCTGCAATAGCTTTAAGTATATTCTTTTTCTGATTTGAGATTGTGAAATCAGTAAGTCCTGTTGTTCACCATCGTCCCTTGGTCATGGTAAGGTGATGGAATCCTTCCTAATCTTCACAATTCTCATGCTTTGAGATTATGGGATTGGTAAATCCTATTGTTTGCCATTGTCTCCTGGGCATGGTTTAGTGATGGAATCCTTACCAATTATCATAGTTCTCCTTCATTGAGAATTAGGTCAATAGAAGTTCAAATTTGGTTTTATTGATATATTTTTCAATTGGATAGGATAGGACTCCAATTATAATTGTGTTACTTGAATCAAGCAAGAGGGCTCTCTGACCACTACAAGTAGATCCTTGGCACCCTAGTTCTCACTTTTAAATTCTTAGTTTTAATTACTCTATTCACAATTACTCTCTCAAATACTTCAGAATTAGTTTCAAATCTTCTTCTAGTTCTACTTCTAGTTAATTTCAGAAATGTACAAGTTTTAGTCCCTGTGGATTCGACCTCGGTCTTACTGAGATTATTATTACATCGCGACCCTACACTTGGGGTTGTGAACACCAGATGAGTTCAAAAGAATTATCTCATATGATACAACAAAACAGGGTTGGGATATACTTGAAATAACACACGAAGGAACTAACATTGTCAAGAAATCTAAGATTCAAATCCTTACAATAAGGTTTGAAGAAATCCATATGGAAGAAAACAAATCATTTATGGATTTCTTTACTAAACTAAATGACATTGTTAATTCTATGTGGGGTCTTGGAGAAAAAGTCCCTGAAAGCAAAATGTGTGCAAAAATCCTGCGATTGCTTCCTGACCGGTTCAATTCTAAAGTCACTGCTATATAAGAATTGAGGGACACAATACAATGAAGGTAGAGGAATTAGTAGGATTTCTATAAACCTATGAACGGAATTTTAAAGCTCCCAAAAGTAAATCCATAGCCCTAAAGTCCTCAAAATCCAAATCAAAATATTTGAATAATGAAGAAAATGAGGATGAAATGGCTATGCTTGTTAAAAAGTTTTATAGGATTTTAAAAAATTAAAATAGATTTGATTTTCAAAAACCGATTGACAAAAGAAAAGGAAATTAGAAATCTAAATCTAAAGACTCTCAATGTTTCAGCTGTTCTAAATATGGGCATCTAGCTGCGAAATGTTCTAAGAAGGATAAATCTAAAAGAAGTGGCATGATCGTCACATGGGATGAATCGTCTGAATCTGAATCCGATTCAGAAACTGACAAATCAGATCATGAAATTGAAAATTATCAAAAGGCATTTATGACCATATCTAGGCTTACTTCCCCAAATGAAGATGAAACACTTGATTATGAAATGCCAGGAAGTGATGTTGAAAATGAAGAAGATCTTTAAGTAATCTATGATGCCTTATATAAAGAAAGGTGTAAGATTGTAACAAAATTAAAAATTCAAAAGGATAAATTTGTAGATTTAAAATTAGAACTTGAAAAATCTGTTTTGGAGAAATCACATTTTTTTTTTTATTGTTTTGAGAAAACCAAACTTGAACTCAATAAAAAAAATTCTGAAATTGAAGATTCAAAACTAAAAATAAAAATTTTCTATTAGAAATTACTTCTCTAAGATATTCTAAAGAGACTTGGATGTATACCCAAGGTGACCCGAGACTTGAAAAACTACTATCTGTGTCTCGTTGAAGTAACAGCAAATCCGGCTTGGGTTATACCAAGAGTCGCTCAGAAAAATCTAAAAATACTGCTCCTATATTTGTTAAAGGTGAACTTCAAAATCTAAAGAAGAAACTACATAGGAAATAAAGAAAAAACCTTGTCAAAAACGTTTTTATCCAAAAACTAAGTCCAACTATATAAAAAAATTATAATCCTTCTCTTGCAGATAAAATAGTGGACTTACTTAAGGAACTCTTGAAATCCAAATCTAGAACTATGAGAGTAAATGAGAATAAGAAAAAATATTGCTCTCAAACTAATCATGTTATTAGAGATCCTCCTAAACCCAAAACCATATTGAAATGAGTTCTAAAAAATAAGTGTCTTGTTATCCACACAGCTTTCAGCTAATAGCCATTCAAGATGGTATCTGGACAGTGGATGCTCTAGACATATGACAGGTGATAAGGCGATACTTTCAGACATCAATCACATTGATGGAGGTTCAATAACATTTGGAGATGGTAGTAATTCCAAAATCAGCGGAAGAGGTAATGTAAAACTTTCTAATCTTCCTGTTTTTAAAGATGTTTTATATGTTAAAGATTTGAAACATAATTTGCCAAGCATATTTCAAATCTATGATAATAATCATAGTGTTAAATTTTCTGATCACGGATGTGAAATACTTAATAATCAAGGTCATATAATATTAAATGGTCAAGAACCTCTGAAAATTGCTATATCATTGATGAATCATGTTCCTTAAGTCACTCTTGCTATATGGTCCAAACAGATGAAATTGAATTATGGCATCAACATCTTGGACATGTGAACTTTAGAGATCTATACAAACTTAGCAAGAGAGATCATCTTTGAGACTTATCCAAGTTTTTTTTAAAAAAGTTGGAAAAGAAAGTATATATGTGGTGCCTGTCAAATAGGCAAACAAATTAGGAGTAGTCACAAGAAGGTAAACTCCTTAACCACATCTAGACCCCTCGAATTACTCCATATGGACATTGTTGGACCAACCCGAACAGAGAGTAGAGGAGGTAAAAAATACTTTATAGTTGTAGTTGATGACTACACTAGATATTCATGGGTAGCCTTCTTAAGAGAAAAGTCGGATACTTTTGACGAAGTCAAAAAACTTATTTAATTGCATCCAGACGGAAAAAGAACTGCTTGTGAAAAAGAGAAGAAGTTATCATGAAACAGAATTTCAAAATAGCAATTTTGAGAAGTTTTGTGATGACCATGGAATATTATATGAATTTTCTACTCCTAAAACTCCTCAACAAAATGGCATAGCTGGAAGGAAAAACAAAGTTCTACAAGAAATGGGGACTATTATGCTTAATAGTAAAAAAATAGCAAAAAAATTATGGGCTGAAGCTGTCAACACTGCTTGTTATATTATTAATTGAGTATATGTAAGAGCAGGTTTAAATAAAACAACTTATGAACTCTGGTCTAACAAAAAACCATCAAAATATTTCCATACTTTCGGAAGCAAATGTTTCATTTTAAGAGATATGAAACATCTGGAAAATTTTGAAGCAAAAAGTGATGAAGGTATTTTTCTAGAGTACGCTATAAACACTAGAGCATATCGTGTCCTAAATAAAAGAACCAAAGTGATACAAGAATCCATAAATGTTGTAATTGATGATCAAACTATCACTCCAATTGATAAACACGATGATAAGGTTTTTATATTCAATCAATCAACACCTTCATCAAAAACAGATACAACTGAGAATAGACTAGTCAAAGACCATTCGACTAATCAAATTCTTGCTAACCCTCACACTGGTGTTCAAACTAGAAGACAAGTTGAAAACATATGTAATCATGTATGCTTCACTTCCCAGATAGAACCATCAAATGTAAATGAAGCCTTAGCTGATGAAAATTAAATTTTAGCTATGCAATCAATTTGTTAGGAATGATGTTTGGTATTTAGTGCCTAGACCATCTGACAAACATGTGATTGGAACTAAATAGATATTTAAAAATAAATCTGATGAATTTGGAAATATCTTAAGAAACAAAGCAAGATTAGTTGTATATGGTACACCCAAATTGAAAGAGTCGACTATGATGAAACCTTTGCTTCAGTCGTTCGTCTTGAATCCATCAGACTATTTATCTCCGTCGCATGCCATAAAAACTTTAAAATTTATCAAATGGATGTCAAAAGTGCTTTCTTAAACAGTGATTTAAATGAAGAAGTTTATATAGAACAACCTAAAAGTTTCGAAGATCCTACACTTCCTAACAATGTATACCGTCTTAAAAAGGCCCTGTATGGATTGAACAAGTTCCTAGAGCCTGGTATAAAAAATTAACAAGATTTCTTCTTAGTTAAAATTTTTAAATGGGTAGTGTTGATAAAACCCTATTCATCAAAAGACTTAATGAAGAACTGTTGATCATTCAAATATATGTAGATGATATTATCTATGGATCGATAAATGATAACCTTTCTTCTAAGTTTGCAAAATCTATGAAATCAAAATTTGAGATGAGCATGGTGGCAGAATTAAACTATTTTCTTGGACTTCAAGTGGAACAAATTGAAGATGGAATTTTCATATCTCAAACCAAGTATGTGATAAACTTAGTTAAGAAATTTGGGTTTGAGAATGGTAAAAACTTTGCTACTCCCATCGCTACAACACTAAAATTATCTAAAGATGACACAGGTAAAAGCATTGATCCTCATCTTTATCGTAATATGATTGATAGTCTCTTATATTTAACAGCTTGTAGACCTGATATCTCTTTCAGTGTAGGCGTATGTGCCAGATATCAATCTAACCCTAAAGAATCTCATTTGGCCGCAATAAAAAGAATAATTAGATATGTTGCCAGTACTGTTAATTTGGGTTTATGGTATCCTCATGATACATCTTTACAAATTGCTGGTTATACTGATGCTGATTGGGCAGGTAATGTGGATGATAGAAAATCCACTAGTGGTGGATGTTTTTATATTGAAAATTGTCTTGTCTCTTGGATGAGCAAGAAGCAAAACTCAATATCATTATCCACTACTGAAGCTGAATATATTGCGGTTAAAAATGCATGCACGCAATTAATGTGGATGAAAAGGATGTTAGCAGACTATGGTTGTGTAACGCCCTGAAAATCGGGGGTCGAGCATAAACTCAACTCCCGAGTTCCAGAACATCACTTATTGTATTCGTGCATTGAACATGAGTGAGATTAAGCCAAAACAGCATATCATACTCTAGAGACAGTTAATTTTGCAAGCGGAAGACTATGATAGATAGATAAAATATATAAACTATGATGAGTCTCCAGAGTGTGATAACATTACCAAAGTTAAATAAATACAAGTACAGTTCTAAAATGTACCAAATGTGTAAGTTAATGTCTTCTATTGGATACCACGCCCCGAGGCAATACAAGTACAGTCTTCATAGACCCATCGAGGGTTACATGATAGAGAACTCCTCCTCATCACCATAGAAGTAGTCGGCTCTGCTTCATAAGCATCGTCATCATCCGAAATTCAACAAATCTGTTTGGTGTGTACAACATGTCCCGTAACGTGGGAGTGAGTAGCTAACTCGGTGGAACAATAAAGCATAGGTTAACATGTTATCGATGGTAAATCAAGCACTCCTAGTTACTCGATTAATGCAAGTATGAATGCGAGGTATGATGGATGCCCTCACCGACATACTCCCTCATGCGACACCATCTCACGTTCGCGGCATGCTTACATCCCACAGTGCTCCACATCTTTCAGGAACATGCGATGCATGATGAGCATGATTACCGAGTTTTTAATTAGTCCATTTCAAACAGCAGGATTGGGAAACTAAGGTACCTCCCCTGTATCATTCCCAAACATGATCCATTCTAGGGTCGTCGGTCCTAGTTAATATCGATGATGGTGTGTTTTCTAGGTCTTGCGAGAGTGCTGTGAACATTACGCACAAAGGTTGCACCACTCCCCCATCACCCCTTAAACGATTCATCACTATGAGAAAAGAGGCCTAGTTCATACTCTATATATCGCGGCGAACCCTAAGGCGCACTGCGACTCTGAGAATATGCTCGAGGTCACTACAAAGGTCGCTGAAGTACATTACGCACAAAGGTTGCACCACTCCCTCATCACCTTATCAATGTAGGCCGACAACGCGAATATAGTGTCTCATACCACCATAATCGGCTCACGAGTTAAGTTGCTCATTGGTCACTACAGGGAGGCACGTAGCCCGGCCGTGGGCCGACTTGACTCGACCACGGTGTCCCATACCACCATGCCCGGCTCATGAGTCTTAGCGGATCGAGGTACCATGGTTAATAGGGTTTTCACTGGTAAGTTTGGTACCCTAGGTTCAAGCATTAGTGACCAAACTGGTGAACATACATAAGACAGATCGGGTTGCTTGACGAGCCTAGCTAGCCCGAGCGCACAACAAGTTAAATGACATGAAGTGCATAAGCACTTCGCGTGGCCAACCACTATCGCCAACTGAAGTACGACTCGAGTTCATCGAACACATCTCACGCGGAAAATGAATCACAGCCACGAATTCAATTCTGGTACCGATTATCTAGACTATAAACATAGCCCCAAACACAATCAATTTCAAATAGTAAAGCAGTAATGGATCAAGGTTCAAATCATATAATCAAAGTTTGATAATGTCCGTTTAGGGCTGCCAGGGCTGTTGCACGCCTCCGTTGCAGCACTCCCCCATCACCCAAGACGGATCGTACAACGTAAACATGAATTTAACATATGCATTACATAAATAAAATCATAGAAGCAGTTGAGCATGTTATAAAGCACAACACAAGCATTAGTTTGTACATATTCAATTTCTAATCACACAGTTATTCAAGGAAATCATACACATATTTAAAGGAGTTGAGAATCATATCTCAACACCCTTAAACATTACAATCTACTAACTACTACTCATTCAGACATTTCAATAAACACTTTAAAATACAGGAATCAACATACATGACATATGTTGATCACAGAGGTATAAGGCCAAATCCTTTCACTAGGGAGTTACCCCAATCATAACACGCATACACCCATGACGGATAGTCATGGCAAGCAGGAATCCAAGTTCCATATTCCTTCAGTTATTTTCACAAACGCTTGGGCCACACATTTTAGCATATATAGTGTGTATTGGCCGTGGCGTGATTTACGGTAAATCCTTTCGTCAAAGGGGTATTGCCAATACAACAATCAATTATCCATGACAATTAGTCATGGCGAGCACGAATGAGAATTCTATACTCATTCAGCCATTTTCACAACACTTAGCATACACTATTACAACATACATGGTGTATGTTAGCAAAACATGTATTAGGGCTATCCTTTAGCCAAGTGAGTATTTTATCCATGTATAATATATTACTACAGCAAATAATCATGATAAATATATCTCCAAAATTTATACGTATACAGTATTTTCTAGAATACGCATTTTCAACATACATAGTGTATACAAACAAACATGTATTACGGCGATTCTTTTCGCCAAATAAGTAATTTATCCATATGTCATATAATCATACGACACATAATCATGGCAAACACATTTCCAAAATATACATGTATACGGCACTCCTTACAATACAGTATTTTTACATACATAGTGTATATTAGTAAAACATGTATTTCGGCGAATCCTTTCGCCAAATAAGTCTTTTATCCATATATCGTATATCCATACGACAAATAAACATGTTAAACACATTTCCATAAAAAATACGTATACGGTATTTTATACGAATACCTAGAGTATGTGAAATTCCAAATTCTACGATTCTAATCGAAACAGAAAACGGAAAGCACTTTGTACATGTGCAATTGCATGCAGATCATGAATCTACCATTATCTGACATTGAAAGTATTGAAAACTGTAACCTATACACCTAAAGTCCTCACCTTGTGTTGTAGAATCATAACGGAGTCGATAGGTTCGCTAAGGTTCCGTATACGGGAGTTTAGCAGCCTAAAGAATGAAACAGGTTAGCTATTCCATAATCTACAACCTATACAACCCTAAAACAGATTAGGGTTAGGGTTTCTTACCGAGAAACGATCTTGGAATCGTAGGAAAGCGATGAGAGAGCGGTGGAGCCCGAATAGTAGGAACAATGAAAGCAGGAATTCCTCCCACATCTCCCTCACTTTCTCTCTCTTTTCCCTCTCTCAAATCCAAATTCGTATGGCTGGAATGGGAGAGGGTTTAAGGTCCTTTTATAGCCTAAAAATTCCCCGAAATAGACTCAGGTTCAAGGGTTACTACTAATATAGGTATTTCGTCACTTTTCCGGCTCAAAAGAGAGGTTCTGGTAGCCCTCCTTGAGCCAAACGTCAGACTTAAGCTCACCACCTATGGATTTATGTGGGATTACATTTTCGACTCGATCGGATTCCCAGATCACACGTGGCGGACCACTTTCAGTTCAACGGTCAGTGGGCCACGATCAGAAATTCCAAGTATATGTAAATGTTCCTGAAATTTTTCTTAATCCGAGGGTGTAATTTGGTCGGATTCGACGGTCTAAAGTTGCTTATCCGACACGCAAGTTTAAAGGTGCGATCACTATTCCTGATATTTATTTTGGAATAGGAATAGTGTTTTTCACACACCCTCGCTCCGAATCGAAACGAATGGCGGTGGGACATCGGATGGACCTGATTTTTGAGATGATTGTCAAGCCCAACGAGGTGATCCTAAGTCCTTAACTTTGTGTTAATCGGATTTCCAATGTGCGGTCTAGACCTAATACGAAGTTTCATTTCATTCCCGAGAGCAGCCGGGAAATGAGATTGATCCTAGATTTTGGGGTAACCTAGCGTCAATGATTCTACAAGTTTTGGGTCTTGCAGAACGTATTTAAAGTGATTCGAATGGATTTCGTAGCTAATCTGGTTTCACACCTAGTTACTTTGTCTCATTTCTAAAGGATTTAGTCCTAAGTGATTTCTGGTCGAGGTGGTACTCAGGCCTTTGTAGTTTGTATATAAAGTGACCCAAGTTATACTACTTAGCTAGTTTAAGATAGTGTCTAGGGTGAAAGTTCTTAGAAAAATTGGAAGATCAAGGTGATAAAGGGTGAGATTTGTGAAGGAAATGAGTTCAAAGGCGGCTTTAGACTTTGGGATTCAATTCTGACAAGTTAATGAGGTATTAGGATCGACCCATTGCCTAAGGACATCTAATCCCAGGTTGGCAAAAATCCAGGGCGTTACAGGTTGTAAGACTCGTAACCTCGCGAGACCTTCCATACACTTCTACTTAAATAACAACATGTTCCCGATGGAGCAGATCAATGAGTTTTGATCGTTACCCTACTTTTGTACTGCAATACCCCGAGACTTATACCTTAGCGAGCGCACAGGCGCTACGATTCCAACGCCATGCGACACGCCCCATTTCGACCCTTAAATTAGAAATTATAATTTTGGCACAATCCGATATGGGCTACACAATGCACGCGGGCCCCACTTGCACAAATCTCCATATTGTCAAATCAATCAATCCATGAACCCATCCATCAATCAAGCCATCCATCACTTATGTCACTCTTTCCCCATTAGTCAAACAAACCCATGCCATTCTCATGCAACCCATACCCCTACCTATGCTAGCTAGATTCTTTTCTTCTTTTTTTCCATTTTACCCCTCCATCTTCCCCTTATTCCCTCCTTATTGTAAAATCTCTACCACTAAAATACTCTAATTCCCTCTCATTTTTACCATTTTCTAGTAAGAGTAGAGAGGGATTAAGAGAGAGTGAGAAAAATATTAGCAAGACTAAGGAGAAATTAAGAGAGAGAGAGAGAGAGAGAGAAAAGAAAGAAAGATTAGGGAGAGATTTAGAGAAAAGAAAGAGAGATTATGAGAGTATTAGGATAGATCAAGAGAGTAAGAGTAAGAGAATAGAGAAAAGAGTGATTAGAGGAGGTTAGGGGTGGAGAGGAGCTTGGTGGACCGTTCGATCGCCGATTCAAGCCGATCCAACCATCCATCCTTCTAAGTGAGTGCATGAGAGGGTCAAAACCCTCCCATTCTTTGTGATTTCTCTATTTTGGTGAGCCCTTAAGGGTGGGACCCACCTTTATCGTGTATTGAGTATGTGGTGGACCCCATAGTAGCGGGGGCCCACCATGATAGCCGGATTTATTTCCCTTCCTTTCCCTTTCTTTTCTTATTCTCATGGTGTTGTGGGACCCACAAGTGGGCCACGCTATTGAAAATCGTGTCCCACACACTATCATAGCGTGGACCACCTTGTGTGGCCCACTGTGATATTTATTTTCTTTTTAAACCAGTTGATTGTGTAAGCACACTAGGATGGTGAAAATACACTAAAAATGGATGTGACCCAAAGCTTCTTGGCCCCACCATGAGTTGGACATTCAAATGGATGGAGTGGATCTCTTAGGTGGGCCCTACCTTACCATTAAAACACAAGAGAGGGAGAGGGGTAGTGGCACCATCGTTGTTGGACACAGAGACATATCTCTGGCACAATTACCTTCCAAAGCCACCATGTAGACTTCTCTCATGGCCTCATCATGATGTATGTGTGTGTGTGTGTGTGTGTGTGTGTGTGTGTGTGTGTGTGTGTGTAGGGAAAAGGTACTATGCGCTCGAGCTCACGATAAGCTCCCATGAGGTTGAGCTGTGTGGGCCCCACCATGATGCGTGTCGACCATCAACACTGTGCATTTGATGGGTCCTCTTTAAATTATGGGATATCCCAAAAATCAGCTGTATATGGAACTCAGGTGGGCCATACCATCTAAAATCATGTGAAGACATGTCAAAAACATATAAAATCACTTGGTGGGGCCCACCTGAGTTTTGAATGCTGCTGAAACTTGGTCTGAACCCTCATCCAAGTGGGACACACATAATGGATGGGCTGGATTTGCAAACAACATCTCAGTGGGCCTAAAAAATGATTATGAATGTTTTAATAGTGCATGGCCCCTCTCAACTTTTGTATGTGGTGTGGCCCACACAAGTCACCGATTGACTTGATTTTTGAGACCTAGGCCCAAAATGGAATGGTGCATCTGACTGATGGGGTAGATGTTCGAAATGCATCACGGTGGGGCCCACACAGCTCGACCTCATGGGACGTTCCCATCAGCTCGAGCACATAGTACCTTTTCCCATATATATATATATATCATCAACACCATCCATCCGATTTCCCTTCTCATTTTACACGTTGAGCTAAAAAATGAAGCTAATCCGAATACCAGGTGGGTCATACCACAGATACTAAGGGGTCGTGTTACCCACATCATTTCTTACTTTGCATGGGAGGTTTGGAGTGAGTTTTCACTCGTGGGATCCATATTGATGTATTTCTTAGATCCACACCATCTATCCATTTGCTGCCTCATTTTAGCCGTGGAGCCCAAAAATCTACCCGATCCAACCATCAGGTGGACCACACCACAACCAATGGTGGTAGTGGGAGCACCCCTCACGTCAACCATACAGAGGTGGGGTGGGGGTGTCCCAACCATGGACCCCACCTTGATGTATTTGTTTAATCCATGCCATCCACCACCTTCTCCATGTCATTTTAGGCTATGAGACAAAAAATGAGATAAATCCAAGTTCCTAGTGGACCGCACCGAGGGAAACAAAGTCCCACTATTGGAACTTTCTAAGGCTTGCTGTTGTGTGTATAAGTGGTAGACCTATCTATCATTAGACTGCTTTGGTTCATAAAGAGATGACAAATATAATGGACGGAATGGATTATCCACTAGTGGACCCCTCATAGTAGAATAAAATAAAAATAAAGCAAGAAAGATAAAAACAAGAAAAAAGCATATCACTGGACGTTATTGCCAATTGATGGTGAGGGTGGAAGCCTCATTGGGTTGCCCGCCCCCGTGGACCTCACCATGATGGATATATTTAATCCACACCGTCCACCATCTTCTCCATATAATTTTAGGCCATGTACTAAATTTTGAGGAAAATCTGAGTCTCGAGTGGGCCGTACTAAGGATATTAATGTCTATCTGTTGAAACATTGTAGGGCCCGCTTTGGAGTCCCTGGTCATCCAAATCAGGCCTAGTCAGAGTCTATTTGACCTTATTCGAGGTGGCCAAGATGGTTAATGGATTAGATTATCTACTTGGGGCCTACGTTAATCGTGTATGCAAAACATACAATGAATATAATAATAACATGAAAAAACGCATGGATGCACGTGTGCGGTGACCCATTCTTGGTCAATTTTGGGTCTCACAAGTGGGACCCTGTTATAATGTTTATATTGAATCTACATCATCCATTGTCTTTTCAAGATCATTTTAGGCCTTGGGTGAAAAGATGAGATAGATTCGGGTCTCAGGTGGGCCGCAATGAGGAAAATAAACCATTGCTGTTGAAATCTTCCAAAGCTCACTGTGGAGTCATTGTTCATCCAAATCAACCTAAATTAGAGCCCATTAGACTCCCTCGAGATGGACTATACGGTAAACGGAGTAGAAAATCCACCTGGGGCCTGCACTGTTAGTGTATTTAAAAAAGAAAAAAGAGAAACAATCGAAAGAAATGTGTTACTGGGCATTTTTGCCCAGTGACGTGAGGGCTTAAGGCACCTTGGGTGGGTGGGCATCGGTCCGGGTCGGAGTGGATTGGGTTAAACCCGACCAGATCCGAAATGACACTGGCTTAACCCGGACTCGATCAGATCCAGAGTCAAATTCAGGTCACCTAATCCGAACAGAATCGATACTTGATTCTCCTGACCCGAACCTTGTCTGACTCGGTCAAAGAAACCGAGTCGGATCGAGTTGGATACTATTCGGATATGTGTGAATTTAATTTAACGTTTTATATAATGTGGTACACTTCAACTTTTAATATATGTTATTTTTTTTGTTTAAGGTTAAATTGATGTGTCAAATTGGATGAACGACTTAGAAAAAACATATACATCAAGGTGGGCCCTACATGGCTCTGAAAGAGCATTTCACTCGCATATTTAGGTTTTCATTGGAGGTTACTTTACGTGCACGACAAGAATTGCAATATTAGCTTTTTACATATAAACAGTTTTGATTTGGTTTCTATATTAGCGAGCTACATGGGTTTAGTCATGGAGTATGTGTTATATCCAAACCTTCCATCTATTTGGTGATCTCGTATTAAGGCTTGAGACGAAAAATAAGACAGATCTAGCCATTAAGTGGACCACACGAGATATTTAATGGTGAAAATTATTCTCTGTTACTATTTGTGGTGTGGTCCAAAAGATCTTTAGATATTATTAATTTTTTGCATAATACTCTACAATTATATCTAAAAATATATGAACGGTTTAAATATAATAAATACATCACTGTGGGCCCATATAACTTTGATTTCCTTTGAACCGTTTGTCCAACTTGGAACTCGAGGAGCGTTAATCTCGTCTCCGCACGTCCCTAGCCAGCTAGCACGCTGCAGAAGCGGATAGTGTACCATGTAACTCAGTACGCTACGTGTACTGAGTAAACTCTGTGGGGTCCACTGTGATTTATCTATTTTATCTACTCCGTCCATCCACTTTAACTGATAAGTTTATAATTTCATCCCAAAAATGAGATACATCTAAATCTCAAGTGGACCTCACCACAGGAAATAGTGTGAATTGAAATTCTACTGTTGAAAATTTCTTAGGGCTCACAGAAGTTTTCGATCAAGCTGATATTTATTTTCCACCTTCATCCATGTCTGCGTAATCTTATGAACGGATGACAAATAAAAATCACCGTGGCCCTAGCAAGGTTTCAACGGTAGAAATAACTGTGGGGCATGGAACTTTGATATCCTTTGAACCGTTGTACAACTCGGAGCTCGAGGAGCTTGAGTGCTCGTCTCCGCATGACACGTACCTACTACAACAGCTATGTAGCCGGAGGTGGATGTCAGCGGACTGACAGACATCATGGTGGGAAACGGATTGGCTACTTCCCCTGGCACCAGCCCGGTGGGTCCCACCATGATATATGTGTTTCATCCCTTCCGTTCATCCATTTTAACTGATCATTTTAGGGCTTAATTCCAAAAATGAGAAGGATATAAGTGTAAAGTAGACCACACCACAGGAAAAGAATGTTGATTGGATATCCACCATTAAAATCCTCCAGAGGCCTACTGTACTGTTTATTTGACATCCAATCTGGTGATTAGGTCATACACACCCAGATGAAGGGAAAAAACAAAGTTCAGCGTGATAAAAAACTTTGTGGCCTTCAAAAAGTTTTTAATGGTCGATGTTCATTTGACACTGTTCCATGTAATGTGGTTCATTTGAGAGTGGGATATATCTTAATTTTGGTCTCGTACGATAAAATGATCTAGAAAAATAGATAGACGGCGTGGATGAAGCACATACATCATGGTGGGGCTCATAAAGCACTGACCACCAACCATTTGCGGGTGGCAGGTGCGTAGCCAATCCGCCGGCTACCATGGTGTTGCAGAGAACTTTGTTATGTAGCATAAAAGTTCTAAATATGAATATAAATATATGAATATATATGGTCTGGATCTGTTCCATTCGAATCGGATCCAATCGGATCGGATTTCGAATCGAGTCGGTTTGGGACAAGGCTTATTCGAATCCTATCCGAAAATATTTTGGATCTATATTATGCTACCCGATCCTGATCGATCCTGACCATTGGTTCTGTTCGAATCGGGTCGGATCGGGTCAAATCCACCGGATCGGGTATAAAATGCCCAGCTCTAGGTGGTTGTGCCCACACATGGGACCCTACATGATGTATATATCATATCCACTCTGTTCATCTATCTTATTAGACCATGTTAGCCCATGGGCCCAAAATTTAGGTTAATCCAAATCTCAGGTGGATCGTACCATAGCGTAATGTGGGAGTAGAAACCTTTTAGAGTTGGGGTTTCTTAGTTTTGGGATCCCTTAGACTTGGGAATCCCCGGAATTTAGATCCCTTAGGTATTTGGTTATGTTTTGCATCTTGGATTCAAATCCTTAAATTAGTTGGTGTGTGGATGTAGAAACTATGGTTTTATTAAATCCATTTAAACATATACTTTGTTTGAACTGATGAAGTCCCAAGACTCAGATGGGCCATGAGCAGATGATCACATCCTAGTGACTAACCAATGATCTGAAACTATCAATTTACATCAACAATGACTAGATGGTGTAGATCATTCTACTAAAGTAATTATAGTTATGTCATTGATAATCTGATTATTTTGGGACATCATTAGTGGGCCATGTGCCTAAATAGATTGGTAGCCTAGTGACACATGTATTGTATATGTGGGTCCATTCGGGTCACTCCCAATGGACTACGCCTTATTATATATATTCTATTCATGCCTTGCAGGCTACATGAGGAGCTGATGTTAGTCTAACATGGGTCATACCACATAGACTTCTATATTTTTAGTAGGACATGTCATTCAGTTCCCACTCTATGTATATGATGTGCCGATTAAGGCCGATTATTGTCTAACATGTCTGATAACATGCTAGTGTACTTGGCCTGGTAGGACACACTAAGAACATACTTAGTATAGTGACATCATGCCCAGACATATGCCCATTAGCATCATTTGTATGCATGTTGTGGTTGGTGATTGATCATAATATACGCCATTGGGCTGAGATACTTAGGGTACTCCATATGAGATAGGGTTGCCCCACATGATCGCGTGGTACGCACAGGTTTGATGCATGACTTGGATGGTATGACTCATGCATTTCGCATCTTGTATGTTACAATCACTTTATGCCCTAGCGACATTAGGGTTATGGCCTCCACAGGCATATCGTGGATGACCAGATTAGATACCGAAAATATCTGTTCTAGCATTAGGGTGCTATGGATGTCCTTGGGTGAAAGTCCTTAAACCCTTGCAGTACCAGTAATATGGTTCAACGTCGAGACCGAGTGGATAACATGAGTGTCCAAGTGCTGAATACTAGTAGGCCGCATCTCCCACTGTGTTGTGGTCGGTTAAAAAGGGGTGTGATCTTATCCACCAGAGGGTAGGGGGCTGTAAGCTAGGTTGAGTTTAACTAGCTCGTAAATTGGTCCGCTATCGATGAGCCGGGTGGGCATTGGCATACCACTGGCAAGGCAGATAGTTAGGTCTCTTTCACTCGCTTGGTCATGTGTGTGATGGGGCGGCAGCTAGTGTTGGAGTGTACTAGACTCCGATGATGTTTCCGGTGATGAATCGTACTGATACGTGGACTAGTTGAGGATTGTCATGCTTGTGTTGCATCTCTAGCATATGACATTCGGCCATGTAAGCCCTACATTGCATAGCCTTGGTATGGCTAACATCATTTATGAACTTGCCAGTTTAGCCTTCCATCATTTCCACTTACTCTGACATTTGTATACTTAGCACATGCATTGCGCACACATGCACACACTCTCTAAGCTTTGTAGTAAGCTTATACACGTTCGTTACGTGCAGGCTATGCTTGACCGCAGTAGCATGAGGCAAGAGCATGTGCTCGATCTTTTGAAACTTTGTTATATGATGTATTTTCCTTTCAGCATTGTACTCAAATATTATTTTAGTGGATATGTGATAATGTTTTGGTGACTTGGGTACACTTATGATTATGCTCCTTTATAAAAAAATTCACCCTAAAAATTCTCCTTGTAGAATTCCAGGGTTGAAACTTGGCATATGGGAGCTAGGAGCCGAGGATGGGGTACTACAGAGGCTGTTGGCACCGAATTCGGTGGCCGAAAATTTTGTGAGCCCGGTTCCCGAGTTTGGGGCGTGATAATGGTATTGATCAAGAAATAATGCATTTATACTGTGATAATACCAGTGCAATAAATATATCTAAAAATCCTATTCAACATTCTCACACTAAGCACATTAATATTCGATATCACTATATTAGAGAATTGGTTGAAAGCAGATGTGTTATACTTGAATATATTAATACTGAAAAATAGCTTGCAGATATTCTGACAAAACCTTTTGATATTGTCGGATTTTTTAATTTACAAAATGATATTAGTTTTTGCAGTATTTATTAATTATTGTACATTGCAATTTATTGTTTTACATTTTTTCTTTAATAAAATAATGTTTATTCATGTCATTTTTTAATAAAATTTTTTTATATTCGGCTAACCCTGAGCTGACCGCCTGGTTCAGCCAGTCGAGGACGTGCTCGGGCTAGCTGAACCGTGCACAAATAGGTTTTATTAGGCATTTTTTTTTTCAAAACCCTCATTTCATTCTCATCTTCTTTGGTCAACCCTTGGATTCCTTCGGCCAACCCATCACTCTAGTGTCCTTATAAGTGATTATTTTTTAGTTTTCCCCTAGATTTAAGTTCCTTATTATGTATTATAGATTTCATCATCTTTCTTGAATCTAGAATCCTATTTTGTTGGGTTTTTTATAGAAATCTGATCTAGATCTTTTCCTTCCATTTGTTGGTATTTCTTTTACAAAGTCTAGTCATTCTCTATCATGACATATCGCTCTAAGCATACTGTGTGAGGCCTTTAAACTGGTTCTTCCTCTCAATCCGTTAATCGGGTTGTGGGTTCTATCCATTTGCTAGAAAATGTGTGGGATTTTCGTGCACGTAATATTTTCATTGAGCACGCCGTTAATACAAACCATATTGCCCAATTCGGTCTTGTAGAAATTCTATCTGTGGTAGGATGGGAAAAGACTTTTGTGTGGGGTGATGCATCTTATCGGTCTATTGCAAGAGTTGTATGCATATATAAATACTGCGTCTTTAGAACAATTAACATTTTTCATTCAGTTTGTAGAAGATAGTTTTTATTAACTCCTTCATCATATCACCAATCTTAGATATTGATATGCGGAAGAGGGAATCTCTATTCCACCAATCTTTGAAGATATGTACCAAACGGAAAGAGAGTCCCTCACTAGGGAGTTATGCAGTTTTAATGCAACCTGGTGTAACCATAACTCGCTCCCCACCTACAATCTTCTTCTAAAATACCGTGTCCTGCATTGTATTTTCACTTTGAATGTTTATCCTTGTCGTGGGAATAAGATAAACCTTACTCCCTATATGATGCGTATCCTTCATTCAGCTGTTTCTGGTATCTGTATCTTTCTTCCATTTTTTTATCACCAATCAGATCATCGAGTACCGTCATCATCCTCATCATGGCTATATTCCTTTTGCATATCTCATGACTTGCATTGTATTACACTATAATGTTCAAATCCCTGCAATTGAAGCACCAAAGTCTGTGCTCCCATTTAGTAATGTTCATCTCAACATGATGCAACTTGAACTAAGGCTTGAGTAGCGAGGAGATCAGGAAGGTGTTCCTGAAGAAGATGTCAATATGAATGATATCTTTGCAGATCTGGAAGAATCTGATGATACCAATGACTCTGACTTCTTGCCCTCTCAGTTCTCAGAGAGGTTGGATAATTTAGAGAAGAATGTGGATGACCTACATGCTTCTCAATAACAACAGATAAAGTACATGCAAAAGTACTTTCATCATTTCAACAGGAGTCTAAGGATTAATGACCCTGACATGCCGGCACCATCCTCCTCTAGTTCTGACTAATTAAATACTCTTAGCTTGTAATAACTTGCTATATTTTTACTCTTGCTGACATAAATCTGCATATGACACTATGCTATGCTTATTTTATGCTACTAAATCCTTATGTTATTTGCTCCTTATATTCATTGTGCTTCATTGATTGCTTCTTCCTTTGTCAACTTTTGACAAAAAGGGGGAGACATATGTTATATTTTTGTGATATGGATATGAGATCAATATCATCATTTCTCTCAAGTTTATGAGCACACACATATTTACATGCACTCTATGAACCATATTTTTGCAGATATGACTAAGTGCTTAGGGGGAGTGATACATATGCATGATCTCAGGGAGAGTAATAAGATTAATAGTGTCGACTCAAAAGATTTGTGTTGTTTGAGACGTTGAATATGTTATGCTGAGTTGTATTGTTATTTAAGTCATTTTTGTCACGAAATTGACAAAGGGGGAGATAGTAAGAGCTTATACTTAAAGCACATTTTAGTTTGTCAAATTTCATAGTCTGGTTACGATCGCAAACTTGACTGAAGACAAGTTATCAACTCGATCAAGTATTTGGAAAGAAGGCTCAATATCTCAAAGTAAGACTTTCATGATTTGAGGTTAAGAACACTTCGTATAAGTCAACCTACAGGTCGTATAAACCTAGTTTGACCATAGGTTAGGTGTATTTCACTCATGCATATTTTGAATCATATTTAATGTTAAATACATTCAAGTTAGGTCAGCCCAAAGTTTGGTTTGACTGGCCTAACTACTTGGACTAACCCTATAAGATTTGGACAAAATTCAGATTTCAAAAGATTTTTTTTTGCGGTAGATTCGGCCAGCCCAAGGTGGGGTTCGGCCAACCGAACCTAACTTCGGCCAGCCTAAGGTGGTTCGGTCAAATTTCCAGCAATGAAACAAATTCAGAATCTAGACCAGTTAGGCCAGCCGAACCTGAGCTTAGGCCAGCTGAACTGGGTGTTTGGCAAGCTGAAGTTTTGAAAGATTTTATCCCGCGATTTTCAGATTCTGATTGGAACGTAATCTTTGAAGTTCGGCCAGCCGAGCTGAATCTTGGGCCAGTAGAATTACACGGATCCTTGGCTATAAACAGAGGCTTTCTCTTACTCTTTAAACCACAAAAATTTATAATATTATATTGTGTTATAAAGAGAGATCCTTCAAGCCTCCTTGAGGTATTTGTGTTGTAATTCATATTTATTATTAGCTTATTCTATTCTCCTTCTCAAAGTTAGATTAAACTGTTTTTGATATAGTAATCCATACTCTACTTTGAGAATATATAGGGGAATTAAATCTACAGCAATAGAGTTTCATTCATTTCATTGAAAATCTATTAGATCCCTTTGTATCTTTTTGTGTTGAACTCATACAATGACTTCATCAATATCCCAAGAAGAAGATCGCCACATTTAAACTACTGCTACGACTTTAACTCGGCAAATCGAAGATAAGTACTGTCGTTTAAATTATTTCAGTTTGGGTTTTTCTGAGATAGCCTAGAAATCTCAACGAGTTTGTTTGTGGTGACCCCGTAAAATCACAAAGTGGGTTTGATTGTTATAGCCCGTGAAAATCGTAATAACTATATAAGATTGTTAAAGTGATCCTTGAAATAGTGAAAGTCAAAATTGCGAGGGTAGTAATTTTGGGAGTGAAGTACGTTGCATTGAGGCACCAAACCACTAAAAATCTTTTGTGCATTGTGATGATTAGATTTTATTATTTGTGTTATTGTGTTTTTCTTATTATTTGCAATTAGTTTGATATATTGATTTCAAAGACATCGTGATATAAGGTTGTCTTACCTAAATCTTTTAGGTGTAAGGTTGTCCTACGAACTATTTGATATCAAGAATTCAATACTTTGTAAAATTGTATTACATTAATTTATTATTCTGCATTATATCGAAATATTTGGCATTGTCCTATTCACCCCCCACCCCCCCCCCTCTAGGATTTCTATAGCTTGTCTTTTCAGTCCTCAATGTAAAAGATATAAGCATGCAATGTAAATGAGACAACGAAAAGAAAGGAGAAGTGATGGAAAGGAAGTACCTGAAGAAGTAGAATTTATGTTATTCCAAGGATCTCGGTGTGAAGATGGGTTAGCACAAAGACTAGACAAATCGAAAGTAAACTACCCTAATCCTATGAAAGCAATAAATTCTAATCCTAAACTAGGAAAGCAAGGAAAATCTACTCAATCACGCAGTAAAGTTCCTCCTCCGGCCAGTATCTTGATAAATATCTCAGTAGGTTTCTCAACAAGATCATCCAAAAGCCCTTTTTGCAATAGGCTTGGATGCCCTGGAGCATGAATGTCCAGAGAAATTTATGCACCTTAGCATAAAGTTTCTTTTTAATCTCCTGAGGTGTACAAAGTATATATGATTCACCTGTGACCAAAAAAGTTTCAATGTTAGCATAACATGGTGAATTAGAAACTACAAGTAGATGAAATTTAGAAAAAATTCTCAGTAGGTGGTGTAGTCTCAACACATTTTGAAGTTTCAGACTTTGGTTCAATTGTACGAAAGGAGAGGTTTCAAAAAATTGATTCCCTCGGTTAGTATCAACTAGCGAGGTATTGTCTCACAAGGCATTCACCATATCTTATATCATGGGATCATTTGAATCTGCAAAGTATGCCAAGCATTCTTTTAGAGAGTTGAGAGAGTCAGTTGAGAGGGCCTTGTTCTCCATATTGAAGTCTGTGATGATGTGCCCAACGATTCCATCGTCTTTCAAAGTGAATTGAAGCATGTTCTCTTGCTCTTCATCTTGGTGAGAATAAATTATCATCGGATGTCTCTTGCCTTGCCCTGCATAGGTAAATTGTGGATCAGCAGGTGAAGAATTGATGTGAAGACTCTATTCATTGGTACTACTTAGTAAAGGCATTGTATCATCAAGGGTTGACAATTTAGATGGTGACCTCCACTAGGTGGTTTCAAATTCCAGAGTCCTATCAAGCAACTCGTCCATCTCCCTAACCATATTATAATTTAAATTAGGGGAGTGGTCTAAACATGCCTCATAAGAGTTGGAAGGGTTGGTTGAAGGGGGATCATCCTCCACATTTAAATCAGACATGTCAGATGGGTGGAGTAAATCATTATAGTTAACAACTTCTTGTACCTCTTGATCATTGACCTGGACCAAACTTGATATTGATTCCAGGAGAATTTGTGTTGTAAACTCATGGTTGTCAACCCATTCCTCATCATTTTCGAATTCAGTGTAGTTCACAAGTGAGATGGGATTGCTTTCCTCACATTCTGTTTCTAGGTTGGGTTAAGGCTTGATTAAACTATCCTCTTCCTCCTAATTGAAGCCAAGTCTATCATGTGGGTGAAGTGTGTCAGTATCATTATTTTGAAAGATACCCATGTCTCTTGATCCTCCCTTTGGACAGTCATTAAGATTAACTCTTCAGGAAATTGAACCATATGCTCATTAACAGAATCTAACTCTTCATTCCTAATTCCAAAGTTCTCCACAAGCAAGTTAGGATCACTTCCCTCACATTGCGTTTCTGGATTCGGTTAAGGTGGAGATAAACTCCCTCACATTGCGTTTCTGGATTTGGTTAAGGTGGAGATAAACTATCCTTCACTATCTTATCGAGGTGTGATTCAAGCGCTTCTAATATTTTTCTAATGCCTGCAAGATAGTGTGTAACTCTGAAGTGAATTCTCTTGGATCGTTTCTAGTTAGATTTCAAAGGTATGGGATCCAAGAGAATTGTTACTATGATGTATTGCTGGTTCACTTCCCAATATTGTCATTTCCACTAATCATAATCATACAGGTCATAGGTGGGAGAGTTTGATGGTTGTTGATTATCACCCATAATATAATCTCGCATTATTTTCTTTTTGTCCGATGGATGATAATAGTTCTCACCCCAATAATCACGTATTATTCTCTTAATCGGTGGGGTGTAATTATTCTCGCGCATATGATCTCGTAGGGACTTCCTAATTAGTAGAGCATTATATTCTGGTCGAGTCTCAATCATGGCTTGAGAAAAATTTTGAGACATAAGTTGTTTTCTAACATAATTATCTAATAGCCCTTCACAATGTCTTGCATTTTCTAGAACTAGCTTAGCATACTGACGTTCCCATTCTTGCATATACATGGTGAAACCCTAATTCTGAATCTAATTCTAAAAAAAAAATTCTACAACAATATGGACAGTAAGTAGAGGGAAGAAGTTATCAGAAGAGAAAACTATAATTGAAGATCCTACAAGATCAGAAAACAAAGTTAGTTCCTAAAAAAAAATACAGAAAAATCCTAAAAACAAAATTCTAAAATTAGAAAGTTCTAAAAACCCTAGATTAGAAAAATTCAAAAAATAAAAAAAAACTAACCTAGAACAAAAATTAAACCTAGAAGGAAAACTGGATGAACTGAAACAAAGAAGAGATCTAAAAAAGATAAGAGGGAAGGTTAAAATAAAATTACCGAATAAAAGTTGCTACGTTAGAATCCTACAATACAAAAAAGTAATTTAGTTTCTAAAACCAAATCAGAGAAAATCTTAACATAGAAATAAAACAAAAAGTCAGTCCTAATCTTAACCTAATTCTAAAATTAAATTCAGAAAAATACAACCATTAGTCCCCGACAACGGCGCCAAAAACTTATTCACAACCCCAAGTGTAGGGTCACGATGTAGTAATAATCTCGGTGAGACCGAGGTCAAATCTATAGGGACTGAACTCGTGTGCTTTTGAAAATAACTAGAAGTAGAACTAGAAGAAGATGTGAATCTAAATCTGGAATATTAAAAAGAGTGATTGTGAAAACTATCAATTAAAGGTGGGAACTAGGGTGCCAAGGATCCACTTGTAGCTTTTCAGGATGCTACCTTGCTTAATTCAGGAAATTCAACTGGAATCAGAGTCCTATCTTATCCAATTGTTAAAAGAGATGGTCAGATCTCTGAGCTTGTCATTGATCTAGTCTTAACATATGAGAGTTATAAGGATTGGAAGTGATTACATCATCCATCCATGCCCATGAGACAATGGCAAACAACAGGATATGCCAATCCCACAATCAATCATAGGAGAATTGTGAAGATTAGGAAGGATTCAATCACCCTACCATACCCAAGGGACGATTTTGAACAACGGGACTTACTAAGTTCAAAATCTCAAATCAGGAAAAGAAGATATTCAAAGCAATTGCAGATCTATTGTAATTTGTCACAACAAACCATTAAAAACTAAAAATATTTCTTAAATAAGAACTGAAATCCATAAGGTTCAATAAAAATATGAATCAAAGCAAAGCAAACATCTCAATCACGCTACAAGATTCACGTCTTAGCCCTAGCTAAGAGGTTTAGCCAACCATAGACTAGATTGAACTAAAATCTCTTAAGAAAAGCATAAAAACAACTAAGGAAGAAGAAGAAAGAGTCCTGGATAGAGGATCCACCCTTTTGCTCTACTCCTTAAACCATAGAATATGCCTATGAAAATCCTATAGACTTCTATTTATAGTTGTGAAACTCCAACTTTTGTACTGAGTTGAAAAAAATCTGGAAATGGCCTTAAATTTACGCAGTCCGCACAAAATCTGCGTAACCTTCGACTAGTCAAGAACAACGTTCGACTAGTTAAGGGTTACCTTCGACTGGTTGAGGATGACGGGAATTTAGAGGATAATGCTGTTGGAGTTTGAGTCAAGGATGGTTAGGCTAGTCGAGTAGGAGCTAGGACTGGTCGAAGCTTAGACTAGTCGAGGATCACAAAAATTCACTTCCAAACTTCGATTCTCTTCATTCGTCACTTTGTTTTTTTGGATCTTTGGCATGTGAATTCTTCATTCTTGGTCTTCTAAGATCCAATCTTTGACTTGGTGATTCTTAAGCATCAAATCCATGCTTTTAACATTCTTTTCAATCGAAGCTCTCAGATTCACCTTGCAACAAAAACATGTATAAAATAAACCATTAAGCATTATCATGTTCATAAAACCAAAATATAAATAGGAGAGAATATGCAATATTTGACACTCATCATTTGATCTTATCGAAGTCCAAGGGCCCAAAGATCTCCCTTAAAGATCTTTCCTGAAGATCTTAGAAGACAAGATCAGAATCCTGAAACTCTTGGACACCCGTGATCTAAGGGATATCACCGATGCATCTGGAGTCCCAAACAAGGAAAGATCTCTGATGGTATGATCTTCCCTCTAAATAGAGAAGATTTCCCGCTCATGTGATCTTCCCTCTCAACTATACAAGTGAACCCTTAGACGGTGAAAGGTACATTTAGACACACCTAACTCATAACCTAATACACGACTGGTGACTCTTTTTGTAACGCCCTGAAAATCGGGGGTCGAGTATGAACTCAACTCCCGAGTTCCAATGCATCACTTATGCAACATACACAATGATGGTTAAATGTTGTCTGAGTTAGCGCAATAAACATGAATGAGATTATACCAAAGCAGTAATTCATACTCCAGTTCAATTGTATAAAGGCAAGCGGAAGACTGAAATTTTATATTCAAAATATGTAAAGTATCAAAATTTTGCGAACTTCAGAGTATGAGCACTAACTGAGTACCAATATATACATATTGTTTCTAAGTCAAAATCAAAATACAATCCTCAAAAGAGGCCCTGTAAGTCCCGCGATGCAGCCGGCCTAAGCATAGCCGTCAGAGTACTGCATAAAGGAGAACTCCTCCTGATCCTCCTCAAAGTCAAGCTCCGGCTCCTGAACAGAGGCGCCATCTACACCTGCGACAGAGTCTGGTGGGTGTTGCAAACACCGTCCCGTAACGTGGGAGTGAGTAGCTAACTCAGTGGAACAATAAAGCATAGGTTAACATGTTATCAAATCAATCAAGCAAGAATGATAACTAAAGACAAATCAAACATTTCTAATTACTCTTGTTAAGTGCAAAATGATATGACATGATGTCGTATGCCCTTGCCAAACCACCCTCAAGCGACATCATCTTACGTTCGCGAATGCTAACTCCCTCGGCGCCACATCTACAAAGCACATGCGGTGCGATGATGCTCATGATTACCAAGTTTTTATTAATCCATTTCATCCAAAGAAGATTGGGAAACTAAGGTACCTCCTTGTATAATTCTCAAACATGATCCATTCTAGGGTCGTCAATCCTAGCTAATCTCATACGATATTATGGTTTGAGAAGCGTAGTGAAGGCATCGCAAAGGGCTCGTCACCCGTCAGCACGGATACAGATCTCACCGTATGCGGCTCAATTGCTTGCCGTCAGCTCAAGTACATATCTCACCATACCTGGCTCAATCACTAGCCGTCACCAAGTACATGGTCTCACCGTACTCGGCTCAACTCATACTCTAGTTACTGTGAAAGACTCGTCGCCAATCACAGACACTTGGAGTATACTCGAAGATACTACGGAGGACTCGTCGCCCGTCAGCATGAGCACAGGTCTCACCATACTCGGCTCTTGCCGTAAGTATCGACAGCTCGAATATAGTGTCCCATACCACCATAATCGGCTCACGAGTTTGGTTGCGCAATGGTCACTACGGGAGGCACATGACCCCAGCCAGAGGTCGACGGCTCGACCACGGTGTCCCATACCACCATGCCCGGCTCATGCATCTTAGCGGATCGAGGTACCATGGTTAACGGGATTGCCACTGGTAAGTTTGGTACCCTAGGTTCAAGCAGTAGCGACCAAACATGGTGAACATACATATACACATATCGGTTTGCTTAACGAGCCTGACTAGCTCGAGCACACCACAAGTTGAGCGATATGGAGCGCAAAAGCACTCTGTGTGGCCAACCACTATCGCCAACAGAAGTACGACTCAGGTTCGCTAGACACGTCCATCGTGGCAATATGAATCTCGGCCACAACCGCAAGTCTGGTACCGTATGTTTGGACTATAGGCATAGTCCCCAAACTCAATCAGTTGTAAAGCATGAAGTAAAGCATGAGGTAAAGCATGCATTATAAAGCATGAAGTAAAGCATGTTATAAGGCATGTTGTGAGCATGTTGTAAAGCATGTTATAAAGCACTATGCACATAGGGATACAAATACTTAGAGTTCATAGGTGAGTGGTTAGAGTGAACAACCACATGGAGAGTGTCATATGTGACTCTAAGGTAGCGGAGAATCCCATCTCAGCACCTAACTAAGGTTCTAACACTTAAGCACTTACACTCACAAGTGATTTCACCAACACTTGGAATGCACTATTTCAACATACATGACGTATGCTAGAGAAGTGTGTACTAGGGTTGTCCCTTTACTAAACTAGTATTTTATACATATACATCATATTCATACAGCAATTAAACATGGCAATCATATCAGCAAATTTTATACGTATAGGGTACTTTCACGTATACCCAATTTCGACATACATAGTGTTTACAAAGGAACATAGATTTCATGATCCCTTTCGCCAAGCTAGTATTTTAATCATGTATTGTATAATCATACATTAAATATATATGTCAAACATTATTCCAAAAGAAATACGTATACGGTATTTCTACAATACGTAAATTTCAACATACGGCGCATTTACAAGTAAACATATATTTTGGCGATTCCTTTCGCCAAACTAGTATTTTATTCATACGTTATATAATTATACATTAAATAAACATGTCAAGCATTTATCCAAAAAAAATACGTATACGGTATTTCTACGTATACCTAGAATATGTGAAATTCCATATTTCACACCGCTAATCAAAACAGGAAACGGAAAGCACTTTGTACATGTGCAATTGCAAGCAGATCATGAATCAACCATTACCTGACATTGAAAGCGTTGAAAACCGTAACTTATACACTTAAAGTCCTCACCTTTGCCTTTGGAAACGGAACGAATCAGCAAGGGTAATGGATCTTCCGTCTACGGGCGATTTCTAGCCTAAAAAGCGGAATCGGTTAGTCGGTATACATCCTACTTCGATTCCACCCCAAATCAGACCTAGGGTTAGGTTTTCTTACCTTCAAATGAGGCAGAAAACACCGGGAAAACGTCTAGGATAAGGCGGTGTAGGCCGTGTAGCAAGCCGTTAGCAGGTGAAGGAAGATCGGCAACGATCTCCAAGTCTTTCTCTCTCTTTTCTCTCTCTCTCTCTAGGGTTTCCTCCAAAATTCGTATGGCTGTGAGAGGGGCTGCTCTAAGCTCCTTTTATAGCCTCAAACATTACGAATTTAGACCCAGGTTCAAGGGGTACTGCCAATATAGGATTTTCACCGCTTTTCCAGCTCAAAAGGGAAGTTCTGGTGGCCCTCTTTGAACCAAACGTCAGACTTAAGCTCACCATCGATGGATCTACGTGGGATTACGTTTTTGACTCATTTGGATACCCAGATCGCACGTGGCGGACCACTTTCAGTTCGACGGTCAGTGGGCCACGATCAGAAATTCCAAGTACATGTAAATGTTCCTGAAATTTTTCTTAATCCGAGGGTGTAATTTGGTCTGATTCTGACGGTCAGGTTGCTTAATACTGACGCGTCAACGAAGGATGCCAGATCACTATTCCAGATATTTATTTTGGCATATGAATAGTGTTTTTCACACTACCTCGCTCCGATTCGAAACGAATGGCCGTGGAACAACGGATAAAGCTGATTTTCGAGATGATTGTTAAGCCCAGTGGGGCGGTCCTAGTCCTTAGCTTCGGATTAATCGGACTCCCGATGTGCGATCTAGACCTAATACGAAGTTTCGTTTCATTCCCGAGAACAGACGGGAAATGAGTTTGATTCTAAACTTTAGGGTAACCTAGCGTCACTTGTCCTGCAAGTTTTGGGTCTTGCAGATCGTATTTAAAGCGATCCTAATGGATTTCATGGCTAATTGAGTTTAGTACGTAGTTAACTTTGTTAAATTTCTAAAGGATTTAATCCTACGTGCTTTCTGGTCGAGGTGGTACTCGACCCAATGTACGGAAAATTTCAGGTCGTTACAATCTACCCCCCTTAAACAAAAAATTTCGTCTCGAAATTTATACCTGTTCGTACTCCTCGAGAATCGAGGGTAGTTCTTCCTGACCTCGGCCTCGCCTCCCAGGTAGCTTCCTCTTGAATGATGTGTCCAAAGCACCTTCACAAGTGGGATGACCTTGCTACGCAGTACCTGCTCCTTCCTGTCAAGGATGCGCGTCGGGCGCAACACATATGTAGCATCCTCTCTCAACTGTACCTGCTCCCATCTGATGATATGCGAAGGATCAGGAACGTATTTCTTTAGCATAGATACATGAAATACGTTGTGTACGGAAGCAAGTGGTGTAGGCAAGGCGAGATGATACGCCACATTACCCACTCGATCCAGTATCTGAAATGGACCGATAAACCTCGGTGTGAGCTTCCCCTTCTTCCCAAACCGAAGGACTCCCTTCATAGGGGAAACCCGAAGGAACACATGATCACCGACCTCGAACTCCAGCGGTCGCCGTCTCGTATCGGCGTAACTCTTCTACCTGCTCTGCGCTGTGAGTAATCGACGCCTGATAATGTCTATCTTCTCTGTAGTCGCCTGAACCAACTCCGGCCAATCACCCTACGCTCTCCAACCTCGCCCAACAAGCATGCGGTGCCCTACAAGGTCGACCATATAGAGCCTCATATGGCGCCATGCCAATAGTCGCCGGAAGCCGTTGTTGTAGGCGAACTCTGCGTACGGAAGACAAGTCATCCCAACTGCCTTTGAAGTCCAACACACATGCTCGTAGCATATCCTCCAGATCCGATTCACCCGCTCGTCCGCCCATCGCCCGAGGATGAAACGCCGATCGAACTTCAACTTTACACCCATCGCCTCCTGGATACGAGTCCAGAAGATGGATGTGAACCACGTGTCTCTGTCCGACACGATCTCCAAAGGAACCCCGTGCAGACGGACGATCTCCTTGATATACAGTCTAGCCAGCTCGTCTGCAGAGTTCGTAACTCTGATAGGGAGGAAATGGGCCGATTTGGTCAACCGGTCCACAATCACCCAAATGGAATTGTGCCCCTTCCTCGTCTTCGGCAACCCTGATATGAAGTCCATGGAGATGAAGTCCCACTTCCACTCCGCTATAGGCATGGGTGAAGCAGTCCCGGAGGTCGGCGTGATAGCCGCGCTTGACCTGCCGGCAGTGTGTCGACATCGAGACACATACTCAAGCAATGTGGGCCTTCATGTTATCCCACCAATACGTCCGTCTCATATCCCTGGTACATCTTCGTGCTACCGGGATGCATCGCAAACTTCGAGTTATGGGCGACTCGAGAAGCTCGCGTCTCAAGTCGCACATCCGGAACACATAGGCGGCCACGAAATCGTAAACCCCCATCGAACCAACTCTCCACTCGGAGTCCACGGCGCCGCTAGCCTCGCTCTCGAAGCTCGGGACAGTGTATATCGCCCTCCGGGCCTCAACAATCTGTCGTCAATAAGTGGTCGCACCCAAACGTGCGTAACACACTCAAATGGCTCCTCGACGGTGAGTCTGCTCGAAGTCCCGCACAAACTCTACCATGTCCCACTCGGCTATCATCGGCGTGCCGCAAATGCAATCGCCTTCTTGCGGCTCAACGCGTCCGCCACAAGGTTCGCCTTGCCGGGATGGTAGGAAACCTCGAACTTGAAGTCCTTCAAGGTCTCCATCCATCGGTATTTGTCTCATATTCAAATCTCGTTGCGTGAATATGTATTTAAGGCTCTTGTGGTCGCAGAAAAGCTCGAACTCCTCACCGTAGAGGTAATGTCTCCAGAGCTTCAATGCAAAGATGACACCGCCAACTCCAGTCATGTGTAGGGTAATTCTCCTCGTGCTTCCTTAATTGTCTCGAGGCATACGATATCACCCTATCTTTCTCGCATCAACACACAACCCAAACCAACGCGAGACGCGTCAAGATACACCGTGTATTTCACCCCTTGCTCGGCAATACTAGCACATGTGGGCGGACGTCAACTTGTCCTTCGCCTCCTTAAAAGCCGCCTCCGCCTTCTCATTCCAGGCGAACTTCAGTCCTTCCGAGTCACCGAGACAATGGCCTGGCGATCTTCGAGAAATCCCGAATGAAACGTCCGTAGTACCCAAATGGCCAAGGAAACTCCTCATCTCGAACCGATTCAGTTTTGCCGCTAATCCCGAACCGCAGCCTACCTTAGCAAGGTCCATGCTATCCCATCCTTGGACACTACATGTCCCAGGAACTTGACTTCCTCCTGCCAGAAGTCGCACTTCTTATATTGCGCGAACAACTGGTTCTTCTTCAGTGTTCCAATACCGCTCGCAGGTGCTCCTCGTGCTCCTCCCGACTCGTGGAGTATATCAAGATGTCATCGATAAAGACGATGACGAATCGGTAAAGGAAGGGCCGAAATACCCGGTTCATCAGATCCATGAACACTGCTGGTGCGTTCGTCAGACCGAACGACATCACTAAGAACTCGTAGTGCCCAAAACACGTCCTGAAGGCTGTCTTCTGCACGTCCTCCTCTCTCACGCGCAGCTGGTGGTACCCTGACTGAAGGTCAATCTTCGAGAAATACTTCGCCCCCCTCAACTGATCGAACAGATCGTCAATCCTGGGCAAAGGATACTTGTTCTTCACCGTGACCTGGTTCAACCTACGGTAATCAATACACAACCGTAGCGAACCGTCCTTCTTATTCACGAACAACACAGGTGCTCCTCAAGGAGACACACTAGGCCGAATAAAACCTTTCTCTACAAGTCCATCAATCTGTTTCCGCATCTCCTCCATCTCACATGGAGGCATACGATAAGTCGGCAACGAGATGGGCGTCGCACCAGGCGTAAGATCAATCGTAAAATCAATCTCACGCCGAGGAGGTAAACCAGGGATAGTCTCAAACACGCCTGCAAACTCTCGAACCACCGGCGTACCATCTATGGTCGGACCATCAATCGGCACAAGTAAAGCAGCATAACAATCAACGCGCAGGCAAACCGACTGCACTGGAAACGTGAAAGCTGTGCCGTCAGGTCCATAGGCAGTCACGATCCGAGCATCGCAATCTATCTCAGCCCCCATCTTGGCGAGCCAATCCATACCAAGTATAACGTCGTAGTGCCATAGCGGAGCAACAATAAGGTCGACGAGCACTGTGCTGCTACCCAAGACTATCGCACAACCCTCGCATAATCGTGTGACCGTCGAGAAGGCCCCAGTAGCCATAATGAGTCTCGTTCCCTTAGTGGGAACAGTAGGCAGAGATAGGCGTTTCACCGCCCCATACGAAATAATAGAAGTGGTGGACCCAGTGTCCACCAATAAAGAGACGGGAGTGTCGTGAATAAAAGCCGTACCCTCGAAAGCCGTCGGAGCTGAAACCGACGTCTCAGGTGCCTCAGCCACAAGAGTATGAACGCGAGCCTGCTGCTGGCGGTTCGGCTGAGGAGCCAAGGGTCGCTGTGGCGGCCTGAAGGACGGTACGGGAGGTCGGAAGGAAGGATGTGCAGGAACGGTCTGTAGCGGCGGAGCTGATATGGCCTGTGGATAAGGGCGACCCAATCTCTGCGGTGGCGCAAAGCCGCTAGCCCTCATGCGCGAGAAGCAGCTCTCAGCAGGGTGTCCAGGTTTCCCGCAAAACGTGCAGGTCACCAACGGGCGTCTCATAGGAATAGCTGGCGCTGCGGCCCTGGGGGGGAGTCAGCCCGAGGCCTCTTGCCTAAGATAGGCCTACTCTGTAAATCCTGTCGCGGTCTCGCAACCATAGTACCACGTGATCTGGCCAAACGGTCCACATCCTGCTCGGCCGTCATAGACATGTGGACCAACGCCGCATATGTAGGGATACTATGGCAGCATATCCTCGACCGTATCTCCGGTCGCAAGCCCAAAGAAAATCGACGCATCCGCATCTGCTCGTCCACTAGTATAGTCGGGACAAAGCGGCCCAACTCGGTGAAGCGGTGCTCGTACTCTGTAATAGTCATGCCTCCCTGCCTGAGGCGCAGAAACTCGTCCTCCCGCTCATGTCGGTAAGTCGGCGGGTAGTATTTCTCATGGAACCGGAACTCGAACGCCTCCCAGGTCCATACGTAGTCTGCTGCGACAGACCGCAACACACTGTCCCACCATAAACTAGCCTCCCTCTCAAACATAAAGGCGGCCAGCTCTACCTGCTCTGCCTCTGAGCAATGCAGCATCCGAAGCATCTTCGAGATGCGGTCAAGCCAAAACTCGCCTCCTCGGGCCTATGAGTGCCCATGAACGAAGGAGGCCTCAAGCGCTGAAATCGCTCGAGTAGACCGCGTGTGCCGACATCTCCAGTAGGAGGCATCACGGGTGAAGGCAGGGGCACATCCTCACACTGAGCAGGAGGCTCAGGGTGCCCAGCAGGACAAGCAGGAGTCGTAGGTGGAGTCGCACTACCACCCTGTGACAAGGCCTCAGCGATAGTGGCCATAAGCCTACCGGTGCTTTCGTCGCGCCGTATCAGACCGTCGCTGATGCATCATCAACATCAGCTGCTCAAATCTATCCGTCGGTGGAGCAGCCTGGGAGTCACGCTGCGTAGAAGATGACGGCCGAAACTGCTCACGGACCGGGGGCGTGTATGGTGGCAACCCGCCAGCAGGACCAACAGGGGGCTGGTCAGAACCTAACCCACGGTCCGCAGGACCACTACTACTAGACGGAGTCTGGTCCATAGAGCCAGTCAGACGGAGATGTGCGGTGCTCCGCGTATACTGTCGCGGCATGCCCTATACAACACAGGGTACAGCATTGGTGAGATACAGCATAACACACATCATAAAGCACTTTAAGCATTCCACACATAATTAAAACCAAAGGGGCTACATGCCTTTCATTTACTCAAAATTGTCATAATACATGGATTACAGAGTTTACATGAACCATGACGGAAATCACATGATAGCCAATACATTTACTACATCAAACCCTAAACATGCTACTACCTAGTACAAGATCTGAACGAAAACACAAACCGCCTATCGCGGTAACCAAAGCAAACACAACAAACAACAATATGGATGACTAAGCATCCGAAGTAGGCGGTGGAGGAGGAGCATTCTTATCTCGCGCACACACGACAGATGGCCTTCAACGTACGGGACATCTTCTTGAAATTCTTCTTCATGTAGGCTTCATTCTCTTCAAGTTTGGTTCGAACTTGACCAATCTCAGCCCGAACTTGTCCAACCTCTTGCTGCAGGGCGGCTTGCCTCTCAAGACGGGCAAATCGCGCATCAAATACATCTCGATCCACACCCTGCCCCTGAGCCGCAGGGGGTGAACTCTCCTCTGTGTCCTGAGCCTCAGGTTCTTCCTCCTGTATGTCATCACTGCGCTCCTCATCACTCTCAGCCTGGAGGTCAACACTCTCCTCACCGGCGCTATCCGACTCATCTCCAGACTCGTCGAGTCGGGCTTGCCGCTGTTGGGGGCCGATCTTCATATTCCTGAGTGTGGCTTCATTTATGATTTGGACCGGTGCAAGATCCTCCATATTCAATCTGTAGCCTACATCACGAGCCATCCTGCAGATCAGTCGGCCAAATGGGAGCGAAAGATCGTTTCTGGCAGAACGAACAACATTAACTATCTGGGATAGGATGAATGTGGGCAGGCATATGTTGTCCCAGCGTCCCATCTTGTACAGAAAGTCCACCATCACCCTAGTACATTCCGTGCGGTTACCCCACCATGGGTAAACATTGTATGTGAAGATGTGATGGAGCAAATGGAAGTCTTCGGACATCTTTGTCGCCGCAATACAATTTCCTCGCTTCCAAGTAATCCGGCGACCATAGAGAAATCGCGTGCGGCGATCCCTTTCCCGCGCAGTTATAGAGAAGTCATCACTAGGATGCACTTGACCAAGCGGAATCTTCATGATTCGAGCCACCTCATCCACAGTGATTGTGCGCCTTATGCCCCTCACATAGACAGTAAACTGAAGCGGCTCTAGTGATGAGTCCACGATGTGAGCGTAGAAAGCGCGGACCGTGTTCTCACATGCGGGAGACTCGCCTTCAAAAATATAATTCCACCCGATATCCACCAAGTGGTCCATCATCGGGTGTAGCCCGAACATCCTCTCATCCACATGAGCTTCAAACACAACCTTGCAGCCCGCGAAGCGCCCATATTCCATGCCTATCGGATAAGCATTCCTGGCGGGGTGGTCAGGATCCAGGTCTCGCTTCGACCTAAATTCCCGCACGGTGCTTGTGCCAGCCCCAACGTCGGATCTTCTTCGGGTATGGGCTGGCCTACTTGGGTCGGCGTCATCGGCCGCGGTTTTCCTCTTTCCCATGAAAGATAGGATGGAGGAAATGGAGAAAATGGTGGCCACCACACCAAGGAGGGCCATGGAAAATTTCCAAAATGGGAAATAAAGGGCTGACCTCTTTTATCTTCCACAATCAACAACCCAATAGGTGTGGAAGAAGCTCAAGAGGTAGAAAATGAAGAAGGAACAAAAAGAAAGTGGAATGGGTTGGGAGATTACCCGATTTTGAGCTCCAAGGAGGGTTATGAGAGCTCCAACTTGTGAAAATGGGGAAAGGGAGAGGCTAGGGCTGTTGTGGGAGGTAGGGGTGTGTGAGTTATGGAAGGAAATGGAGGGATTGAAGGTTTGGAGGGATGGGTTTTCAGCAAAAATCGGAATGGGAGTGGAGGTGCTTGAAAAGAGGGGAAATGGGAGAAATGGGTGTTTCAGCCCTTTAAAACCTAACCTAATGCCAAAATGGCACGTGCCATGGGGTAGGGCATGCTGGGCCGACCCATCCCACGCTCGAAATTTCACCGGAAAGCCAACCGGGGCGCGGTCCGCCGCCGGTGCCGCGGTGGCGCCGCGGTCTGGCCCTGTTCATCACACTCCCACGGTGCTAAATGCACCCTGTTTTGGTCTGGACTCTTAACGGATTTGTCGTGGGGGCCCACGGACTCAGTTTTGTGCCAAAACGGTTAGTTCCGGCAAAGTTCTGATATAATCTGGTTTTTCCTGATTTTTAACGATTCATTTTTGGTAGGTTGTGACCTGGACACGTCAATAGACGGTCTAGGAGTGACTTGGGATCCATAAATGTGGTCGGGATCGAGTACGCACCGAGCAAACTGTCCGTGTGCAGTGAACTTCGCCGAACGGCGAAATCGGGAGACCCTAAGATGTTGCTATATTTTGCGCACCCTCCTAAGTGTAATGCGTCAGCATACGTAGTGGAGACATAACTCAGGTCCGGTTTAATCAAAATCATGCTCTGATACCAACTTGTAACGCCCTGAAATCGGGGGTCGAGTATGAACTCAACTCCCGAGTTCCAATGCATCACTTATGCAACAAACACAATGATGGTTAAATGTTGTCTGAGTTAGCGCAATAAACATGAATGAGATTATACCAAAGCAGTAATTCATACTCCAGTTCAATTGTATAAAGGCAAGCGGAAGACTGAAATTTTATATTCAAAATATGTAAAGTATCAAAATTTTGTGAACTTCAGAGTATGAGCACTAACTGAGTACCAATATACACGTATTGTTTCTAAGTCAAAATCAAAATACAATCCTCAAAAGAGGCCCTGTAAGTCCCGCGATGCAGCCGGCCTAAGCATAGCCGTCAGAGTACTGCATAAAGGAGAACTCCTCCTGATCCTCCTCAAAGTCAAGCTCCGGCTCCTGAACAGAGGCGCCATCTACACCTGCGACAGAGTCTGGTGGGTGTTGCAAACACCGTCCCGTAACGTGGGAGTGAGTAGCTAACTCAGTGGAACAATAAAGCATAGGTTAACATGTTATCAAATCAATCAAGCAGTAATGATAACGCAAAGACAAATCAAACATTTCTAATTACTCTTGTTAATGCAAAATGATATGACATGATCAGATGCCCTTGCCAAACCACCCTCAAGCGACATCATCTTACGTTTGCGAATGCTAACTCCCTCAGTGCGCCACATCTACAAAGCACATGTGGTGCGATGATGCTCATGATTACCAAGTTTTTATTAATCCATTTCATCCAGCAGTATTGGGAAACTAAGGTACCTCCCTTGTATAATTCCCAAACATGATCCATTCTAGGGTCGTCAATCCTAGCTAATCTCATACGATATTATGGTTTGAGAAGCGTAGTGAAGGTATCGCAAAGGGCTCGTCACCCAAGGCGCGGATACGATCTCACCGTATGCGGCTCAATTGTCGGCCGTCACTCAAGTACATATCTCACCATACCCGGCTCAATCACTAGCCGTCACTCAAGTACATGGTCTCACCGTACTCGGCTCAACTCATACTCTAGTTACTTGTGAAAGACTCGTCGCCAATCACCGGACACTTGGAGTATACTCGAAGATACTACTTGAGGACTCGTCGCCCGTCAAGCACGAGTACAGGTCTCACCATACTCGGCTCTCGCCGTAAGTATCGACAGCTCGAATATAGTGTCCCATACCACCATAATCGGCTCACGAGTTTGGTTGCGCAATGGTCACTACGGGGAGGCACATGACCCCAGCGTAGGCCGACAGCTCGACCACGGTGTCTCATACCACCATGCCCGGCTCATGCATCTTAGCGGATCGAGGTACCATGGTTAACGGGATTGCCACTGGTAAGTTTGGTACCCTAGGTTCAAGCAGTAGCGACCAAACATGGTGAACATACATATACACATATCGGTTTGCTTGACGAGCCTGACTAGCTCGAGCGCACCACAAGTTGAGCGATATGGAGTGCAAAAGCACTCTGTGTGGCCAACCACTATCGCCAACCGAAGTACGACTCGAGTTCGCCAGACACGTCCATCGTGGTAATATGAATCTCGGCCACAACCGCAAGTCTGGTACCGTATGTTTGGACTATAGGCATAGTCCCAAACTCAATCAGTTGTAAAGCATGAAGTAAAGCATGAGGTAAAGCATGCATTATAAAGCATGAAGTAAAGCATGTTATAAGGCATGTTGTGAAGCATGTTGTAAAGCATGTTATAAAGCACTATACACATAGGGATACAAATACTTAGAGTTCATAGGTGAGTGGTTAGAGTGAACAACCACATGGAGAGTGTCATATGTGACTCTAAGGTAGCGGAGAATCCCATCTCAGCACCTAACTAAGGTTCTAACACTTAAGCACTTACACTCACAAGTGATTTCACCAACACTTGGAATGCACTATTTCAACATACATGACGTATGCTAGAGAAGTGTGTACTAGGGTTGTCCCTTTACTAAACTAGTATTTTATACATATACATCATATTCATACAGCAATTAAACATGGCAATCATATCAGCAAATTTTATACGTATAGGGTACTTTCACGTATACCCAATTTTGACATACATAGTGTTTACAAAGGAACATAGATTTCGGCGATCCCTTTCGCCAAGCTAGTATTTTAATCATGTATTGTATAATCATACATTAAATACATATGTCAAACATTATTCCAAAAGAAATACGTATACGGTATTTCTACAATACGTAAATTTCAACATACGGCGCATTTACAAGTAAACATATATTTTGGCGATTCCTTTCGCCAAACTAGTATTTTATTCATACGTTATATAATTATACATTAAATAAACATGTCAAGCATTTATCCAAAAAAAATACGTATACGGTATTTCTACGTATACCTAGAATATGTGAAATTCCATATTTCACACCACTAATCAAAACAGGAAACGGAAAGCACTTTGTACATGTACAATTGCAAGCAGATCATGAATCTACCATTACCTGACATTGAAAGCGTTGAAAACCGTAACTTATACACTTAAAGTCCTCACCTTTTCCTTTGGAAACGGAACGAATCAGCAAGGGTAATGGATCTTCCGTCTACGGGCGATTTCTAGCCTAAAAAGCGGAATCGGTTAGTCGGTATACATCCTACTTCGATTCCACCCCAAATCAGACCTAGGGTTAGGTTTTCTTACCTTCAAATGAGGCGGAAAACACCGGGAAAATGTCTAGGATAAGGCGGTGTAGGCCGTGTAGCAAGCCAAAGCAAGTGAAGGAAGATCGGCAACGATCTCCAAGTCTTTCTCTCTCTTTTCTCTCTCTCTCTCTAGGGTTTCCTCCAAAATTCGTATGGCTGTGAGAGGGGCTGCTCTAAGCTCCTTTTATAGCCTCAAACATTACGAATTTAGACCCAGGTTCAAGGGGTACTGCCAATATAGGATTTTCACCGCTTTTCCAGCTCAAAAGGGGAGTTCTGGTGGCCCTCTTTGAACCAAACGTCAGACTTAAGCTCACCATCGATGGATCTACGTGGGATTTCGTTTTTGACTCATTTGGATACCCAGATCGCATGTGGCGGACCACTTTCAGTTCGACGGTCAGTGGGCCACGATCAGAAATTCCAAGTACATGTAAATGTTCCTGAAATTTTTCTTAATCCGAGGGTGTAATTTGGTCTGATTCTGACGGTCAGGTTGCTTAATACTGACGCGTCAACGAAGGATGCCAGATCACTATTCCAGATATTTATTTTGGCATATGAATAGTGTTTTTCACACTACCTCACTCCGATTCGAAACGAATGGCCGTGGAACAACGGATAAAGCTGATTTTCGAGATGATTGTTAAGCCCAGTGGGGCGGTCCTAGTTCCTTAGCTTCGGATTAATCGGACTCCCGATGTGCGATCTAGACCTAATACGAAGTTTCGTTTAATTCCCGAGAACAGACGGGAAATGAGTTTGATTCTAAACTTTAGGGTAACCTAGCGTCACTTGTCCTGCAAGTTTTGGGTCTTGCAGATCGTATTTAAAGCGATCCTAACGGATTTCATGGCTAATTGAGTTTAGTACGTAGTTAACTTTGTTAAATTTCTAAAGGATTTAATCCTACGTGATTTCTGGTCGAGGTGGTACTCGACCCAATGTACGGAAATTTTCAGGTCGTTACACTTTTCCTTAAGATCTTCTCCTACAAAGACCCAGGCTCCTGACTTAGGCATCAAAGGGTCCCCTGTGTTAGCTAGGGGCTCATTTGTTCTTTTATCTCTTATGTGTAGGTGTTCAAGGGTCTAAGGAGGGTCTGCTAAAAAACTACATCAACATAACTATTTCGGAGCTCTGATCATATAAATATTTTCCTTAGAGGCCAGGGCTCAAGGGACTAGGGCGGGCCAGGGACAATCCCACCCACCCCAGCCCATTCCAACCATTAGCAGGTAGCTAGTTGTCTTCTCTATAAATTAACTAACTGCTCATTTGGTTTAAACTCTTCCCTTGGGGAAGCCACCCAAAAAACTAATTGCATAAAAAATTTCTTACTTGGTTGCTTGCATCATTGAGTAGAGATTAAGCAACAACCCATACTCATTACAATCATGCAGCATATAAGAAAAATGTCACTGTCATATTTGAGTTTTAGGACGAATCATCTTGAGGGTGGGCCACCTGATTGATGGACCCCTCAGATGGCATCGTGTGTGTATGCATATGGAGGAAGAGAAAAGGGAAACGAATTGGCTACTGCCCTGCAGCCATCAAATGGTTGGTGGTCGGTGCTCTGTGGGCCTCACCACGATGTCTGTGTTTCATCCATGTTGTCCATCTATTTTTCTAGATCATTTTATGGTACGAGACCAAAAATGAGTTATATTCCAATCTCATGTGGACCACATTACAGGAAACAATTTTGAATGAATGTAGACCAGTAAAAACTTTTTGGGTGCCATAAAAGTTTTGGATCAAAATGAACTTTCTTTTTTCCCTTCATCTGGGTCTGTATGACCTAATCAATAGGTTGGATGTGAAATAAATAGTACAGTGGGCCTTAGGAGGATTTTAATGGTGGATATCCAATCACAATTGTTTTCCTGTGGTGTGTTCCACCTGAGATTTATATCCCTCTCATTTTTGGTATCAAGCCCTAAAATGATCTGTAAAAATGGATAAAACAATACATCATGGTGGGGCCCACGAAACATTGACCACCAGCCACCGGGCTGGAGGCAGGGGGAGTAGCCAATCCGTTTCCGAAGATAAGAAGATAAGTAGAGGATTGAATGATTAATTAGGTGGGTTGGTAAAAGGAATTCCACTCAAGCAACAAATCTTGTTGTCTACAGTTTTCATGATACATTCTAAAAATAGAGGGTCTGTGAAATCTATTTAAAGAAAAAAAAAATTGAGGCCATGGGTCCTCTCGAACAGTTTTAAGAAAAAATGTTAAGATATATTGATATACATGAATACACCATCCCCTAATATCTCAGTGGTGATTTAACATGCTATTAGAACAGAAGGTCAAGTGTCTTATGATAGTAATTATGACTCTGTAGTATACACATATTCACTGACATGTAAATGTTATTTAACCGCTTGTGTGGGGTCCACCATGATGTGTGTATCCAACACACGTATCAGATGAGTCTCCACGACAATGGCATGACCCAAAATTCAGTTGAGGATTAATGGATATCTTAAAAAAACCTACCGAATTAATGTAGTGGCTCACATGACAGTGATATCAGTCTTCTTTCAAGGTGTCCCACTTTGATAGCAGTGATCCTTCGGATGGTTGGATTTGTATACACAAACTTCAGCAAGCCCTATAAGAATTCTAAAAGGATGGCCTTATTGATCAATGGTCTAGATTGTCCTAAGGGATGGATAATGTGATCGGGTGCACCAGTGGAGCCCACTAAGTTGTGATGTTTCTAGAATTCATGTAATGATTGGAATGCTATAGCTGTAATACACAAACAGTATCCAAGTAGGACTGGGATTATCAGATTCATGTGGAGCCACATGAAGATGACTTTGTAAGAATTCTATATGGTGGGCCTTCTTGATCAACAGTTCGGATTGTCCCAAGGGTTGGATAATATGATCTGGTAAACCAGTGGGCCCCACTGCATTGTGATACATCCAGAATATCTGCGTAAGGGGTGGAATGCTATAGTTGTGATATGCACACAACTATTTCAACGTAACTAGGATTTTCATGTGTGTGGAGCCTTGGGGAAAGAGTTTTGATGGGTTTCAAACTCTTCACCCCTCTAACCTATATAACAGGGCTGGGTCCCTAATCCTACACTATCAATAGAAACAACAGTCCCATAAGAGTTTCTCTAAGTGTGTAAGGAGAGGAAGACTCCAGCATCTGACTGACAGCAGCAATGGCGTCCCAACAAGATACGCCCTATAGTTCTTCATATCTCCATATCCGATGCATAGCACAGTCCTTTCAAATTTCGCATATAGTATTACAATTGGTATCAGAGACACTATGCATTAGGTATGAAGGATCGAATCCAACTATTGAGAATTTCAATTCCCAAATTTGGTGATTAGGAATTTCGATCCCCAAATCAGAAAAATTAGAGATTTCAGATTTTGATTCCAAAATTAGATATCTGGTATTCGATTTTCAAAATCAAAAATATTTTGTGTGGATCAGTTGGGGATTTTAATTCTCAAATATAATAATTAGAATTTTAATTCCCAAATCAGGACAATTAGGGATTTTCGAATCCATGAATTCGGTAATTAGGAATTTTAATTCCCAAATCAAATAATCAGGGATTTCGAATCCCAAATAGGCAATTAGGGATTTTGATTCCCAATCCAACTATTAGGGTTTCAATACCTAAATTCGGTTGAAACGGGTTTTCGCACCCTTACCTGTGTCATTAATTAATGTAGCAGCACTGATGACATACCAGAGATGAGGAAGAAGATGGATTGATGTAGTCCACCACTCGTACTGGAGCTGGATTCAGTAGACTTCTTTTGTGGCTGTGTGTAGAGATTACATCCATAACGGCAAAATGGTCTTTCGATCATGGTTGATATTGAAATCAGAAAACCCATTGGCCCAGTGTTTTGAGGAAACCCCACCTCATCTGCAGCCATTGCCAAGAGTCAAATATTACATATTAGACCTCAGTTATTACCTGATTTTACAAACATAATACTGTTTAACGTCCTATTTTAGTCGTGTTTGTATTGCAAGGTGAATTTAGGAGCCTAGACTGAAAAGGGGTACTAAAAGCATGGATTTAACACTCAGAAGTCACCAAAGCAAGGGACGGACCCCAGGGGACTGAGATCGAAGAATTTACATGCCAGAGATCCGAGAAAATCAAGCAATTGAAGTCCAAGAGGCCTGAATGTCATCCTGAATGCAAGATCACAGGGTTCTCACCATCCGTTCGGCGCGAAACTTTAACCGTACACGTCAAATTTCAGCCATTGAATCCTTATGGAAATGGCTCAACAGATAGATCAGCCCATAGAATACTAATCTAGGGCTCACCTGATATCTGGATATGCTTCAATTTTAATCTAAACCCCTTAAATGAGGTGGCAAAATGGATGGACGGAGCGGATTTCTCACGAACATCACGATGGATGCCACGTGTACAATGCATGTACATAGGGTACACGTGCACGAGAGGTGCACCAGACAAAGAGTTCGGTCAAACAGAGGGCTGACCGACTCAAATCTCCTTCCTGCACGAGATATCCAATGGACGCGCCTAACCGATCCGGGTGTAGGTAGTAGGGCCCACCCATCATCCAAATGTATAATCCGGACTGTCCATATGCTCCAGAGGGGGGGGGGGGACACGACCCTAGCCATGGTGGCCTTTTGGCCCCATATGCACGTACACACGTGGATCGCCAGAAAATGCAAGATGGAGGGCGAGTTGATTTGATACAGTGGACTGCACCAAAACTCGACTAAAACCACTCCTTTCCAACTGAAATTTTTCCTAGAATCTAATGAATGGCGTGGATTTTGCCGAAAACATCACTGTGGGGCCCATCGAAAACATGGGCACAATAGAATTTGCAGGTTATGCACGTTCAATTTTTATGAACGTTGTGGGGAGTTGTGGGCCACTGTTTGTGGTCAGATGGGTGATCCAAACAATTTAGAACCTTCAAAGGGGTTTTTTACCCCAACCATGGAGCCAAAATTCATTCTTGGAGCGTCCACCGTCCGAAAATCCACTCCAAACGCAATTCAGCTGCATTTTCTTTGCTACACACATTCCGTTGTTATGTAAGGAGTTCTCCATCGCCCTTCATGCCTATAAAAGGAAAGGAAAACATGGAGAGGGGCATTCAGAATTATCCTTGGGACGTGGGAGCAAAGGAGAGAGAGAGAGAGAGAGAGAGAGAGAGAGAGAAAGTGTGGAGACGGCCGACATTCTTCTCTCCACCTTCTCATCTTCGGTTTCTTCTTCCTTTTATTGTTTTTCCTAAGATTTTAGTTTGATCATGGTGATGATCGGCTGAACCTCTTAGCTAGGGCTAAGAGGTGAAGCTTGTAGTGTGATGGGATGGTTTCAATGGTTTGAATTTATGTTTAAGTTGAATTACTTTGATTTCAGTTTGATTATAAGGAATGCTTTTAGTTTTTAATGGTTTATTGTGACTTAAATTACAATGGATCTATGTTAGCTTTGAGCATGTTCTTTTCATTATTATGATTATAAAGTTAGGAGGCCCTGTTGTTCACCATCACCCCTTGGATATGGTTGGATGATGGAATCATTCTTAACATTCATATATCCCTTATATTGGATGTGGATTGGCTAAATTCTATTGTTTGCTTTGTCTCATGGGCATGGTTTTGTGACGGAATCAATTCTAATTCTCATACCTCTCATCTCTTGAAAATTGGATCAAAGGAAGTTCAGATTTGATTTTCATGGTTATATCTTCCAACTGAATGAAGATGGCACTCTAAGTCCAGTTGAGTTCTTGAATCAAGCATAGGATCTCCCTGATCTCTACAAGTGGATCCTTGGAAACCCTAGTTTCCCACCTTTGAATTTTACAAAATTTATTTAAAAGGGTTTCACCATTATTCCCTTAAAATTTCCTGATTTAGATTACATCTTCGCCTAGTTCTACTTCAAGTTACTTTCAGATTACGTACAAGGTTCAGTCCTTGTGGATTCGACCTCAGTCTTACCGAGATTGTTACTACATCACAACCCTATACTTGGGGTGTGAACAACAATCAGCAACCAAATCCAACATCTTCTCTCTAGTGTCCATGTAGAACCCATCGCCAGCTCCCTTGTAGAAGTTCTTGGCGTCTGATGTTGCATTCAATAACAACCAAGGAGTGGCGGCGTCTACATTTTAAGAGAAAGAAGGAAAAGCAGCAATGGAAAGAGGGTTTCAAAACCCAACTTAGGTCTTTTTCTGCGATTGGGCTGGTGGACCCCATTACTGTTTGAATCAGGTCTGCATTCTGGACCCAATATCAGGGCCCATATCCATTTTCGGATATTGTGGGCCTGACCATCAGTTTAGGGTCGTTACTTGCCGCTTACCTTTGGATAATCAACGAAATCTAATTGGCCAATAAGTGGACCCACCTCAAAGCATATCTAAACCATCAGATCTTGACTGGGCCTAATTTTTTATTTGTGGGCCATCAAATTTAGTTCACATTCATTTTATATTTTATGGGCACACTCCAGTTGATTTTAGGCTCAATTAAGGCCTGATGGTTGAACAGATGAAGCTCCTATTCTGGCCCATACCTATTTCAAATTAGCCCAATTTTAGGGCATGTTGGATGCCCATTTAGTGTTTAGGCCTTCGCTTCAGAGCCAATTTTGGGATCCATTTCTTAGATCTAAACCATCTATTTAGTTTAAAATGAGTGTATAATCTAGATCATTCACTAGATGGACAATAAAGAAAATAGACCTTTCATCATGTGGATCTTTAGTATTGGATCCGACCTGTCCTTCTTATGTACACTAGTGTAAGGATCTAATCATCCATTTGAATCGTCCCATACTAATCGTCTATCGTGTGAATGTTATAGGTTAGACTTATAATGCTCATTGATGATGACTAGATCATACAGAGTCTTAATTCAGCCCTATTATAGGCCCATTACCCATCCTTTAAGAGTTGATATAGACCATTGGAATGAAGAAGGTGAAACCTACCTGTCCGTTTTCCTTTAAGGTTCCTCATTTTTCCAATGATTAATACCAACCGCCATGTTAGCTTAATCAGACTAATTAATAGGTAATCTGTTGAGGGTAGGATTAAAATCGCGATCCTGAGTCCAAATTCATGAGATTGGATCTAGTTGTGTTAGGCACCATAGTGACCTCAATCAGTGAAAACTTTCACGAATTTAGACTTGTGATATTGGGATGAAGTTAGAGGATTGTATTCAGTTGCGTTCATGTTTCATGCGAATAGTGACGAAAACATAAATGATCACTTTTTGGTAGGAGCATGAACGAGGTGGCGTAAACGGTGCTTATGATGTAAAGCTGAAAGACTCATTTTACTCACAGGTGTTGAGTGTCTTAGATTTACATAATTGGCATCGCTTAGCTTCATGTTCAGGAGAATCATTTGCATAATATCACTACCTCCCACAAGAGGAGTGATGATGTTGTTACAAATTCTCGCCTGAATCGAATGTTTAGGCTCATCTTCATCCTGGATAGTTCAGTAGAAAGACTTAATTAATTGAATTGATAAGTTTGACTGATATTTGGTTTTATTCATGAATTGTTCTATGTAAACAATCTACTAATGTGAGTATATTTTGCGACCAATTAAAATTTCGAATTAAATGTGTCAAGTTCTCATCATTATCGGGTCTGATTATGTTCAACGGATAGAGGTCATAGAGACAGTCCTAGGATGCTTACATTTGGAGATTACTCTAGAAAATTCTGAACCATTAAAATCCTTTGAAAACAGTCAGAATATTAATCTTATAACCTCAAGACATGTACCTAGACATAATGGAAACAGAAAAAGGAAACATGGTTCTAACAAGGGATCCTCAAGACCTCACAGTCCTCTAGGTTCTCAAGTTAAAAACCGAATTAAGAATGGATCGAGAAGTAAGCGGGCTAAATGTAATAATTGCTTCTTTTAAAAGAAGTTAGACTATCAAAAGAAAGACTACGTAAAGTATAAGCAATGACTCATAAAGAAGGGTAATAATTTTATTTTAGTCTGTTTTGAATCTAATCTAACTGATGTATCAGTGAATTCTTGGTGGATAGATTCGGGAACTATATATGTAATGCCCTGAAAATCGGGGGTCGAGCATAAACTCAACTCCCGAGTTCCAGAACATCACTTATGCAACAAAATGAATGATGATTGAATGTTGACTGTATTCGTGCATTGAACATGAGTGAGATTAAGCCAAAACAGCATATCATACTCCAGAGACAGTTAAATTGTAAGTGGAAGACGATGATAGATAGATAAAATATATAAACTGTGATGAGTCTCCAGAGTGTGATAACATTACTAGGTTAAATCATTACAAGTATAGTTCTAAAATATACCAAATGTGTAAGTGTAATATCTTCTATCCCAAGTACCATAGCCCCGTCAATGCAGTACCAGGTCTTCAAAGACCCGTCAGAGAGTTACATGATAGGAGAACTCCTCCTCATCACCATAGAAGTAGTCCGGCTCTGCTTCATAAGCATCGCCATCATCTGAAATTCAACAAATCTGGTTGGTGTGTACAACACCGTCCCGTAACGTGGGAGTGAGTGATCAACTCAGTGGAACAGTAAAGCATAGGTTAACATGTTATCAATTCAATCAAGCAGTAATGATAAAGCAGCACAAATCAAACAATTCTAACTACTCTTATTAAGTGTGAGAATGAAATGACATGATGCTGTATGCCCTTGCCAAACCACCCTCAAGTGACATTATCTTACGTTCGCGAATGCTTAACTCCCTCAGTGCGCCACATCTACTAAGCACATGCGGTGTGATGATGATCATGATTACCGAGTTATTATTAGTCCATTTCAACCAGCAGTATTGGGAAACTAAGGTACCTCCCTTGTATCATTCCCAAACATGATCCATTCTAGGGTCGTCAATCCTAGCTAATCTCATACGATATTATGGTTTGAGAAGCGTAGTGAAGGCATTGCAAAGGGCTCGTCACCCGTCAGCGCGGATACTGAGACCTCACCGTATGCGGCTCAATTGTTGGCCGTCACCAAGTACGTGTCTCACCGCACTTGGCTCAATCACTAGCCGTCACTCGAGTACAAGTCTCACCGTACTCGGCTCAACTCATACTCTATTCTGTGTGAAAGACTCGCCGCCAATCACGGACCTTGGAGTATACTCGAAGATACTATAGAGGACTCATCGCCCGTCAAGACGAGTACATGTCTCACCGTACTCGGCTCTCGCCGTAAGTATCGACAACTCGAATATAGTGTCCCATACCACCATAATCGGCTCACGAGTCTAGTTGCTCACCTGGTCACTACGGGAGGCACGTGGCCCCGGCGTAGGCCGACACTCGACCACTGCGGTGTCCCATACCACCATGCCCGGCTCATGAGTCTTAGCGGATCGAGGTACCATGGTTAAAAGGGATTTCACCGGTAAGTTTGGTACCCTAGGTTCAAGCAAGAATGACAAACATGGTGAACATACATAAGACAAGATTGGGTTACTTGACGAGCTCGGCTAGCTCGAGCGCACAACAAGTTGAACGACATGAAGTGCATAAGCACTTCGCGTGGCCAACCACTATCGCCAACCGAAGTACGACTCGGGTTCGTCGAACACATCTCACGTGGCAAATGAATCGCACCACGAATTCATTCGTACCGATTGTTTGGACTATAATCATAGCCCCAAACATGATAACTTGCAGATAGATAAAGCAATAATGGATCAAGATTCCACTCATACAATCAAGGTATGGTATTATCCGTTTAGGTCGCTGTTTGTTTGACGCACTTTCGTTCCGCTCCCCATCACCCATGACGGATCATACAACGTAAATATAAATTTAAACATATGCATTACATAGTTATAATCATAAAGCAGTTGAGCATGTTATGAATTACAACACAAGCATGAGTTTATACATGTTCAATTCCTAATCACACAACAATCCAAGGAGATCATACACATAGTTAAAAGAGGTTGAGAATCATATCTCAACACCCTTATACATTACAATTTGCTAACTACTACTCATTCAGACATTTCAAGAAATACTTAAACAAACATGCATCAACATACATGACATATGTCGATCACATAGGCATTAGGCCAAATCCTTTCACTAGGGAGTTGCCCCAATCATAACACGCGTACACCCATGACGGATAGTCATGGCAAGCAGGAATCCAAGTTCCATATTCATTCAGTCATTTCCACAAACACTTGGGCCACACATTTTAGCATATATGGTGTCTATTGGCCGTGGCGTGATTTAGGGCAAATCCTTTCATCAAAAGGGTATCACCAATACAACAATCATGAATCCATGACAATTAGTCATGGTGAGCACGAATGAGGATTCTATACTCATTCAGTCATTTTCACAAACACTTAGAATACACTAATACAACATACATGGTGTATGTTAGCAAAACATGTATTAGGGCTATCCTTTAGCCAAGTGAGTAGCCAAGTGAGTATTTTATCCATGTATAATATATTACTACAGCAAATAATCATGATAAATGCATCTCCAAAATTTATACGTACACAGTATTTTCTAGAATACGCATTTTCAACATACATACTGTATACAAACACACATGTATTACGGCGATTCCTTTCGCCAAGCAATTATTTTATACGCACATAATATATTTATACGACGATTAATTATGACAAACACATCGCTAAAATATACATGTATACGGTACTTCTTACAATACTGTATTTCTACATACATAATGTTTATTAGTAAACATGTATTTAGGCGAATCCTTTCGCCAAATAAGTATTTTATCCATACGTCATATATCCATACGGCAAATAAACATGTCAAACACATTTCCATAAAAATACGTATACGGTATTTTATACGAATACCTAGAGTATGTGAAATTCCAAATTCTACAATTCTAATCGAAACTGAAAACGGAAAGCACTTTGTACATGTGCAATTGCATGCAGATCATGAATCTATCATTATCTGACATTGAAAGCGTTGAAAACCATAACCTATACACCTAAAGTCCGCACCTTGTGTCGTAGAATCGTAACGGAGTTGATAGGTTCGCTAAGATTCCGTATACGGGAGTTTGGCAACCTATGGAACGAAATACGTTAGCTATTTCATAACCTACAACCTAAACAACCCTAAAACAGGTTAGGGTTAGGGTTTCTTACCTAGAAACGACGCCGGAAATGCCGAAAAAAGCGTCAAGAAAGGGATGGTGCAGCCCGCGTGGTGGCAGGGAACGATAGTAGGGAGATCCTCCCACTTCTCCCTCACTTCCTCTCTCTTTTCTCTCTCTCAAATCCCAAATTCGTATGGCTGCCATGAGAGAGGGTTTAAGGTCCTTATATAGTCTCAAACCTTCCCAAAATAGACTCAGGTTCAAGGGTTACTACTATTATAGGTATTTCGGCGATGTTCCAGCTCAAAAGAGTGTTTCTGGTGGCCCCCCTTGAACCAAACATCAGACTTAAGCTCATCACTCATGGATCCACGTGGGATTATGTTTTTGACTCGATCGGATTCCCAGATCACACGGGGCGGACCACTTTCAGTTCAACGGTCAGTGGGCCACGATCCGAAATTCCAAGTACATGTAAATGTTCCTGAAATTTTTCCTGATCCGAGGGTGTAATTTGGTCTGATTCTGACGGTCTGGTTGCTTAATACTGATGCACAAGCAAATGGTGCCAGATCACTATTCCAGATATTTATTTTGTAATGAGAATAGTGTTTTTCACACTCTTTCGCTCCGGATCCAAACGAATGGCCATGGGACATCGGCTGGACCTGATTTTTGAGATGATTGTCAAGCCCAGTGAGGCGGTCCTAGTTCCTTAACTTCGTGTTAATCGGATTTCCGATGTGCGGTCTAGACCTAATACGAAGTTTCGAGATGCTCCCGTGAGTAGCCGGGTAATGAGATTGATCCTAAGTTTTAGGGTAACCTAGCGTCAATGATTCTACAAGTTTTGGGTCTTGTAGATCGTATTTAAAGCGATTTAAACGAATTTCGTAGCTAATCTAGTTTCGCACATAGTTACTTTGTCTCATTTCTAAAGGATTTAGTCCTAAGTGATTTCTGTCTGAGGTGGTACTTGGTCCTTTGCAGATTGTATATAAAGTGATCCAAGGTATACTACTTAGCTAGTTTAAGATAGTGTCTAGGGCGAAAGTGCTTTGAAAAATTGAAAGCACAAGGTAATGAAGGGTGGGATTTGTGAAGGAAATGGGTTAAGGAGCGATTTTAGACTGTGGGATTGAGTTTTGACAAGTTGGTAAGGTCTTAGGATCGACCCATTGCCTAAGGACGTGTAATCCCAGGTTGGCAAAAATCTGGGATGTTACAATCTACCCCCCTTAGAACAAAATTTCGTCCCCGAAATTGGCTAAGGGTAATAAGAGAAGATTTCTATTATTTCACTTGCCTAAGACTTATTGATTCTAAGTTTCTACGCGTGGTAAGGTAGATACCAGCTGGTTCATTTTAGTCTACCCCCCGTAAAACTTAATTCTTTATCTATTTCTCATACCCTGATGGTTTGCTACCATTTATTTCTTTACCTATTTGGAGTCTCGACGACAATTCCCACAATTTAGAGTAAGATAGTTGTTTTCATTGTTTGACCAACACGGAGAGACGGTAATAGTGGGCTCGATCCCGATACATCGATCATCTACCGGGCCAGGGTAGGAAGCTCATCGTATCCCTTCCGAATCCTGGTGGATCCTGGTCGTCCGCTCGTCAGCAGAGAGTCCATCGGTAGTCACCCAGGATTGGGAATTGGGTCAAGCCGCGAAAACTTCGCAGTTGTAGATGTCAGTAACCCCGTAGTCCGATCACTCTCTAAGAGTAGGGAATGTCCATCATTGAAAGGCTCAAATTGTTTATTCTAAGGTTGCCCTTTAGGTCTTAGTCTAAGAGAGTCCTCGATATTATCTATGTCCAAGGAAAGGGTGAATCAAATCTTACTAGATCATCCTAAAATATTTTCTCATAGTAGAACTTATTAGGGCTTCTATAATGTTCATATTTATCGAGCACCGTTTCGATCCTGGGCCAGTGGGGTAGGGTCCACCACGTTTCCGCTGTGCCACCCAGGTCAAAGAGGTGTATTAGGTGACCTAACTAGAGCGGGTTCATCATGTTCTACCCCCCTTAAAATTTATTTTCGCCCTCAAGGCTCAAGAGCTATGTCCTGATCCGTATGTCGGAACAAGGTGTAATTTATAACCTATCCTTGACATGAAATGGGAAATACATTGGTCTGCCTTTCATCGACGATGTGTACTATGGCATTGATACCTATGGGTATCGAGAGGAGCTAAAAATGATGGGCAATGTGGTTGATGTCGTATGTGTGTGAGTTTGAGGCAAGATGCCTAATTCTACCAAAGGACTTTTATTACGATCTCAACTTACCCTCCCAAGTCATGTCTAGTTTATTACTGTAAGATAATTTTATACCTTATTAGTACAAAGGTATTTGGAAAGAATAGGTCAACAGGCAGACTATTTTTTTCTAAGTTCATATGTACAATGTGTATGTTATAATGACATGAGATTCGAGACCTAATTCCTAACTGTCTGTTGCCCATTTGACCTAATTCTTAACTGTTTGTTGCCCATTTGGGTAATTCCTTAGGCCTAAAAGACAAAGTCGCTATCGGCTATATACTCCTAATACTTTTCAAAAGCAAAGGGATAAACCTTTAGTTGCAAATGGTCGGGCCAACACGGAAAGAAAATTGTGTAGTGGGTCTGAGTCAGTTAAGCCGAATAACTAAGTCTATTATTCAATTGACTTAGCATAATTAATTAGTCTTTTACTTTCCTTAGCCTAACCAGTAGTCTAGTCTTAATTTAGAGTAGAGGAAATCCATAGGTGAGTCCAAAGTCTATGCTTATACGCTAGATGATTTCACTTCATTTCTAATACAAGGAAGGGTTTTATCACTTAGGGTCAAAGTTGTCTAATTGGAACCGAGGTTGCTCGTAGTTAAATTTAACTACGCCCAAGCATTTCACATATGCTCATACGGCCTAAGAGGATCCTAAGGTTCACATTATTAATTTGTTGAATTTCCTCTACTACGGTCAGTCTGTCGAAATCTAGGAGCACCGCTCTAAGTCCAAAACTCCAAGGGTCTATTTGTCAATCAACCATTTACTCCAAAAGCTTAAGCTATCAGAGTGCGGTGGGTCAATGTATATCAAGGGACTTTATCACTTCAACACAATTTGACCAATGATCTTAAATTGTATTAAAATGGGATTGTATTGCTAATCCCACTTCGGGATTGGGAATGGCATATTTGGCAGGAGGGTGGGCGGGGATTAAAATTACTTTATAGGCTTTGAAAAATGAGCATTGTGTTGGGAAGGGTGAGATGGGATTTCCAAATCTCAGGATAATGAATTTCTAAGTGAAATTTGGAAGGACAACTCAGAGTTACGTTTAATTGCATACATTCCAAACCTAGTATCTAAACCATGGGATACACTCAATCTAGGGACCATACCTTACACATATATTTATTATTACTTTATAATTCCATCCACCCAATCGCACTTAATGCAATTTGGCCGAACGGGCCCTAAACGTCCTCAAACATCTAAAACATCCTACCAACTACTACACCCATCAACATGAAAACGTAAACACCCAAAGGCAGTAATCCTCTTCCCATGAGAGAGAGAAAGGTGGACATCGAGAAACTAGCCGTGTAATGGCCTCGAATAAGGCCATGGAAACGTAAAGAAACGGAGAGAAAAGGTGGAGTTTTTGGTTCTCCACGAACTTGAGCCTCAACAGTGGTTTGTAGAGGCCCAACAGTCAGGGAATGAAGATGGGGAAGAAAAGAAAAAAAAAAAGGAGAAATGGATGGGTTGAGAGGTATGTACATTTTCGAGCTCCAAATGGGGCATGTAAAAGCCCAAATGAAAGGAAACGAAAAGGGTAGAGGGTGGGTGTTACTGTGAACGATGGAAGGGAGTGGGTGATGACCGAAAATGGGAAACGAGACGATTGGAGTGGCGATTTGAAGAGAAAACAGCAAGAATAGGAGGAAAAGAGAGATTGGAGGGGCGTTTGAGAGAGAGGGGAGCTCTAACCCCTAAAATCCCAATCTCCAGCCAAAACCGCACATGCCAGGGGATAGGGGAGGTCGGGCCGACCAACCCCAGCCCCGGACCCACCTCAGATGGGCCACGGGACGCGGCGGCTCCGCGGTCCACCTTGGCCGAAGCGCCGCCGCCGGTGGGGCAAGTTGGTTCTCTGTGGTCCCAAGGTACCAAATGCACCCTGGTTCAATCCTGGGTCCCATCGGATTTAAGTGGGGAGGCCCCCGACTCCGATTTGCTCCATTTCGGGTATTTTTGGGACAATCAGACATATCTTGCAATCCGGAATGAGTTATCTGATGTAAAATATATGAATTTGGGGTAGAACGAGCTAATGAAGCCAACCAACCCGCTATGTCAGGTTGCGTAGCCCGGAATTGCGAGAAAACCCCCCGATTGACGGTTATTTCCCCGCTTCAATTTCGTTTTGCCAAAAATAGTAGTTTTAGTTTGATTTTTCTTCATCTGTTGGGCTTTAGGAGTTGTGCCCAATGAGAAAAGAGTTTAGAATAATTAGGAGAACGGTTGGGTGAAGTCGTTTAGGACACTTACTATTTTTTTTTTGACCAAAAACTTTACCCACTAGTAGACATCACGACCCATATATAGTAAGTCGCGAATTCTAGAAGTTTTAGTTGTAGTTTGTTCCTGATTTCTTTCCCATTACCTGGTATCCTTATTTAAAGGGTTGTGAACTCATTTTTTTTAGTCATTCATTAATCAGTTTCGAATTTAGTAGAATTTATTTCTATTTTCTGCTTTCTCCTCTTGTAGATTCGAGAAGTCTCTGGTAGGAGTCCGGAGAAGCTCCAAGGATTCGGAGTAGTTATCCTCATCACGTTTATCGCACACATTTTACTAATTCTCAATGATTGGGATGAGGTGGATGGTGATCTAGACCCTTCACTAGACAACCTAGAAATGTTTTAAGGTCGAACCGTGCGACCATGGTTGAATACGGACTCAATTTCGGCGTTCGTTTTCAGCGAACAAGCCGTTGGATGGGACAGGGATGCCTACGACTATTTCTACATTCCGTCGCTCCCTCCTAAGTCAGAGTGCGTCAGTGTGTGTCGTGTGACCATAACCCAGGTCCGGTTTAATCCAAATCATGCTCTGATACCAACTTGTAACGCCCTGAAAATCAGGGGACGAGCATAAACTCAACTCCCGAGTTCTAGAACATCACTTATGTAACAAAATGAATGATGATTGAATGTTGACTGTATTCGTGCATTGAACATGAGTGAGATTAAGCCAAAACAAAGATATCATACTCAGAGACAGCTTAAATTGTAAGCGGAAGACGATGATAGATAGATAAAATATATAAACTGTGATGAGTCTCCGAGTGTGATAACATTACTAGGTTAAATCATTACAAGTACTGCTTCTAAAATATACCAAATGTGTAAGTGTAATATCTTCTATCCCAAGTACCATAGCCCGTCATACGTGCACTGTGTCTTCAGAGACCCGTCAGAGAGTTACATGATAGGAGAACTCCTCATCACCATAGAAGTAGTCCGGCTCTGCTTCATAAGCATCGCCATCATCTGAAATTCAACAAATCTGGTTGGTGTGTACAACACCGTCCCGTAACGTGGGAGTGAGTGATCAACTCAGTGGAACAGTAAAGCATAGATTAACATGTTATCAATTCAATCAAGCAGTAATGATAAAGCAGTACAAATCAAATAATTCTAACTACTCTTATTAAGTTCGAGAATGAAATGACATGATGCTGTATGCCCTTGCCAAACCACCCTCAAGCGACATCATCTTACGTTCGCGAATGCTTAACTCCCTCAGTACGCCACATCTACTAAGCACATGTGGTGTGATGATGATCATGATTACCAAGTTATTATTAGTCCATTTCAACCAGCAGTATTGGGAAACTAAGGTACCTCCCTTGTATCATTCCCAAACATGATCCATTCTAGGGTCATCAATCCTAGCTAATCTCATACGATATTATGGTTTGAGAAGCATAGTGAAGGCATCGCAAAGGGCTCGTCACCCGTCAGCATGGATACAGATCTCACCGTATGTGGCTCAATTGTCGGCCGCCGTCGGCTCAAGTACTGTGTCTCACCGTACTTGGCTCAATCACTAGCCGTCACTCGAGTACATGTGTCTCACCGTACTCGGCTCAACTCATACTATAGTTGCTTTGTGAAAGACTCGTCGCCAATCACGGACCTTGGAGTATACTGAAGATACTACAGAGAGGACTCGTCGCCGTCGCACGAGTACATGTGTCTCACCGTACTCGGCTCTCGCCGTAGTATCGACAACTCGAATATAGTGTCTCATACCACCATAATCGGCTCACGAGTCTAGTTGCTCCTTTGGTCACTACGGGAGGCACGTGGCCCCCGGCCAGAGGCCGACAGTCGACCACGGTGTCCCATACCACCATGCCCTGCTCATGAGTCTTAGCGGATCGAGGTACCATGGTTAAAGGGATTTCACTGGTAAGTTTGGTACCCTAGGTTCAAGCAGTAGCGTCCAAACATGGTGAACATACATTAGACAGATTGGGTTACTTGACGAGCTCGGCTAGCTCGAGCGCACAACAAGTTGAACGACATGAAATGCATAAGCACTTTGCGTGGCCAACCACTATCGCCAACCGAAGTACGACTCTGGTTCGTCGAACACATCTCACGTGGCAAATGAATCGCAGCCACGAATTCAATTCTGGTACCGATTGTCTAGACTATAATCATAGCCCCAAACATGATAACTTGCAGATAGATAAAGCAGTAATGGATCAAGATCCCACTCATACAATCAAGGTATGGTATTATCCATTTAGGGCTGCCAGGGCTGTTGCACGCACTCGTTGCACCGCTCCCCCATCACCCATGACGGATCATACAACGTAAATATAAATTTAAACATATGCATTACATAGTTATAATCATAAAGCAGTTGAGCATGTTATGAATTACAACACAAGCATGAGTTTATACATGTTCAATTCCTAATCACACAACAATCCAAGGAGATCATACACATAGTTAAAAGAGGTTGAGAATCATATCTCAACACCCTTATACATTACAATTTGCTAACTACTACTCATTCAGACATTTCAAGAAACACTTAAACAAACATGCATCAACATACATGACATATGTCGATCACATAGGCATTAGGCCAAATCCTTTCACTAGGGAGTTGCCCCAATCATAACACGCATACACCCACGACGGATAGTCATGGCAAGGTGAATCCAAGTTCCATATTCATTCACCATTTCCACAAACACTTGGGCCACACATTTTAGCATATATGGTGTCTATTGGCCGTGGCGTGATTTAGGGCAAATCCTTTCATCAAAAGGGTATCACCAATACAACAATCATGAATCCATGACAATTAGTCATGGTGAGCACGAATGAGGATTCTATACTCATTCAGTCATTTTCACAAACACTTAGAATACACTAATACAACATACATGGTGTATGTTAGCAAAACATGTATTAGGGCTATCCTTTAGCCAAGTGAGTAGCCAAGTGAGTATTTTATCCATGTATAATATATTACTACAGCAAATAATCATGATAAATGCATCTCCAAAATTTATACGTACACAGTATTTTCTAGAATACGCATTTTCAACATACATACTGTATACAAACAAACATGTATTACAGCGATTCCTTTCGCCAAGCAATTATTTTATACGCACATAATATATTTATACGACGATTAATTATGACAAACACATCGCTAAAATATACATGTATACGGTACTTCTTACAATACCGTATTTCCGCATACATAGTCTTTATTAGTAAACATGTATTTAGGCGAATCCTTTCGCCAAATAAGTATTTTATCCATACGTCATATATCCATACGGTAAATAAACATGTCAAACACATTTTCATGAAAATACGTATACGGTATTTTATACGAATACCTAGAGTATGTGAAATTCCAAATTCTACAATTCTAATCGAAACTGAAATCGGAAAGCACTTTGTACATGTACAATTGCATGCAGATCATGAATCTATCATTATCTGACATTGAAAGCGTTGAAAACCATAACCAATATACCTAAAGTCCGCACCTTGTGTCGTCGAATCGTAACAGAGTTGATAGGTTCGCTAAGCTTCCGTATACGGGAGTTTGGCAACCTATGGAACGAAATACGTTAGCTATTTCATAACCTACAACCTAAACAACCCTAAAATAGGTTAGGGTTATGGTTTCTTACCTAGAAACGATGCCGGAAACGCCGGAAAAAGCGTCAAGAAAGGGATGGTGCAGCCCGCGTGGTGGCAGGGAACGATAGTAGGGAGATCCTCCCACTTCTCCCTCACTTCCTCTCTCTTTTCCCTCTCTCAAATCCCAAATTCGTATGGCTGCCATGAGAGAGGGTTTAAGGTCCTTATATAGTCTCAAACCTTCCCAAAATAGACTCAGGTTCAAGGGTTACTACTATTATAGGTATTTCGGCGATGTTCTAGCTCAAAAGAGTGTTTCTGGTAGCCCCCCTTGAACCAAACGTCAGACTTAAGCTCACCACTCATGGATCCACGTGGGATTATGTTTTTGACTCGATCGGACTCCCAGATCACACGGGGCGGACCACTTTCAGTTCAACGGTCAGTGGGCCACGATCCGAAATTCCAAGTACATGTAAATGTTCCTGAAATTTTTCCTGATCCGAGGGTGTAATTTGGTCTGATTCTGACGGTCTGGTTGCTTAATACTGATGCACAAGCGAATGGTGCCAGATCACTATTCCAGATATTTATTTTGTAAAGGGAATAGTGTTTTTCATACTCCCTCGCTCCGGATCCAAACGAATGGCCATGGGACATCGGCTGGACCTGATTTTTGAGATGATTGTCAAGCCTAGTGAGGCGGTCCTAGTTCCTTAACTTCGTATTAATCGGATTTTCGATGTGCGGTCTAGACCTAATACGATGTTTCGAGATGCTCCCGTGAGCAGCCGGGTAATGAGATTGATCCTAAGTTTTAGGGTAACCTAGCGTCAATGATTCTACAAGTTTTGGGTCTTGCAGATCGTATTTAAAGCGATTCAAACGGATTTCGTAGCTAATCTGGTTTCGCACATAGTTACTTTGTCTCATTTCTAAAGGATTTAGTCCTAAGTGATTTCTGTCTGAGGTGGTACTTGGTCCTTTGCAGTTTGTATATAAAGTGATCCAAGGTATACTACTTAGCTAGTTTAAGATAGTGTCTAGGGAAAAAGTGCTTTGAAAAATTGAAAGCACAAGGTAGTGAAGGGTGGGATTTGTGAAGGAAATGGGTTAAGGAGCGATTTTAGACTGTTGGATTGAGTTTTGACAAGTTGGTAAGGTCTTAGGATCGACCCATTGCCTAAGGATGTGTAATCCCAGGTTGGCAAAAATCTGAGATGTTACAATATACTATTCACATAAGTACTTTTATGCAGGACTTACCACAAACCAGGCCAGCAACTGATGCAGAGTGCTCAATATACGTAGACAATGGTGTTAAAGTTGACGTAGTGGGAATTGGAGTTTATAGGCTTAGGTTAGAATCTGGTTATACATTAGATTTGGTAGATACATTTTGTGTGCCTTCTATAAGGCACAATCTAATCTCTATTTCTCATTTAGATAAGTTGGGATATTCATTTCAATTTGAGAATAAATAATTCAGTATTTACCTTAATTCAATTAAAGCTAGCACCGACTCTATGGTAAACAATATATACCATCTAGACTTAATTGCCTCACACATTTATAATGTTAATGGCTTGTATTGGAATAAAACAGAATTTAAATGTAAACTAGATTATGAGAATTCCTCCATGTTATGGCACAAGCGATTGTGTCATATATCTCGTGAGAGATTGGACAGGCTTGTGCGAGAAGGAATTCTTCATTCTCTAGACTTCTCTAATTATAAAGTGTGCATTGATTGCATAAAAGGAAAACAAACCAGAATAAAAAATAAAGGTGTAATAAAGAGTGTAGGACTCTTAGAGGTGATACAGATGAACATTTGTAAATCATTCCCTATGACATCCCAGAGTAGACACAAATATTTTATTACATTCATAGATGACTATTCTCGTTTCGGACACCTCTATTTTATTAGTGAAAAATCAAATGTCCTGAATGCTTTTAAAATCTGTAAGGCCGAAGTTGAAAATCAACTCGATAAAAGGATTGTGGTGAACACTATAATAGATATGAAAAATCAGGTCACAATCCAAGGCCACTCGTTAGATACCTACAAGATTGTGACATTGTTGCCCAGTATACTATGCCTGATACTCTAGAGCAGAATGGTATGACTGAAAGGCGTCATCACACCCTTATGGATATGGTGCGAAGCATGGTTAGCAATTAGACATTGCCAGAATCTCTGTGGGGTGATGCGATCAAAACCGTAATTCATAACCTTAACAAGGTTCCCAGCAAAGTAGTAAGCAAAACCCCTTTTGAGCTGTAGAATGGGAGAAAATTAAGTCTCCGATATCTACATGTTTGGGGATGTCCTACTGAGGCCAAAATTTATAACCCGCATGAAAGAAAACTCGATCCTAGAACCATAAGTTGTTTCTTTATTGGATATCCAGAAAGATCAAAAGGTTATCGATTCTACTATCCTTCCCACTCTATCAGGATTGTTGAGACTGGGAATGCCAGATTTATTAAGGACACTGAAAATAGTGGGAGCATGAACATTAAAAACTTTGTATTTGAGGAAGAAAAGACCGTGACTCCGGTCATAGTCACTCAAGATCACATGGATATAAATGCTGCAATTGACCCTGTAGTCACTGTAAATCACCATGTTGAACCTTATGTACAACTCACTGATGAGCAAAATCAAAATCACACTTAACAAACTGAACCATTGAGAAGATTTAAAAGAAAGAGAAGGCCTGTAAATCGAGACGATTACATCATATGCTTATAGGAGCACAAGTTTGACATAGGGATGAAAAATGATCCTGAATCTTTTACATAAGTCAAATAAAGTGTTGACCCTTCTTGTTGGTTTGATGCCATGAAAGATAGTTGAAATCCATGAGGGACAATAAAGTATGGGATCTTGTTAAGTTACCCTTTGGAATAATGCCGATTGGTTGTAAATGGATATTTAAAACTAGGGGAGACTTCAAAGATAATGTCGAAAGATAAAAAGTCAAACTTGTTGCCAAGGGTTTTAACCAACGTGAGGGCATTGACTTTAAGGAGACTTTCTCACCAATATTTAAGAAGACTCATTCAGGATTATAACGGCTCTTGTAACTTATATGGATATAGAGTTATATCAGATGGATATAAAGATAACATTTCTCAATAGGGATCTAAATGAGAATGTATGTATGTTATAACCCGAAGGTTTTGTAGCCCATGGCTTAGAACGTTTAGTTTGTAAACTAAAGAAATCCATCTATGGGTTGAAACAGGCATCACGACAGTGGTACCTAAAATTTCATGAAGTAATTTCCTTATATGGTTTTGTAGAAAATACTGCAGATGAATGTATCTACATTAAAATCAGTGGGAGTAAGTTTATTATAATGATTTTATATGTTGATGGCATTCTGTTAACTAGCAGTGACATAAGGATGTTGAGCGACACCAAAAAAGTCTTATCTCAAATATTTGAAATCAAGGACCTTGGTGACGCCTTTTATATCATTAACATTAAGATTTGTCGTGACAGATCTCATGGACTGCTCAGCTTGTCATAGAGGGCCTATATTACTAGGATACTCGAAAGGTAGGCATGCAAAATTGTGCACCTGGACAGTCACCCATTATAAATGGTGATAAATTCGACCAATTCCAGTGTCCCAAGAATGATTTGGAAAAGAATCGAATGAAAGAACTTCCATACACATCAATAGTAGGGAGTATCATATCTGCTTACGTCTGTATGCGACCAGACATTGCGTTTATTGTTAGAATATTGGGAAGATATCTATCTAATCCAGGATTACAACATTAGATAGCTGCAAATAATATGTTGCGGTATCTACAAAGAATAAAGAACTTCGGACTCACATACAGGAGATCTGATCATTTTGGGTTGATTGGATACTTAGACGAGATTTTGTGAGATGTGTTGACACTAAAAAGTCTACCTCAGGCTATATATTCATGATGGTTGGAGGAGCTGTCTTAGAAAAGCGTGAAACAGTCTACCATAGCCTAATCCACCATGAAAACTAAATTCATTGCCTGTCACGAGGCATCAAATCAGGCATTGTGGTTACATCGTTTCTTCTCAGGTTTGCGGGTACTAGAGCATATCCCTAAACCATTGAAAATATTTTGTGATAATTCAGCTGTGATTTCCTTCTATATCAACGACAAGCACTCATCGAGATCGAGACATATCAACATTGTAAAGGAAAGAGTTTAGAATCATCAAGTGTCTGTGGAGTTTATCCACACTAAGCAGATGATTGCAGATCCACTCACTAAAGGGCTCCCTATCATACCATTTTAGGAGCATGTAACAACCATGGGAGTCATTGATCCCATAGATGTTTTCAGTTAGTGGGAGTTTTGAGCGTGTTTTATCCTCCAGACATTAAAGAGATCTCATTTAATAAAGTTATTTGATGAATTTGATATAAAGTCAATTTATGCTTCTCTCTAAGCATGCACAATCTATTTTGCGTAAGTAGAACTACAATCATGTCTTGTTGGAGACATTTGAAAGCTTCAAGATCTCTTAAGGATAGGCACACATCATCACACTATGTGTGTAATCCTTATACCACACTTTTTAATTCCTGATCTATGTCATTGAGGTTGATAGTGTTTGTAACTACGCTTAGTCTCACTTCACTTAGATTAAATGTTGTGATGGCTACCATAATCCGATACTGGTTGTCTTGATGGACCATATTGTAATAGCATTACTCGTATTATTCGACAATTGCATTGGTTAACCATTTGGATGTTTCTTCAAATTAAAACATGTTTTTCAAAATGTTTTCAAAAGATTAATCATTGACATTGATCAATGTGGCCCAAGTGGGAGAACGTAAGAATTTTATAAGGTGGGCCTTATTGATCAATGGTCTGAATTGTACTAAGGGTTGGATAACGTGATTGGGTAAACCAATGGGCCCCACTACATTGTGATACATCCAAAATGTCTGCATAAGGGGTGGAATGTTATAGCTATGATACGCACACAACTATTTCAACGTAACTAGATTTCCACGCGTGTGGAGCCTTGGGGAAAGAGTTTTGATGGGTTTCAAACTCTTCACCCCTCTAACCTATATAATAGGGCTGGGTCCCCAATCATACACCATCAACAGAAACAACAATCCCATCAAAGTTTCTCTAAGGGTGTATGTGAGACCCATATCCTAGTCCGTACCGTTCCATATGCCTTTGTGGTTCTCCCGGTCGAGTTCCAGCTACCCGTGATCTATTATCAACGTTTGCGCACAATCCTGAGTCGTGTCCCGTATATTAGAATCGGCTCAACCCGAGACTTGTATCATTGCGACCGCGCTGTCGCCACGGTTCCAACGCTGCATCTCGCATGCCAAAGCGATACCCGAGCCAGGTGATGTAGGCCCGCATTCAGTTCGAGGAAAACGTCGCGTGTTGCAAATCCATAGAGAATTCATCACATCAATCACGTCACTTGTCAAAGTACGCCCATCAAGTCAAGTACCCTATCCCATCCCCCAAGTACACTACACCATCTCTAAAGTCAACCTTTCCATCCCATCTCTTACACACCCCATCACTCCTCTCCCATTACCTCTCTCTCTCTCGTCTCTCTTTCTCATTCTCCCAAGCAACCCATGAGAGTCCATCGTCCAAGCTCCATGAGAGAAGCTTGGCATGGCCCACTCCCTACCACCCAATCCCACCCTCTAAAATCAATCTCGACCGTTGAATCGTACCCTTTGGAGCTCTAGGGTGTGTTGATGGAAGAAGAAAGTCCAAGAAGGCCGATCAGTGGGTGCCTCTCTCTCTCTCTCTCTCTCTCTCTCTCTCTCTCCCTGTCCCTCTCTTTTCATTTATTTTGTGTGTGAAGATGTGATTGTGTGGCCCACTTAATGAGTTGTGAGATGTCCAAACTGTTCATCAAATGGACCTCACTTTGATGTGTGTATTACCCACATCATCCAACTATTTGGGTGGCCCACCTGGATAGCATGTCTGTAGGTGGGGCCCACCTTAAATGTATGTTTTAAGCAACCATCTAGCGTTCAGGGACGCTGGATGTTGCAACTGTGAAGTGTGAACTGACAAGGGGTGTACTAACGTCCAAAAAAGAAGGGGTTTTGGGTGGGCCGCTCATGCAGGCCCCACCTTGATATATGTTTCTAATCCAAGCCGTCCATTCCATTTTTCAGCTCATTTTAGGTGTTGAGCCAAAAAATGGAGTCAATCTGACTTTCTGGCGAGCCATAACATGGAAAACGGTGGTTTTCGCTGTTAAAATACACTTTGATATTTCCACACCCCAAAATATATTGGATATTGGGCTTATTTGGCTTGTCTTGAGCTATGAGAAGCAGTGGACGAGGTGGATTCTTCCGATGTGGGCCTCGCATATGAAAAACCCCAGAAAGATTGGTTTTTTTTTTTTTTAAATAATAATAAATAATAATATATAGGCAGCGCCTGCTGTTGCTGATGTTGCAGCAGGACGCTGCTGCGTCTATGCGTGGCGGGCGTAAGAGGCTAGGGCTGTGGGCCCCACTGCAGGCCCACCATGATGTGTGTTCAACATTCACTCCGTGCATTCGGTGGGCCCCTTCCTAAAGTGGCCGCCCTCCAAAAATCATCCATATTCATGGCTCAGGTGGCCCACATCATAGGGAACGACAGTGATTAAATGTCTGCCCTTGAAACCCTTTTGGGTTAACACAGAAGTTTTGGATTAAGATGAAATTTGTTTTTCCTTTTCATACAAGTCCGTATGACCTTATCAACTGTTGGATGACAAATAAACATTATGGTGGGCCCCACGTGGGACCCACAGTGATGTATGTGTTTTACTCTCACCGTATAGGTGGATGGTGGAACCCACTGTTACGTATGTGTTTTATTCACACCATCCAAGTGGACAATGGAGTCCACTCTTACGTATGTGCTTTACCTATACTGTCCAGTCATGTTGGCTGGGGTACTGGATGGCCAGGGAACCCACCTTGAAGTTTGTGCTTCATCCAAACCGTCCATCCTTATGGGGTCCACCATGATGCATGTACTGCATCCAAACCATTCAACCATTTTGGAAGCCCATTTTATGGCAGGGGCTAAAGAATGAGTCAGATCCCTAGTTCAATTGGGCCCCCACCATAGAAAAATAGTGAGAACAGTGACATTCACCATTTAAACTTCTCAAGGGCCACGGTAGTTCCATTCACTAACGGTGGGCCCTGTAGGATATTTTTTTACAGTGGAAATCATTGTCACTACTATTTGGAGTGTGGTCCAGTTCATCTTTTAATATAATTCATATATATATATATATATATATATATACATGTGTATACATATTATATACACCTTAATGTATTTGTAGCAAGGCTCGCCTTGATATTTATAAGGCCCATTTGAGAAGGCCCACTTTAATGTATTTGTGGCCCGTTGTTGAGGCCCACCTTAATATTTATAAGGTCCATTTGTCGGGCCCACTTTGATGTATTTTGTGGCCCATCCGTCAAGCCCACTTTGATGTAGTTTGTGGTCCATTCGAGGTGCCCACCTTGATATACTTGTGACCCATCTGTGAGGCCCACCTTGATATATTTATGGGGCTCATTAGTACGGTTCATATAGTGCGGCCCATCATGATGTGTATTAGGCCCATGAGATATGGCCCACCATGACGTGTATTAGGACCATATGATGCGGCCCATAGTGATGTGTATGTAGCCCTTGTATGAGGCCCAAAGGGATATATGTTGGCCCATATGACGAGGACGATGTGACGTAAATGAGGCCCATCGTGATGGTATGTGAGGCCATGGGTCTACCATATGTTTAGCCCTATGTGAGTCATTCCTTAGGAGCAATGTTGGTTAAATGTCCTCATTGATGGGCAATGATGGTTGGATGTCCACATTGTGACCTTCTCTTAAGCCTGGTTAGGTCCATTCTCATTACTCTCTAGTGGGTTAACCCAAACGAATGGACCCCATTGATTTTGCTTGGTCCATCATTGGTCATCCATCTATTGACCCCGCCTTGCGTCAAGATCGATTATCGATCGATTTTGATTGTCGTGACCGATTGTCGATTCCACTTAACGTGACCGATTTGCTGATTCTGATTATCGACCGATCCCGATTGACGTGACCGATTGCCGATTCCGATTAACGTGACCAATTTGCCGATTCTGATTATCGATCGACCTGATCGTTGTGACCGATTTACTGATTCTGATTATCAACTGATCCCAATTATCGTGACCGATTTGTTGATTCTGAATGATTGATCGACTGATCCCGATTATCGATTCCGATTGACATGACCGATTTGCTAATTTTGATTATCGATTGACCCGATCGTCATGACTGATTTGCCGATTCTGATTATCGATCGACCCAATCGTTGTGACTGATTTGCCGATTCTGATTATCGATCGACCCAATCGTTGTGACCAATTTGCCGATTCTGATTATCGACCGATCTCAATTATCGTGACTGATTTACCGATTCTGAATTATTGATTGACTGATCCCAATTGTCGTGGCCGATTGCCGATTTCCGATTCACTTGACCGATTTGCAGAATTTGATTATCGATCGACCCGATCGTCGTGACCGATTTGTCGATTCTGATTATCGATCGATCCCGATTATTGTGGCCGATTGCTGATTTCGATTGACTTGACCAATTTGCTGACTCTGATTATCGATCGATCCCGATTGTCATTACTGATTTGTTGATTCTGATTATCGATCAATCCCGATTGTCGAGGCCAAGTATCGAGGTTGACTCCAATTCTCGAGGCCGAGGCCGAGTGTCGATTTCGATTGTCGAGGTTGATTGTCGAGACCTATATGGTATATGTGACTCGTAGTTGAGGCTCATTGTGATGTATATTTAGCGCGTGTTTTAAGCCTAATGTGATGAATATGAGGCCTATGTGATGAGGCCCATTATAATGCATTTGAGGGTCAGGTAATGGAGCCCATTGTGAGGTATGTTAGGCTCATGTGAAAGGCTCGTCATGATGTGTATTAAGCTCTTGAGTGGGGCCCATGGTGTTGTATATTTAGCCCTTGTGTGAGGTCATGGGTCCACTATATGTTAAGATCTATGAGGGTCATTCATCGGGGGCAATGTTCGTTAAATATCTACATTGTCGAGGTCGATTGTTGATGCTGGTTATTGATACCGATTATGAGTATGTGACAGCATGGCATCATAATACATGCCCATACGCATCATCTGCATGTTTGTTATGAGATGTGGTTGATCATTACATATGTCATTGAGCATGTTGTTATGAGACTCCCTGATAGGCGGAGGTTATCTCACATGAGCGCACGGTATGCGCAGGATTGATGCATGACTAGATTGTATGACTCATGCATCTTGCATTATGATTACTTTATGCCCTAGTGACATCAGGGCCGTAGCCTCCACAAGCATATCGTGGATGGCTAGACGAGGCACCAAAAAATTGTTCTAGTATCAGGCTGCCATAGATGGTCCTGAGTGAAAATCCCTAAACCCTCTTGGTACTAGAGGATGCCCCAATGTCAAGACCGAGTGGATACATGAGCGCTCGAGTGCCGAATACCAGGAGGGCGCGTCTCCCACTGTGTCGTAGTCTGTTGGGAGGGGGTGTGGCCTTACCCTCCCGAGTGTACTGGGCATTGCTAGGCTGAGTTTGACTAGCTCGTGAATGGGTCTGCTATCGACATGCCGAATAGGTATTGGCAGACTATTGGCTAGGCGGATAGTGAAGTTTCTTACGCTCACTTGGACTGTGCGGCTGAGAGAAAGGCAGTGCCATTTGGAGTGTACTAAACCCCGGTGATGATCCCAGAGATGAACTATACTGATATATGGACTTATTGAGTAGGAGATGCATACTCACTCATTCATTCATTCACTATCTACTCGGGCTGGTGGTGCGTAACTATGTGTTACGTGTACCTTCGAAATGACTAGGATTTTGGTTGGGGCGCGCGACTAACCTAAAATCAATAGTTTACCATATTGAGTCTGACTATCCAAATTTAGGTATGAGATTGGTTTGGATAGAAGTCCCTTGTGATAGACCCCGTAGCCTGCAATACTACGCATTATCATCCCGACTCACACTCCAGCATGGTCATTCCATTCGCACCACATATTGCATTACATTCACGGCATATGACATTTTGGGTTACTGTGTTTCTACATTTATATGGTCTAGATATGGCTGACGTTATTCGTGAACTCATCAGGAATTGCATATTGCAAGGCATCCTCGGCATATGATATTTGGCTCTTTATGACTCTTCATTTGCATAGCTATTGTATATTGCGTACTCTGACATTGATTGACTCATGGACTTATCCGTATTTCCGCTTACTCTGTTATCATGTGATTTATGATCATGTCAGTATTTTTGTTTACTCTAATAATTCCTGCTTTTGTCTGTATTTCTTCTTATTCCAATAATGTACGATTTATGGATTACCAGTATTTTTGTTATTGTATGATTATGACATTGCGTTGAATACTTGGTACGTACCTTGTCCACACACTTACACCACCCTCTAAGCTTTCTATAAGCTTATACACGATAGATGCGTGCAGGTGATGTTAGGTTGCAGCAGTGTTGAGCTTGGAGCGTGCAGCGGTCTTCTGGAGCTTGATTTTCAATTTATATATTTCCCTTTCAGTATTGTACTCAAATGATCATATTAGTGGATATGTGACGATGGTGTTGCCTTTGTGAATTGGGTAATCTTGTGGTTATGCTTCTTATGAGATAAATGTATGTTAGAAAATCCTCCTTGTAGGATCCCAGGATCGAAATTTAGCGTATGGTCTCTAGGAGCTGAGAATGGGGTACTATGGAGGCTGTCAGCACCGGATTTGGAGATCGGGATTCCTGTGAATCCAATTTCTGGGTTTGGGGCATGACAGTGTAAGGAGAGGAAGACTCCAGCATCCGACCGGCAGCCGCAATGATATCCTAACAAGGTATGCCCTATTGTTCTTCAGATCTCCATATCCGATGTATAGCATGGTCCTTGCAATTTTCCATATAGTATTACAGAGTTTTGATGGGTTTCAAACTCCTCTGCCCTCTATAGTTATAAGAACAGGGCTAGGTCCCCAATCTAACACCATCGACAGAAGCAACAATCCCATTAAAGCTTCTTTAAGGGTGTAAGGAGAGGAAGACTTTAGCATCCGACCTACAACAGTAAATGGTGTCACAATAAGGAACACCCTATAGTTCTTCAAATCTTCGTATCATATGCATAGCATGGTCCTTTAAATTCCGCATAAAGACTTACAGGCTCCACATGCAGAATTGTCGATTATGCTTTTTCAACAAACCTTGCAAGGGTATCCGCCCTCAAAACGGGTAAATTGTAAAAATAAATGACACCGATTCCACTGTCCTTCTGCGCAAAGCTATTATGTATGCATATGCTATCACCAAGGGGATGCCTTAAAAATCAAGTTGATTTAATCATCACATGTGCTATCACATAAATTTAATGGTTTTTAGGTGGTTGCACATTGTTTTTAAGGTGTGGCCCACCTCACGATTGTATGGGCCTGATTTTTAGGCATTGTATCATCCTATTGGGGCTCACTTAAAGGTTAGATGGTGCCAATGTTTTAGGCATAACATCATCATGTTGGGGTTTACCTAAAGCATGGGTTGGATGCCATGCATACTTCATGTTGTGCCTTGTAAGGCAATAATGCATAAGCAAGAAAATAACTTATAGATTAAGTATGTTCTATTTGTACTTGCTCCAACCCAATTAAAGAGTGCAATGACCTCAAAGCACAAGGTTTATTACTTCTACTTGCATCCCAGCGCTTGGACAGTCTAATCCATTGATCGGAACCGTTTACTAAGTACAGAACACATTTTATGAGTTACCGTGCAAAAATCAAACCCATGAGTTGGGCCACTTCATCCATGATTAGTCCTTACTTTCATAGCCAACCTTTTCCCAAGCCATGTATGGGATGGGTATGATTGCCTACCAGAAGTGACTCTTTAGAGGACTCAGATTGTGCAACACACAAGGTGGCATGGATTCTGTGTGTTGTTGGAAAATTTTTGGGCCTCACCATGGTGTATGTGTTTTATCAACGTAGTCCATCCATTTTCATTCCCAAAAACATAAATATCAGCTTGATGCAAATCTTTTGTAGCCACCAGGAAACTTTTGAGCTCATGTCTTAAAATGAGCTTTCGAAATGGATGGACAATGAAGATAAAATGCATACATTATTGCGGAAAAATACCCTCACGTGATCAATGTAAGTGAAGTCAAAACACACACAAAAAGGGCTAAACAAAAGCTTACAGGGCCAAACCAAAATAAGAGACAAGAGGCATACGAATTTATGTGGTCCGGCAATATGTCTACTCCATGGGGCAGCAAAACGGAGTTTTCTTCTTCAATAGAAATAAGAGAAACAAAAATATAAAGCTTACCTCTCTCCCACCCGTAAAAAGAAAATTTCAAATCAGGAAATACCCTAGAAGATAAATACCATAGAACTGCATGCCTCTCTCTACCTATGGCCCTCCTTATGTGGACCACAACATGTGAGAGAGACCACAACATGTGAGAGAGCACATGCCAAAATATAAAGTAACTAGGCTTCACCATACGTCACCATATGTACGAATGTACAATCGTTCGCAAGAGAGACTGAGAGGAGTTAGAGAGAGACAAGGAGGCAAGAGAGTGTTCGTCTCTTAGTAGGACTGATAAAGCAAAGAGAGAGAGAGAGAGAGAGAGAGAGAGAGAGAGACATTGATAGACATCTCCCTATTGGAGACATTACTAATATCCTCTACCAACACAACAGTCTCCCACTTGAAGACTAGTTTCTCTAATAATGAGAAAAACACACCTAATAACGACTGCCCAAATGTCACTAATCGCTAGATAATAAGAAGCCCAAGAGAAGTCTTGCACCAAACAAACTCCTCCCTTGTGATAGGCTTCCTCAATATTTTACTACATTGTCATTAGTATGAATCTTCTGCAATTAGATTTGACTAATTTCTACAACATCATGAACAATGTAATACTGAATATCGATGTGCTTGTTCCGAGCATGAAATATCATATTCTTAGCCATGTGTAACACACTCTGACTGTTATAAGGGATTATCACTACTTTATGCTTCAATTTTAATTCTTCTAATAACATCTTTAACGAAATAGCTTCCTTGCATGCTTGTGCAGCTGACATGTACTCTACCTCAATAGTAAACTAGGCTATCACTGACTGTAGTCTTGACATCGAACTAACCGCACCATCCCAAAAGAAAGAATATAACATATAGTATATCTTTTAACACAATCTCTTTTTTAATCTGCATCTACAAACCTAACCAACTCTAAATTTTGACTATAACAAATAGCTGCTTCAAAAGTACCCTTCAAGTAATGAAGGGTCCACTCCACAATAATCCAATGATCTTATAATACCCCGGATTTCGAGGGTCGAGCAAAGCTTAGCTCCTGAGATCCAAAGCATAACTTATGCAACATAGATAATGATGTTTAAATGTTGTCCATATTAGTGTATTAAACATGAGAGGGATTATACTAAAACAACATATCATACTCCAGAGTTAATGTAATTAAACAAGTGAAAGACTGAGATGGATATATAAAGTATATAAATGTTTCACAACCTCCAGAGTATGATCATATAACCGGGCTAAAATTTATACATGTATTAGTTTAAACTAAACAAAATATCAAAATGTGGAGTATTTAGCTAATCCGTGTATCCCTGTAATCCCATTGAAGCAACACGAGGTCTACATAGACCTGCTAGAGAGCTGAACATAGGAGAACTCTTCCTCCTCATGTACGGAGTCCAACTCTATTGCATATACATCCACATCACCTGCATCTATAAAAGAGTTTGGTTGGTGTTTTAAAACATCGTCCCAGAGTGGGAGTGAGTGATCAACTCAGTGGTATTATATGGCAAAGGTTAACATGTTATCAATTCAATCAAGTAGTAATGATAAAGCAGTACAACAATCATGTCCTAAGTACTCTTATTAATATAGGGATGGTATGTTATAATGATGCATGCCCACTCACAAAGCTCCCTCAAGCAACTTCATCAACCATTCGAGCATGACAAACTCCCTAAACGTGCACTTTCACATCAAAGTATATGCAATGCGGTGCATGATCATGTTAGCTAAGTAATTGATTAGGCTTATTCATACAGCAGATTCGAGAAGCTAAGGTACCTCCCTTTATATCATTAACCCAAACGGAGATCCATCTAGGGTCGTCAATCTTAATCACATATGATAGGCAAGTTGTAGGGCATCACCCCTAATGAATGCAGTGGATAAGCAAATTTAAGTGTTTATACTCGAGGTCACTACGGAAGGCTCGTCACCTGAACGTAGGCCGACAGCTCGAATACAGTGTCCTATACCACTGTATTCAGCTCATGAGTTTGGGTTGCTCACTGGTCACTACGGGGAGGCTCGTCACTCCAGTGTAGGCTGACAGCTCAACCACGATGTCCCATACCACTATGCACGGCTCATGAGTCTTAACAGATCGTGATACCATGGTTAAAATGAGCTTTACATTGGTAAATGGTACCTTAGATTCAAGCAGTAGTGTCCATACATGATAAACACATAATTGGCCAATCGGGTTATTTGACAAGTTCAACTGGTACGGTTGCATGCCAACTCAATCGACATGGAGCGCACAAGCACTCCACGTGGCCTAACCACTGTCAATAATCGTCGTACGACCCGGATTCCTCAAACCTATCTACTATAGCGAAGCTAGTTCGGCCACTCAACTAGGAATTGTTACCGATTACCTAGACTAGGTTATAGTCCCAATCTTACTTATACATAACATGTGGATACATGTGAAAATCATGCAAGCACTTAACAAACAATCTAAATACAACAATCATTTAAGCATTTTATCAAGCACATATTGAACATGTTACCAAACATTGCATTTCATCCATAAATTGCATAGTTGAAACTGAGATTACACGAAGAAAACTATATATGTGGATAAGGTAGTTGAGAATCCTATCTCAATACCCATAATAAATACAATTCACCAACAATTTCTCATTCAGACATTTTATCAAACACTTAGACTACACATTACTACATACATAGACTAAATTAATTATGGCATATATTATGGCAAATCCTTTCACAAGGAGATTGTCATACATACAACAAACATGAATTCTAGGTTAATAGTCAGGGCAAGCACAAATCACAATTGCAAGTTCATTTAAATATTTCAACAAACACATAGAATGCATATTTGTCCAACATAGTTCATACATGTATAATATATGGAAAACGTCGTAACTAAGATCATATGATAACAAGTTAGACATAAATCATTAGCTAACATTGAAAGCCTTGAAAACCATAACCTAAACATTTATAGTTCGCACCTTTCATCGGATTGCTTGTTTCGAACTCGGTTCAAATCCTACGTTCCCGTATACAAAACAATGGTTACCTAAATCAGAAAATCCGTTAGCTAGGTTGATAAACAACTATTCTATACCTTAACTATGGTATTAGGGTTTGGATTTCTTACCTAAATCGTTGTTGGAATGAGTCGTGTAGCGTAATAGAAAGGCGATTAGTTCGTGTAGTCGTGGGAGAGAAACACTGCCACGATCTCCCAAACTCTCTCTTCTCCTCACTCTTTTCTCCTCTTTTCTCTCTTCTCTCACCTAGGGTATGAGAAATTCGTATAAGAGAGGGGTGGGGTGGTTTAAGGGCATTATATAGGCCCAAAATTGATCTAAATGGCCCCAGGGCCATGGTTTACTTAGGTTATAGCCAAAGGGTGTTTGTTTCGGGCAAATATGACTCATTTGGAGGTCCATCACTCACCTACGACATGGAGCAAGTTCCCTGACAATGGATCTAAGCCAGGATACGATTTCAGGGCGTTTGGATAGGTCGATCAACTGTGACGGACCTATATCAGATCAACGGTCATTGTCACTCGATCAGGGCCACAAGTATACAGATATGTGCAGGAAAATTTTTCTGATCCATGGGTGTAGTTTGGTCAGAAACTGATAGTCTGAAGTCTTCAATTTCGCCCGTAAGCGAATGGTCCAATTTACTTAAGTTTCAGTACCTTTTCTAAAGATTTTTGCATTTCTCACACACTTCGCTCAGGGCTCAAGTTGTGCATTTCTGGATACTATTTGAGCTCGATTCCCACCATGGTTGTCAAATCCAATGAGGCGATCATAACCCTATAGTTTCGCGGTCATCGGACTTTCGATGCGCGGTCCAAGTCTGATACGGAGTTTCAATGTGCTCCTGAGAGCAACTGGGTTTTGGGATTTTTCTGAGATTTTTACATAATGTTGAGTTAGTGATTTTGATGGTTTTGGGTCTTGCCATTCATATAGATAGTGGTTCAAGCTAATCCACAGATTAATTTAGTTTATTACTTGATTAATTTTTATCTAATTTTCACAGTATACGGTCCTTAGGGATTTCTACCTGAGGTGGTACTTGGGTCTTTGTACGGATTTTTCTAAGACGTTACAATCTACCCGTCTTAAAGAAAAATTTCGTCCCCGAAATTAGTACTTTTTTATACTCCTTGAGGATCTGAGGGTAGTTCTTATGGACTTCAGCTTCCGTTTTCCAAGTAGCCTCTTCCTTAGTATGGTGAGTCCATAATACCTTCACGAGCGGGATTACTTTGCTCCATAGCACTTGTTCCTTCCTATCAAGAATACATGTTGGTCGCAGTACATAGGTAGCGTCTTCACTTAACTATAGTTGCTCCCATTTGATAATGTGGGTAGGGTCAGGAACATATTTCTTCAACATCAATACATGAAATACGTTGTGCATGCCTGCAAGTGGCATGGGCAAGGTGAGACGGTATGCTACCACACCCACTCGGTCTATAATCTGGAATGGGCTAATGAATCTCGGCGTGAGTTTCCCTTTCTTGCCAAAACGAAGGACTCCATTCATTGGGAAAACCTTAAGGAATATATAGTCTCCCACTTCGAATTCCAGTTGTCACTATCTGGTATCAACGTAACTCTTCTGTCTACTCTGTGTTGTAAGAAGTCGACGCCTAATAATGTTGATCTTCTGTGAGGTCGCCTGCACTAAATTTGGGCCAATCAAACTCTTCTCGCCAACTTCTGCCTAACAATGTGGTGCTCGACATGGGCGCCTATACAATGCTTCATAGGGAGCCATGTCAATGCTCGCTTGGAAGCTGTTGTTATAAGCGAACTCAGCATAGGGAAGACAATCATCCCAACTGTCCTTAAAATTGAGCACACATGCCCGCAACATATCCTCTAATATTTGATTTACCCGTTCCGTCTACCCATCGGTCTGTAGGTGGAACGTAGTACTAAACTTCAGTTTCACTTCCATTGCTTCCTGAATTCGAGTCCAGAAAATAGATGTGAATCGCGTGTCTCGGTCTGACACAATCTCTATAGGAACTTCATGCAGCCGTGCAATCTCCTTGATGTACAGCTTGGCTAAATCATTTACTGAGTTCGAAACTCTAATCCGGAGGCAATGGGCTGATTTCGTCAATCGGTCCACAATCACCCAAATGGAGTCATGTCCCTTCCTCGTCTTCGGTAACCCAAAAATGAAATCCATAGATATGAAATCCCACTTCCACTCAGCTATGGGCATGGGTTGGAGTAGACCAGGAGGTCGGCGATGTTCAGCCTTGACCTATTGGCACGTGAGACAATGGGATACATAATCTGCTATGTGGGCCTTCATGTTGTCCCACCAGTACAAACGCTTCATATCTCTATGCATCTTCATACTGCCGGATGCATCGCCATCCTTGAATTGTGAGCGACGTCCAGGACTTCCTTTCTTAAGTCATGGAGATTCGGAAGACATAGGCGGCCGTGATATCTCAAACCTCCATCTAAGCCAATCCTCCATTATGAGTCTTCACTGTCACTTGCTCATTTCCTCATCTTCACCAATAGTTCATCTTCCTTCTGAGCCATAATGATTCGGTCATCAATAAGTGGTTTTACGTGAATGTGTACGACACTCTCGAACCGCTCCTTTATTGTAAGCTTCTGTTCGAAATCTCACACAAACTCTACTATATTCCATTCTTCTATCATCAGCGGAGTTGCAAGTTCTATTGTCTTCTTGCGGCTCAACTCATCGGCCACAAGGTTGGCCTTACCAGGATAGTAGGAGGCCTCAAACTTGAAGTCTTTTAAGGTTTCCATCCAACGTCGTTGCCTCATACTCAGGTCTCTATGCGTAAAGATGTACTTGAGGCTCTTGTGGTCGCAAAAGAACTTGAACTCCTTTCCATAGAGGTAATGTCTCTAGAGCTTTAATGCGAAAATGACTGCCGCTAATTCTAGGTTGTGTGTGGGGTATTTTTCTTCGTGTTTCCTCAACTGTCACGATGCATAGGCAATCACTCTGTCCTTTTGCATAAGAACACAACTCAAACCAACACGAGACGCATTGGTGTATATAGTATATTTGACCCCTTGCTCTGGCAATACTAGCACAGTTGCGGACGTCAGCTTGTCCTTCAATTCCTGAAAAGCTGCTTCCGCTTTCTCGTTCCAGGCAAACTTAAGATCTTTTCGAGTGAACTAAGACAACGATCTGGCTATCTTGGAAAAGTCTTTAATAAATTGATGATAGTAGCCTTCAAGGCTGAGAAAACTCCTAACTTCTGTAACTGAACCGGGCTGCTCCTAGTCCTGAACTGTGATCACCTTAGCAAGGTCCATGGCGATACCTTCCTTGGACACTATGTGTCCCAGAAACTTGACCTCTCCCTTCCAGAAGTCACATTTCCGGTACTGAGCAAATAACTAATTCTTCCTGAGAGTATTGAAGATTGCTCGCAGGTGCTCTTCGTGATCTTTCCGACTCTTGAAGTATATCAAAATGTCATCTGTAAACACGATGACGAATCGGTACAGATACGGCCGAAACACCAGGTTCATGAGGTCTATGAACACATCCGATGCATTTGTAAGCCCAAATGACATCACAAGAAATTCATAGTGCCCAAAACTGGTTCTGAATGTTGTTTTCTGCACATCTTCATCCCTGACGCGCAATTGATGATACCTAGACTGCAAGTCAATTTTTGAGAAATACTTTACCTCTTTCAACTGGTCAAACAGGTCATTTATCATGGGCAGAAGATACTTGTTCTTGACTGTGACGTGATTCAGTCTGTGATAATCAATACACAACCGCAACAATCCATCCTTCTTCTTTACAAATAATACAGGTGCTCCCCAAGGAGATACGCTAGGCCGTATAAAACTTAAATCTAGCAGATCATCTATCTGTCTCCTCAACTTCTCCATTTCACATGGAGGCATACGGTAAGTTGGTAAGGAAATGGGCATCGCACCAGGCACAAGGTCGATAGTAAAGTCAATCTTGCACTGAGAAGGTAGTCCAGGTATCGTCCTGAACACGTCCATGAAATCTTGGACTACTGGCGTATCCCCTAGTAATGGACCATCAATATTTTCCAATAATGAAGCGTAACAACTTAGTGGTAGGGCCAACTGACCTAAACTGGGAAAGTAAAGGTCATGCCCTCAGGTCCATGAGCCGTCACCAATCTGGTATCACAGTTGATCTCTGCCTTCATTTCGGTGAGCTAATCCATACCGAGGATGACATCATAATGATGCAGCGGGGTGACAATCAGGTCAATGCGCACTGTTCTGCTCCCTAAGTATATCGGGCCGTCTTTACAAAATTTAGTAGCATCGGAGAAAGTCCCTGTCGTGGTAAGGACTCTCACCCCAACCATAGGGGCAGTGCTCAACCCCAAACACTTGACTGTAGAGCATGATACTATTGAAATAGTAGACCCGATGTCCACCAATAGAAATATAAGTGTACCTTGAATGTGGGCAGTGACTTCAAAGGCTAAAGGTACTACAATTACTGACTTAGATGCTTCAGCTGCAAGCACGTGTACATGTGCTTATTGAGGACGATTAGGTCGTGCTGCCATAGGTCGTTGAGGCGGCCTACTTTGAGGTGCGGGTGGTCGGTAAAATGGCTGTGCTGGAGGTGTCAATCGTAAGAGTTGGAGCTGATATAGCTTGTGGTAGCTAACAATTGATCTTCTTAGGCGGCGTAAAATCATTATCCCTCATCTTAATAAAATAATAGGTGTCTGTATAGCCCATCTTCTTACAGTAGGTGCACCACAGATCTGATCACCTCTACTAGGTCGGTGGAGCCATAAGTCTGGGAGGTGAATCTGCACGTGGCCTCTTACTGAGGAACGGTCGGTTCAGCAATTCAGGCCGAGGACTCGGGCCCATAGGCATGCGTGTTTGAGACAGTCTGTCTCCATCTTGCTTAGCTCGTAGGGACATGTTCACTAGCTTAGCATAATTGGGAATGCTAGCGTAACACATCCTAGTGCAGATGTCGGGCCGCAGACTCTCTAAAAATCGTCACATTCTCATTGGCTCATCTGCTAGGATCAGTGGAGCATATCTAACCAGCTCCATGAATCGGTTCTCGTACTCAGCCACAGTCATTCCTCTTTTACGGAGGCTGAGAAACTCACCCTCCTTTTCATTTCGATAAGTGAGGGGGAAGGACTTTCCATGGAATGGAGTCTCAAATGCATCCCATGTCCACAGGTGTCCTGAAGGGACGGTCCGTAGGATGATGTCCTACCAAAGACTAGCCTCCTTCTCAAACATGTATGTAACTAGTTCTACTTACTCTACCTCAGTACAATGCAACGGCTTCAACATCTTGGAAATACGGTCTAACCAATACTCAGCCTCCTCGGGTCAGTGAGTACTCGCAAAGGTAGGAGGACGAAAATGCTGAAAATGTTCAAATAGACAGCTAGTATTCATATTTCCAGCTGGCTACACATGTGGTGCAGGCGGGACCATATTCATGTTTTGGGCAATGGCCCCGGCAATAGTGGCCCAAACTTACTGTTGTTGCTATATTAAGAGCATCATCTGCTCCAACCTATCAGGGAGAGGAGCCGCTTGAGGCATGTGTGGCGTCAACGAAGACGCACGGTTTTGTTCTGAAACCGGTGGTGCACAAGGTGTTGGCCCATTGGTGAGGCCAGTGGCCGGCTATGAATCTGGCATAGTCTCTATATCCGGGCTCAAACTAGGGTCCGTATGGCTATCGTTCAGGGGATGTGCCGCATTAATCGATCCACCAAGTGTGAGACGTGCCATGTTCCGAATGTTTTTAGGAGGCATTCCCTATATACAACATAGGGTGCAACATGTGTGAGATTTAGAATGATATTACTCAATTTCTCAAATATTCTACACATTTCAATTCAAAAGAAGCTTCATGCATTTTATTTAACCAAAATTGTCACGATATATATGATGTAGCATTACAGAAATCATGACAGAAGATGCATGTGAGCTAATTTAGTAAAAGTTTTAACACAACTATTCTAACACCCAACTAAGCCAATAAGGGCTATTACATAGAAAAGTAAGAAACAAAGCAAAACAATAGGCAACTGCTACATATGACTAGTCCACTGACTCTGGTGAGGGTGGAGGTGCCCCCTTATCCTGCATATAACACAAGAGAGCCTTAAAGGTGCGAGTCATCTTCTTAAATTTCTATTTCAAATAAGCCTAATTCTCTTCAAGCTTTTGTTTCAACTCGGCCTGGTTTTCTTCTATCTTGGCCATACGGGCTTCTAAGGTGGCCTAATTATAGCGGACTTCATGCGTAGCAGGAGGAGGTCCCCCATCTGAATCTTAAGACTCCTCTTCTTCCTGTTCTTCTTCCTCATTGCTCTCTTCCCCTTCATTTTCTTCCTTGTCTTCACTTCCTTCTTCTTCTTCTGTCTTTTCCTCTATTTCATCCGCGTCTTCATCAAGTCTCAGTTGTCGCTGCCTAGGGCCTAAGTCCATATTGTTGAGTGTCATATCACTGATGATATGGATCGGGGCGTGGTTATCCATATGGAGTCGAAAACTGAAATTTTGGATGATATTATAAATAAGTCGACCGAAAGGGAGTGAGACATCTGCCTGTGTAGATCGTGCAGTACCCACAATCTGAGATAAGATGAATGTACGCAGTCATAGATTGTCTCCCTTATCAGCTCTATACAAGAAATCCACCATGAGTCGAGTACATTCCGTGCGATTACCTACCTAGGATACACATTATATGTGAATATGTGGTGGAGCAGGTGGAAATCATTTGTCATTTTGGTCGATGCAAGACTATTTCCTCACTTCCACCGCTCAAGCTGCCCGCAAAGGAAACGTGTGTGGTGATTTCTTTCTCATTCACTAGCAAGGTTTTTCTCGCTAGTATGTATAAGTCCACTTTCCATTCCCATTATACGAGCCACCACATCTACATTGACTATGACCTCCTCTCTCCCCAAAGGGATAGTAAACTGAAGAGGCTCCAATAGTGGGTTCTGTATATGAGCGTAGAAGGCTCGTACGGAGCCTTCACTCACATGAGTATTTCCCTCAAATATGGGACTTCATCCATTCTCCAGGAGTATGTCCATCATTGGGTATAACCCAAAAGGCCTTTCATCAACATGAGCCTTAAATACAACTTTGTGGTCACGGAACTTACCAAGTTCGATGGCTAGTGGTAGAGATCTTTCGATGGGGATCCGCGGGTCAAGATCCTGTTTTGATCTTTTCTCTCAATCAACACTTGCCCTAGCCCTGGCGCTCATCTTCTTCCTTGAACGGGTTGGGCGGCTAGGCCCTGCTTCATTCGAGGCTGCTCTCTTCTTTCCCATAAGGGAAAGGAGTGTGGAGAGGGAGAAAATAGTGGTGACTAGCTCAAAAAGAGCCATTGAGTAAAAAGCTTGAAGGGTGAGATGAGTTTGTGGGTTTTGAGAGTTATGAGACACAAAAGAGAGCTTTTGTGCTCAAATAAGGAGGAAATGGGAAGATGGAGAGTTGTATGAGAGGGGTTTTAAACAAATCATGGTGGAGGGGTGGAAGATATGGAGTAAAATGAAAGTTTGGGTGTACAGAAAAAGGAGAGTTGAAAGAGAAATGGGTTTTGGAGGGTTTGGAGTTGTTTAGAGGGTTATGAGAGGGGTGAAATAGGGTAGAATGGGTTTTAGGGTGGTTAAAGGGATAGCTAAGGGGGTCCCACATGTGCGGGTGAGGGGCGGTGGGCTGCGGGAACCGCGGGCCCACTCCGGCCCGCTGGAGGTGCGGGCGACACGCCGCCATCCTAGCGGTGCCGCCGCACCTCTCTAGAGGTGCCAGCAGTGGCTCTGCCCTAGGGCGGTGGCCACCCCCTCTCGGGGTGCCGTATGCATGCAGGGGACCCCCTGGGTCCCACCGTATTTTGTGGTTTGGGCTCATATGTCTGTGAGATGTATTTTCTCAGTCGAACTCGCACATATTCGCACCTTTTGGAGTGTTTCAAGTTTGGGATTCACCGATTTATAGCTTAAACTCATCGATTGATGACCTAAAAAGGAATTGAGATCATTTCACATGATCTCAGACGCGTACGGGTCACATTTCAACGGTCAATCTCGCCTGTCGGTGAAAATTCAGGATCCTATGATCATTTCTACATTTCATCGCCCCATCCTAAGTCAAAGTGCGTCAAAGTGCATTGTGTTACCTATAACCTAGGTCCATTTTAATCCAAACCATTCTCTGATACCAACATGTAACACTCCGGATTTTGAGAGTCGTACAAAGATTAGCTCCCGAGATCCAACGCATCACTTATGCAACATAGATAATGATGTTTAAATGTTGTCCATATTAATGCATTAAACATGAGAGGGATTATACTAAAATAGCATATCTCCAGAGTTAATGTAATTAAGCAAGCGGAAGACTGAGATGGATATATAAAGTATATACGTGTTTCACAACCTCTAGAGTATGATCATATAACAGAGCTAAAATTTATATATGTATTAGTTCAAACTAAACAAAATATCAAAATGTGGAGTATTCAACTAATCCATGAATCCCTGTAATCCCATCGAAGCAGGACAAGGTCTACATAGACCTGTAAGAGAGCTGAACATAGGAGAACTCTTCCTCCTTATCTACGAAGTCCAACTCCTCTGTATATACATTCTTATCACCTGCATCTATAAAAGAGTCTGGTTGGTGTTTTAAAACACCGTCCCAGAGTGGGAGTGAGTGATCAACTCAGTGGTACTATAAGGCAAAGGTTAACATGTTATCAATTCAATCAAGTAGTAATGATAAAGCAGTACAACAATCATGTCCTAAGTACTCTTATTAATGCAGGGATGGTATGTTGTAATGATGCATGCCCTTGCACAAAGCTCCCTCAAGCGACTTCATCAACCATTTGTGCATGGCAAACTCCCTAAACATGCCCTTCCACCCCAAAGCACATGCATTACGGTGCATGATCGTATTAGCCAAGTAATTGATTAGGCTTATTTATACAGCAGATTCGTGAAGTTAAGGTACCTCCCTTTATATCATTAACCCAAACGGAGATCCATCTAGGGTCATCAATCCTAGTTAAACACATACGATAAGCAAGTTATAGGACATCACCCCTAATGAATGCAGTGGATAGGCAAATTCAAGTGTTTGTACTCAAGGTCACTACGGGAAGCTCATCACCTGAACGTAGGCCGACAACTCGAATACAGTGTCCCATACCACTGTATTTGGTTCACAAGTTTGGGTAGCTTCGTGGTCACTACGGGGAGGCTCGTCACCCCAGCGTAGGTCAACAGCTCGACCATGGTGTCCCATATCACCATGCCCGGCTCATGAGTCTTAGCAGATCTCATGAGTCTTAGCAGATCATGGTACCATGGTTGAAATAGGCTTTACATTGGTAAGTGGTACCTTAGATTCAAACAGTAGTGTCCATACATGGTAAACACACAATAGGCCAATCCGGTTATTTGACAAGTTCAACTAGTACGGGCACACTCCAACTTAATCAACATGGAGCGCACAAGTACTCCACGTGGCCTAACCACTGTCGATAATCGTCGTACCACCTGAATTCCTCGAACATATCTACTATAGCTAAGCTAGTTCGGCAACTCAACCAGAAATTGTTACCGATTGCCTGGCCTAGGTTGTAGTCTCAATCTACTCAAACATAACATGTGGATACATGTGATAATCATGCAAGTACTTAACAAACAATCTAAATACAACAATCATTTGAGCATTTTATCAAGCACATATTGAATATGTTACCGAACATTGCATTTCATCCATAAATTGCGTAGTTGAAACTAAGATTACATGAAGGAAACTATATATATGGAAAAGGTAATTGAGAATCCTATCTTAATACCCTTAATAAATACAATTCACCAACAATTTCTCATTCAGACATTTTATCAAACACTTAGACTACACATTACTACATACATAGACTAAATTAGTTACGACATATATTATGGCAAATCCTTTCACAAGGAGATTATCATACACATAACAAACATGAATTCTAGGTTAATAGTCAGGGAAAGCATAAATCATAATTATAAGTTCATTCAAACATTTCAACAAACACATAGAATGCATATTTGTCCAACATAGTTCATACATGTATAATATATGGAAAACGTCGTAACTAAGATCAGATGGCAGCAATCAAATCAGACATAAATCATTAGCTGACATTGTAAGCCCTGAAAATCATAACCTAAATGTTTATAGTCTGCATCTTTCGTCGGATTGCTCGTTTCGAACTCGGTTCGAATCCTACGTTCCCGTATACAGAACAACGGCTACCTAAATCAGGAAATTCATTAGATAGGTTGACAAAAAACTATTCTATACCTTAACTACGGCATTAGGGTTTGGATTTCTTACCCAAATTGTGATTGGAATGAGTCATGTAGTATAATAGAGAGACGATCTAGTATATTTAGTCGTGGGAGAAAAACACTGTCATGATCTCCCAAACTCTTTATCTCTTCTCCTCACTCTTTTCTCCTCTTTTATCTCTTCTCTCACCTTGAGTTTGAGAAATTCGTATGAGAGAGGGGTGGTGTGGTTTAAGGGCATTATATAGGCTCAGAACTGGTGTAAATAGCCCCAAGGCCATGGTATACTTAGGTTATAGCCTAAGGGTGTCTGTTTTCGGCAAATGGGACTCATCTAGAGGTCCATCACTCACCTACAACATGGAACAAGTCCCCTGACAATGGATCTAGGCCAGGATAAGATTTCAGTACGTTTGAATAGGCCGATCAACCGTGACGGACCTGTATCAGATCAACTGTCGTTGTCACTCGATCAAGGTCACAAGTGTACAGATATGTGAAGGGAAATTTCCCTAATCCATGGGTGTAGTTTAGTCAGAAACTAATAGTCTGAAGTCTTCAATTTTGTTCGTAAGTGAATGGTCCAATTTACTTAAGTTTCAGTACATTTTCTAAAGATATTCGCGTTTCTCACACACTTCGCTCAGGGCTCAAGTTGTGAATTTCTGGATACTATTTGAGCTTGATTTTCGTGATGGTTGTCAAGCCCAATAAGGCGGTCATAACCCTATAGTTTCGCGGTCATCGGACTTTTAACTCGCGTTCCAGGTCTGATATGGAGTTTCAATATGCTCCCGAGAGCAACTAGGTTTTGGGATTTCTCCGAGGTTTTTACATAATGTTGAGTTAGTGATTTTAATAGTTTTGGGTCTTACTGTTCATATAGATAGTGGTTCAAGCTATTCCACCGATTAATTTAGTTTAATACTTGATTAATTTTCGTCTAATTTTTACAGTATAGAGTCCTTAGGGATTTCTGCCTGAGGTGGTACTCGGATCTTTGTACGGATTTTTTCGAGATGTTACAGATCTTTACCCAGATTCGCCATGTATTTACTAACTAATTACTTACACAATGTTTATCTCGCGCATACCATTGCAAACATAAGGATCCCTATCGTCAATGAATATAATACCTGATACATATATGCCTTCTTCACTTTTTTTACTAGGACATTGATTTGAAGAAAGCTTACAACTAACAAGGAATAGAGCACTGACTAAGAGAGAATTTCCCATGTTAAAGTGGCACAAAAATCTTTCAACATAAACTTTTTAGGTTTTATACTTTCATGTTCTTCTTATCTCTAAATACAGTTATCCCAAGAATCTGATTAACGGCATCCCAAATCTTTCATATCAAATTCTCTAATCAAATGAACTTTTAATGTTGCAATAGTATTTTTAATACTATCTGCAACCAGTATGTCATCAACATACAAGAACAATATAATAATGCCACCATTACCATTAATATGACCATAGGCACAATGGTCAGCCTCACATCTCTAACATCACAAGCTCACAATAAAGGAATCAAACTGCTTGTACCAATATTTTAGCATATGCTTTAAATTGTAAAGTGATTTATTTACCGACAAACTTGATTCTTCTTGTTTTCTTCAATAAAACCCTAAGGTTCAATCATATAAATTTATTCATCAAGATTCCCATGTAGAAAAATAATTTTTACATCTTATTGCTCAAGTTTTAAGTTAAGCACCGTTCTCATACTTAATACAAATAGTACTTAAATAGACAACTAAAGAAATTTTTTATATTTAAGTCAATACCTGATTTATGAGCATACCATTTTACCACTAATCAGGCTTTATATTTTTTTAACATCCTCATTAATATCCTTTTTTAGCTTGTAAATCCATCTGCAACCAATAGCCTTTAACATTCTGGGTAATTCAAGTAATTCCCAAGTATTGTTCTTATTTAGAGGTTCCATCTCATCCTCCATTGACACTCTCTATTGAATAGTATCCACAAATCCACATACCTCTTGATATGAATAAGGTCTGTGCTCTTCTGTTATACAAGCGTAAACCATAACATAATCCTTGAGCCAAATAAAAGGTTTTATAGTTCTCTTTAGTCGACCTTAATCACTTTGAATTTCGACACCCGGTGTCTCATCTACATATTTTTCATCAACTTTATCTTTAACAATATCATCAACTTATTGATATTCTGAATCATCAGATTGATTTTGAACATTATTTAAATATTCTAATTCAATTATCACTCGTAACTTTAAGGTCGGCAATTCTATGCCTTTCTTTAGCGAATCTTCGTTAAAAGCACATCTTAGCTAATTATCAACTTGTGGCCAGTAAGGTCCCACAATCTGTTCCCATTTGTTCTATCTGCATAGCCATAAAAATACACTTTCTGGAACTCACATTCAGATTATTCATATTCTCTTTGGAAATCCATACATAAGTGTAACAACCAAAACTACAAAGGAATGAATAATTAACAAGTTTTTTGGACCAGACGACTTCAGGGATCTTACAATCTAATGCAGTAGTAGGAGAATGATTTATCAAGTAATAAGCCGTATTAATGGCTTCAGCCTAAAAACACTTCTCGAGCCTAGCCAAACTCAGCATGCCATTATCACAATCCATAAGTGTATAGTTCATATGCTTTGCAACTTCGTTCTAATGTAAAATATTAGGGACCGTGTAGTACTTCTTAATACCATGCTCACTACAAAAATCCTTAAATTGTTTTGAGGTGTACTTTTCTCCATTATTAGTTCTTAGACACTTAATTTTCTTTTTCTTTTAATTTTCAACTAATGTTTTAAACTTGGTAAAACAAGTAAAAGCCTAACTTTTTCTTCTTAACATGTAAACACATAACTTTATAAAGAAATAATCAATAAAGAAAATAAAGTACTTTAAACCTCGTAAGCATTGGATTAGAGCTCCCAAGCATCAGAATGAATTAAATTTAAAACATCCTTACTTTTAATAGTGGACGAGGGAAAACGAGCTCTATGGAGCTTTCAAAACAGACAAACCTCACAAATTTTTAAATTAATAAACTTTAAACCATGGAGTAAATTTTGAACAAGAAGTACCTTTAATCCTTACTTGCTCATGTGGCCTAACCACCTTTGCCAGATTGTAGCAGAGTCTATCACAACATTAGGAACAATAGCATTGCCAACCACAATATCTCCAATCAAACGATATAAACCGCCCATTAAATCTCATTTCGCCATCACCATCGGTATTTTAACAATCTTCAAAGAACTCTTTTCACTAGAAATTTTATAACCATCTTCATCAAACTTTTCCAATGTTAGAAGACTCTTCCATAAGATTGGTACGTGTCGCACACCAAAAACTGTACGTGTGATACCATTAAACATAATAATTCTGACATATCTAATCTCCATAATTTTATATGTGCTATCATTACCCATTTAAACTGTACCGCCATCACATAACTGTGATGTATAGAAACAATCTATGAGTGGAGTCAGATGAAACGAAGTGCCTAAATCTAAGATCCATTAATGGCTCAAATTCTCTTGTAGAATCACTGCAGATAACAATTCTTCGTCCTCGGATGAATTGTTTTTCTTAAATAAAATTTTTTGGGAACCCTTTGAATCTAATGCTTGATCATGCAAATTAGGTTTGTAATTTTTCTAATTTGCTTTCTTGATTTTACATTTTTATGTAAGTAGCCCTTCTTGCCACGGTTCCAACATTTACCAGTTTTATGCCCTTTCGAGTACTTAGATCTCATCTGATCTCTCCCACCAGTACCCATCTTAGTATATCATTTTCTAACCATCGTAGCATCACTAGCAGATTCTCCATACATTTTTCTTCAAGACTTTTAGTAAGCAATATAGACACAAATGACTCCATAATGAGATCTGGACCATTACTGAGATTCATAATCAAATCGTCCCACGAATCTGGCATCGAACACAACAAAAGTATAACCTTCTCTTCATCATTAATCTTCACATCGACTGTCATCAATTTGTTAATCAATGTGTTAAACTTATTAAAGTGTTCTTATAAAGAGGATTATTCCTTTATCTTGAAGTTATACAACTTTTATTGGAGGAATATCTTATTTGACATCGATTTCCCTTCATATAGGTTTCGTAATTTGTCTCAAAAACCTTTTGCAATAGTTTGATCAAATACATTGAATAAAACTGAATCATCCAATGCAAGAGAATGTCCGCCATGGATTTTTCACCTCAAATACCTTATATCTTTAATCTCTACAAGTTTTTTTCCCCTCAAATCGCAATTGTGCATCATTCCTTCACCAATACCACATTTATCTTCGGTTTCTACAATACGTAATTGGATCTGTCAAACTTCGACACCTCGAATCTAGTAGAACTTGATCTAGCCATGTAAAACACAATTGTAAGACAAACACCAACACCCATCTTGTGATAAAAGGTTTCTTAACCTTTGGCTCTGATATCAATTGTTGTAGAAAAATGAGTACAGGTAATCAATATAGGCAAAGCCAAAACATAGAAGAAGAAATAAGAGGCATAATTATTTATATGGTTCAGAAATATGCATATTCAACAAGGCAGTAACATGGAGCTTTCTTCTTCATTAGAAATAAGAGCAACATAAATACAAGACTTATATCTCTTTCACCTGCACACTAAGAATTACTCCAGAAAGTGAATACCATGGAACTACATTCCCTTCTCTATCCAAGCCATCTTTATATGAATCACACCATGTGAAAGAGCACATGCCAAATCATAGAGTAACTAGGATTACATAAGTAAAAATGTACATGTTAAAACCGTAGATAAGGAGAAGAGAGAGTTCTCGTCTCTTACCAGTACTACGAAAAAGGAGAGAGATGGATGATGAAGAAAACAAATATCATATTGATCCAAAACTTCTGTGACCCAAAAGGGTTTCAATGGTAAAAGGTCAATCCCCCACTGCCTTTTGCAGTGTAGTCCATTTATCTTTAGATCTGTCCTATTTTTCAGCTCAAGCCTTACAGCGAGCTATCCAGATGGATGGACGGTTTGGATATAACACATACATCATGATGGCACCCACATAACTTGGTGACGTCAACACACTAGATACATCGCTGGTGTGTGGTACACCTACCAATCAGTTGCCCAAGATATTGTAATCTAAGGGGTCTTTTAGACGGATGAATTGAGGCGTACTAAGGTAGAGTGGATAGGATTCGCCCATCCACTCCCGCATTGTATGGCCGCTGAGGTGTTTGGACTGATGAGGGATTGAAGGGCGATGGGATTTGCCATATCTCCTGCCGGATTCGGCAGAGGGATTGACATCTCCTGCTGGATTCGCCAGAGCGCCTGGTCATCTTATCTCTCTCTCTCTCTCTGGATTGTGCCTCGAGCCCAACCTGATCCCTTCCACAGTCGTCCGTACGGTTAGAGAGAGATGAGATTGAAGACGGTAAGGTCGCAAGAGTGGTGGTGAGAGGTAATTTTTGCGCCCTTTCTTCGCTGTCTATATAATCTCTTCTTCTCCACTCATCCCGGCCATTACATCAACCAACGACTATAACACTTGTGGACCATAAGGTACGATTTCTCCCTTTCTTCAGCATGGAATGCTCTTCGACACCATGAAATCCTACGTGCATGTCATCCCAACTCACTTTGGTAGGGCCTAGGTCCTGTGTCATGTAGTCTGGTTTGATACGGTTCTGCCATGACTTCCATTACCACCGTTTGAGCTCAAAAATGATGTGGTAAAAAAATGATAATCGGATGTCACAGAGGTAGTGGTTTCTGAATTTTAAGGGTTTTACCATTTCTGATTTTTTACTTTTTATGAATACAAAAATTGGGGGTTTGTGGATTTTTATACCTCTCTGATTATCTACAAATGGAGTTTGACATTCTCATAATGCATTTGGCCTTGAAATGACCCTGTTGCAGTTATGGTTTTGATTTTCCTAATTATTTTGGGAAATGAAAACTGGAGTTTGGGGGTTTTGCGATATTTGATTTCTGCTTATTTATGTATATGGAAATTAGGGGTTTCTGGATTTTTTGCTTCTCTGTTAATTTTGAGATTGATTTTAACATCCATCACGCTGTGTTTGGACTTGAAAGAAACCTTCACTGTAGATAGTTTCGATTATTCTAATTAATCTGGGAATTGATATCTGGAATTTGGGGGTTTTATGATATATCATGCGTAGACCTTCATTTCCTCTATAGAAATCCCAAATATAATGGATTTTTGACATTTTTGGCTTAATCTCCTATTCCATTTTGGCATCATACCACCCAACTATGGTTGTTAGTTACTACTTCAGTTAAAACTATATCTTCTTGTATTTAGAGTTAAACTCAAATTTGCCATTTCATGGCTTCTCTCTGATATATTGCTCTCATTTCGAACTATAGGGTCCACTATGATTGTTAGATGCCAAAATCAATATATAGTTCACCTGAGAGTTCGATTCCAATAGATATAAACATTTGTATACGAGGATTACAACAGAACTATACACTGATATTGGTCTACTATTGGTAGAAATAATTATTGGGAAAACTATTGGTCGATGTCATTGAACTGCAGGCCGTGGATTAGTTAAAGATCACTGGTATGGTCCTCTCATTTTCCTTTTTTCCAAATATCATTCATATAGATTTCCTGTCACCCATTTTTCACTGTTTAGAAGTTTCAGTTTGGTGTTTATTAGCCTCATACCATATTCTTAAATGTCTTCTTCTAATGGAACATGACACAATGGCATGTAGTTGTTTTTGATTTGTATGGAACATGACACATTTTCCTCACTGGTTTGGATATACTCACTAGTTCCTCATTGGTTTGAATAAACATAAGATGACACAGTTCTCTCAATTTCTTGTTATGGAACATTACACAGTGGCGTGTAAATGTTTTTTAGCTTCAATAAGCCTCTGAACATTATGAATGATACCCAAACAAAGGTGTCTTGCGTTTCACGTGCTCTGTTTTTTTAGGTACATTCTCTCTTCTTGTTGTTTCTATTGCCCCTTTCATTTCTGCATTTGGGTGTGTTTGATTACTGTCATCTCGGTTGCAAGAATGTGGGGGTTTCTTTCTTTTTTTGGTGTTCTCAATTTGGTTCATTACAAAATAAGATATTATCTAATTTAACTATTTAGGCACCATGAACAAAACCAATCTCCATGAATCCATTATACCTGCTAGAGTAAAAGTTCATTTTGTACCCATAGTGAAAATGTGTCACAATGTTCATTCATTCATTCGAAAACATAAAAATGGGTTTCAGGCAACATTCAGTTTCTCTTGTGAAGTTTTCATAGCTGAGGAAGGTTTATCATTTACAAACAGAATGCTAAATCTAAAAGAAAAATGTATTTCAAGCAACATTCATTCATTCATTTTTCTTGGATCATACCCACAACATAAAAATGGGTTTGAAGCAAAGTTCAATTTCTCTCCTTAAATTGTCACAACTGAAGAAGGTATATTGTAGACAAACTACAGGTTGATTACATCTTAAAGAAAAATGTGTTTCAAGTAACATTCGTGTTTTTTTTCCAACTGTATCCACAATCACTACGCCAAAACAGCGAAAAAAGGACGGTCCAAAACCGTCTCAAATGACCAAAAAGGACGGTCATGGACCGTCGCATAGGCCGTCAAAATTTGACGTGTCTTATTTTTTAAAGGACGGTTGAAAACCGTCATTCTTATTGATGAAAAAAGACGGTCATGGACCGTCCTAAAAAAGGACGGTCATGGATCGTCCTTGAAATGGACTGTCAAAGGGACAGCCATAGACCGTCCTTAAAAAGGACTGTTATGGACCGTCCTTAAAAAGGACTGTCATGGACCGTCTCTTATGAGCCTTCAAAGGACGGCCATAGACTGTCCTTTAAACGGACGGTCATAGACCGTCCTTCAAAATGACTGTCATAGACCGTCTCTTATGAGTCTTCAAAGGACGGTCATGGACCGTCCTTTAAAAGGACGGCTATAGGCCGTCTCTTATGACCCTTAAAAGGACATTTCCAATTTTGACCTGTTACAGTATTCTTCCTGATATACACCTGTTATACAAACTACATAAATCCAAACTGTTTCATCACATTCACATTCACCTGTTTCATCCAAACAAGACTGATATACACCTGTTTCATTCACATTCACCTGTTTCATCCAAACAGGACTGATATACACCTGTTTCATTCACATACGTAAATCCAAACTGTTTCATCACATTTACGTTCACTTGTTTCATTCACATTCACCTGTTTCATCCAAACAGGACTGATATACACCTGTTTCATTCACATACACCTGTTTCATCCAAACAGGACTAATATACACCTGTTTCATCCAAACAGGACTGACATACACCTGATATACACCTATTTCATCCAAACAGGACTGATATACACCTGTTTCATTCGCATACGTAAATCCAAACTGTTTCATCACATTCACATTCACCTGTTTCATCCAAACAGGACAGACATACATCTGTTTCATTCACATTTACCTGTTTCATCCAAACAGGACTGATATACACCTGTTTCATCCAAACAGGACTGATATACACCTGTTTCATTCACACCTGTTTCATTCATATTCACCTGTTTCATCCAAACAGGACTAATATATACCTGTTTCATCACATTCACATTCACATCCATCTAAACCCAAACTACGTAAATCCATCCAAACATAAACTACATCTATCCAAACACAAACAATCTTATCCATAATACATTATTCATCCACGCATAATACATATAAAGTTTAACTTCACAAGTAAAAAAAAAAAGGAAAAAAAAAGGTTCATGTTTAGGTTAGAGAGTCGAGATTAGGATTAGGTGTAGGTTTAGGTTTAGGGATTTGAAAATAGGTTAAGGTTTAGGTTTAGGAATTCGGGTTTGGGTTTGGGATTGGGTTTAGGTTTGGGTTTTCAAGTTTAGGTTTAGGTTTAGGTTAGGGAGTTTAGATTAGGATTAGGTGTAGGTTTAAGTTTAAGGATTTGAGAATAGGTTAAGATTTAGGTTTAGGAAATCGGGTTCGGGTTCAAGATCGGGTTTTAGGTTTGGGTTTTCAAGTTTAGGTTTAGGTTTAGGTTAGGGAGTTGAAATTAGGATTAGGTGTAGGTTTAGAGATTTGAGAATACATTTAGGTTTTAAGTCATAAGTTTTGGTTTAAGTTAAGGTTATAGGTTTAGGTTAAGGTTTAGGTTATAAGCTATAGGTTTAGGAAATTGAGAATAGGTTAAGGTTTAGGTTGAGGAAATCGGGTTTAGGTTTAGGTTAGGGAGTTGAGATTAGGATTAGGTGTAGGTTTAGGTTTAGGGATTTGAGAATACATTTAGATTTTAGGTTTATTTTTAGGTTTTAGGTATTGGTTAAGGTTTAAGTTTTAGGTTTAGGTTAAGGTTAGGTTATAGGTTATAAGTTTAGGTTTTAGGACATAGTTTTGGTTTTAACGTTATAGGTTTAGGTTAAGGTTAAGGTTTTAAGGTCTTATAAGCTATAGGTTTAGGGAATTGAGAATATGTTAAGGTTTAGGTTTAGGAAATCGGGTTCGGGTTCGGGATCGGGTTTAGGTTTGGGTTTTCAAGTTTAGGTTAGGGAGTCGAGATTAGGATTAGGTGTAGGTTTAGGTTTAGGAATTTGGGTTCGGGATTGGGTTTAGGTTAGGGAGTTTAGATTAGGATTAGGTGTAGGTTTAAGTTTAGGGATTTGAGAATAGGTTAAGGTTTAGGTTTAGAAATCGGGTTTGGGTTCTGGATCGGGTTTTAGGTTTGGGTTTTCAAGTTTAGGTTTAGGTTTAGGTTAGGGAGTTGAGATTAGGATTAGGTGTAGGTTTAGGTTTAGATATTTGAGAATACATTTAGGTTTTAGGTCATAAGTTTTGGTTTAGGTTAAGGTTATAAGTTTAGGTTAAGGTTTAGGTTTAGGTTATAAGCTATAGGTTTAGGGAATTGAGAATAGGTTTAGGTTTAGGTTTAGGAAATCGGGTTCGGGTTCGGGATCGGGTTTAGGTTTAGGTTAGGGAGTTGAGATTAGGATTAAGTGTAGGTTTAAGTTTAGGGATTTGAGAATACATTTAGGTTTAAGGTTTATTTTTAGGTTTTAGGTATTGGTTAAGGTTTAGGTTTTAAGTTTAGGTTAAGGTTAGGTTATACGTTATAAGTTTAGGTTTTAGGGCATAGGTTTTGGTTTTAAGGTTATAGGTTTAGGTTAAGGTTAAGGTTTTAAGGTCTTATAAGCTATAGGTATAGGGAATTGAGAATATGTTAAGGTTTAGGTTTAGAATTCGGATTGAGGGTTCTGGATTGAGTTTAGGTTTGAGTTTTCAAGTTTAGGTTTAGGTTTAGGTTAGGGAGTTTAGATTAGGATTAGGTGTAGGTTTAAGTTTAGGGATTTGAGAATAGGTTAAGGTTTAGGTTTAGGAAATCGGGTTCGGGTTCGGGATCGGGTTTTAGTTTTGGGTTTTCAAGTTTAGGTTTAGGTTTAGGTTAGGGAGTTGAGATTAGGATTAGGTGTAGGTTTAGGTTTAGAGATTTGAGAATACATTTAGGTTTTAGGTCATAAGTTTTGGTTTAGGTTAAGGTTATAAGTTTAGGTTAAGGTTTAGGTTTAGGTTATAAGCTATAGGTTTAGGGAATTGAGAATAGGTTAAGGTTTAGGTTTAGGAAATCGGGTTCGGGTTGGATCGGGTTTAGGTTTAGGTTAGGGAGTTGAGATTAGGTTTAGGTTTAGGGAATTGAGAATAGGTTTAGGGAATTGAGAATAGGTTAAGGTTTAGGTTTGGGAAATCAGGTTCAGGTTCGGGATCGGGTTTAGGTTTAGGTTAGGGAGTTGAGATTAGGTTTAGGTTTAGGGATTTGAGAATACATTTAGGTTTTAGGTATTGGTTAAGGTTTAGGTTTTAGGTTTAGGTTAAGGTTAGGTTATAGGTTATAAGTTTAGGTTTTAGGACATAGGTTTTGGTTTTAAGGTTATAGGTTTAGGTTTAGGTTAAGGTTTTAAGGTCTTATAAGCTATAGGTTTAGGGATTGAGAATATGTTAAGGTTTAGGTTTAGGAAATCGGGTTCGGGTTCGGGATCGGGATCGGGTTTAGGTTTGGGTTTTCAAGTTTAGGTTGAGTTTAGGTTAGGGAGTCGAGATTAGGATTAGGTGTAGGTTTAGGTTTAGGGATTTGAAAATAGGTTAAGGTTTAGGTTTAGGAATTGTGTTCGGGTTCGGGATTGGGTTTAGGTTTGGGTTTTCAATTTTAGGTTTAGGTTTAGGTTAGGGAGTTTAGATTAGGATTAGGTGTAGGTTTAAGTTTAGGGATTTGAGGATAGGTTAAGGTTTAGGTTTAGGAATTCGGGTTCGAGTTCGGGATTGGGTTTAGGTTTGGGTTTTCAATTTTAGGTTTAGGTTTAGGTTAGGGAGTTTAGATTAGGATTAGGTGTAGGTTTAAGTTTAGGGATTTTAGAATAGGTTAAGGTTTAGGTTTAGGTTTAGGAAATCGGGTTCGGGTTCGGGATCGGGTTTTAGGTTTGGGTTTTCAAGTTTAGGTTAGGGAGTTGATATTAGGATTAGGTGTAGGTTTAGGTTTAGAGATTTGAGAATACATTTAGGTTTTAGGTCATAAGTTTTGATTTAGGTTAAGGTTATAGGTTTAGGTTAAGGTTTAGGTTTAGGTTTAGGTTTAGGTTATAAGTTATAGGTTTAGGGAATTGAGAATAGGTCAAGGTTTAGGTTTAGGAATCGGGTTCGGGTTCGGGTTCAAGATCGGGATTGGGTTTAGGTTTGGGTTTTCAAGTTTAGGTTTAGGTTTAGGTTAGGGAGTTTAGATTAGGTTTAGGTGTAGGTTTAAATTTAGGGATTTGAGAATAGGTTAAGGTTTTGGTTTAGGAAACTAGGTTCGGGTTCGGGATCGAGTTTTATGTTTGGGTTTTCAAGTTTAGGTTTAGGTTTAGGTTAGGGAGTCGAGATTAGAATTAGGTGTAGGTTTAGGTTTAGGGATTTGAAAATAGGTTAAGGTTTAGGTTTAGGGTTCGGGATTAGGTATAGGTTTGGGTTTTCAAGTTTAGGTTTAGGTTAGGGAGTTGAGATTAGGATTAGGTGTAGGTTTAAGTTAGGGATTTGAGAATAGGTTAAGGTTTAGGTTTAGGAAATCGGGTTCGGGTTCGGGTTCTGGATCGGGTTTAGGTTTAGGTTAGGGAGTTGGGATTAGGATTAGGTGTAGGTTTAGATTTAGGGATTTGAGAATATATTTAGGTTTTAGGTTTAGGTTTAGGTTTTAGGTTATTGGTTAAGTTTAGATTTTAGGTTTAGGTTAAGGTTAGGTTATAAGTTTAGGTTATAGGTTATAGGTTAAGGTTTTAGGTCATAGGTTTTGGTTTTGGTTTTGGTTAAGGTTATAGGTTTAGGTTTAGGTTTAGGTTAGGTTTAGGTTTAGGTTATAAACTATAGGTTTAGGGAATTGAGAATAGGTTAAGGTTTAGGTTTAGGAAATCGGGATCGTGTTCTGGATCGGGTTTAGGTTTAGGTTTAGGTTAGGGAGTTGAGATTAGGATTAGGTATAGGTTTAGGTTTTGGGATTTGAGAATACATTTAGGTTTTAGGTTTATTTTTAGGTTTTAGGTATTGGTTAAGGTTTAGGTTTTAGGTTTAGGTAAAGGTTAGGTTATACATTATAAGTTTAGGTTTTAGGGCATAGGTTTTGGTTTTAAGGTTATAGGTTTAGGTTAAGGTTAAGGTTTTAAGGTCTTATAAGCTATAGGTTTAGGGATTGAGAATATGTTAAGGTTTAGGTTTAGAAAATCGGGTTCGGGTTGGGATCGAGATCGGGTTTAGGTTTGGGTTTTCAAGTTTAGGTTCGAGTTTAGGTTAGGGAGTCGAGATTAGGATTAGGTGCGAGGTTTAAGTTTAGGGATTTGAGAATAGGTAAAGGTTTTGGTTTAGGAAATCGTGTTGGGTTCGGGATCGGGTTTTAGGTTTGGGTTTTCAAGTTTAGGTTTAAGTTTAGGTTAGGGAGTTGAGATTAGGATTAGGTGTAGGTTTAGGTTTAGAGATTTGAGAATACATTTAGGTTTTAGGTCATAAGTTTTAGTTTAGGTTAAGGTTATAGGTTTAGGTTAAGGTTTTGGTTTAGGTTATAAGCTATAGGTTTAGGGAATTGAGAATAGGTTAAGGTTTAGGTTTGAGGAATCGGGTTGTTCGGGTTCGGGTTCGGGATCGGGTTTAGGTTTGGGTTTTCAAGTTTAGGTTTAGGTTTATGTTAGGGAGTTTAGATTAGGATTAGGTGTAGGTTTAAGTTTAAGGATTTGAGAATAGGTAAAGGTTTTGGTTTAGGAAATCGTGTTCGGGTTCGGGATAGAGATCGGGTTTTAGGTTTGGGTTTTCAAGTTTAGGTTTAAGTTTAGGTTAGGGAGTTGAGATTAGAATTAGGTGTAGGTTTAGGTTAGGGATTTGAAAATAGGTTAAGGTTTAGGTTTGGGAATCGGGTTTGGGTTCTGGGATTGGGTATAGGTTTGGGTTTTCAAGTTTAGGTTTAGGTTTAGGTTAAGGAGTTGAGATTAGGATTAGGTATAGGTGTAAGTTTAGGGATTTGAGAATAGGTTAAGGTTTAGGTTTAGGTTTAGGTTAGGTTTAGGTTTAGGTTATAAACTATAGGTTTAGGGAATTGAGAATAGTTTAAGGTTTAGGTTTAGAAATCGGGTTTGGGTTCGGGATCGCGTTTAGGTTTGGGTTTTCAAGTTTAGGTTTAGGTTTAGGTTAGGGAGTTGAGATTAGAATTAGGTGTAGGTTTAGGTTTAGGGATTTGAGAATACATTTAGGTTTTAGGTCATAGAATTTGGTTTAGGTTCAGGTTATAGGTTTAGGTTTAGGTTTAGGTTAAGGTTTAGGTTTAGGTTATAAGCTATAGGTTTAGGGAATTGAGAATAGGTTAAGGTTTAGGTTATAAGTAAGGTTTTAGGTTTAGGTATAGGCTTAAGTTATAGGTTATAGGTTATATGTTTATCTTAAGGTTTAGGAATTCGGGTTCGGGTTTGGGTTTGGGTTTGGGTTTAGTTTTGGTTTTGGTTTAGGTTATAGGTTTTGATTTAGGTTTAGGTTTAGGTTATGGGATTTGAGAATGGGTTCGGGTTTAGGTTATAGGTTTTGGTTTTGGTTATAGGTTTTGGTTTAGGTTATAGGTTATAGGTTTAGGTTTAGGTTACAAGTTTTGGGATTTGAGAATAGGTTTAGGTTAAGGTCTTAAGTTTAGGTTTAGGAAATCGGGATCCGGTTCGGTGTTCGGGTTTAGTTTTGGGTTTTCAAGTTTAGGTTTAGGTTTAGGTTAGGGAGTTGAGAATAGGATTAGGTGTAGGTTTAAGTGTAGGTTTAGGGTTAAGGTTATAAGTTTAAGTTTAGGTTGTAGGTTTATGTTTAGATTAAGGTTTAGGGATTTGAGTTTAGGTTTAAGTTACAGGTTTAACTTTAGCTTTAGGTTTTAGGTTTAGGTATAGGCTTAGGTTATAGGTTATAGGTTATATGTTTAGGTTAAGGTTTAGGAATTCGGGTTCGGGTTTGGATTGAGTTTAGGTTATAGGTTTTGTGATTTGAGAATAGTTTTAGGTTATAAGTATAGGTTTAGGTTTGGATTCGGGTTAAGGAGTAGATTAGGATTAGGTGTAGGTTTAGGTTTAGGGATTTTCTAGTATTATCTACTATTGAACCTAGTATTATCTACTACATACTAGTAACATACAACCAATATGGGGCACCATACCATAAGCTACAAGAATTTCATGTCCCCCTAAACAAGGTATCCTCCATTGATAACATATATATATATATATTATAAGTTTTTTATTTTCATTTACATTCCCAAATACATTCATCATCCATCCAAGAAAATTGAAACAAGTACTGTCAATCTATGACTAACAATTAAAAAGGAAAATCATGCATCTTATCTTACCGACCGACTTATGTTTCTTTTCACCTTTGTAACTCTCATATTTGTTGCAGCTGCTAGTTCACCATCAGTGGTCTCCCTAACCAAATCTTTGTGCAGACCCTCCATTTGAAGCAGTGGCTGAAGTTACAAGACGTAGGACCGATTAGTCTTTCCATATTTTGAAAAAAATCAAATTCTTTATTTTTGGCTGCAAATCTACTTATAATTATCATTGGCTCTTAATCTATTTATAATGAAAATCTTAAATATCACCCAATAGTGCTCCTTTGATAAATGTCCTATTTGGAATAAATAATTTCTGTAAAACTCTTTTATATTTTTTCAATCCATCTTCCATTTTCTTCTTAATAAGAAAATCCATATTTACTAATATTCCCATTTTTCTATTTTTCAAAAGAACGAGTTCAGTTAAAATTTACTAATAAGAAAATCCAAATTTCCATCATTGAAACCTTCCTAGGGTCTAAAGTAATTTTTATTTTTCATCCAACTTGTTAATATGATCACAAAGACATGGATGAAGAGAGACAAAGACAAACATCACTTGATCCAAAACTTCTTTGGCCTCCAACAAATTTTCAATGGTAGATGTTCAATCAAACTGTTTCCTGTGCTGTAATACTTTCATATTCTCATACATGCCATAAGATGATCTTTAAAAATAGATGGATGGCATGGATTTGTTACAATATACTTGGTTCATTGAGATATTGTAATTGGTGGTTTCTCCTGCTTCACGATGGGAATACTAGAGATTTAAGCTAAAAGTTCTAAAAACTTGAGGAAGGAAACACTTGATTTTTAAGCTAAAAGCTCTACTGAAATTGAACTTGGTAACAAATTTTCTGTTCTTAACTTCTTAGAATTATATTTTCCAATTTCCACTTCACACTTACTTTTGTCTAACCAATGCAATTTAGACATGTTTCATTGGAAAGAGTTTGGTGACTGGTCTTCTTTCTAAGACATTGCCCCTGAAAAAAGGCATATGAATGCACCAATTGGGAGTTCTTGATTTACCTGTCTGGGAACATAATTTGATTTCACTATACAAACAGTTGAATTTCTACAAAATGCATGGAATCAAATGAATGATATAAATTAAAAGACTAAAGATCAATATATGTAATAAAATTATATGTAATAGGCATAGCCTTCAAACCCTATTTTAGAAAAAATGGTCAGTAGGATCTAGAAAAGAACCGACCTGCACTCTCATCCTGAATTGAACATAGACCGTCTTTCAATAACCCCGCTTGTATGAAAGTCTGAGAAGAAGAGAAAAAATAAAATAAAATAAAATGTTACTAGTATGTAGACATTCTAATCACAGGAATCAAAAGGAATCTCCAATTCCAACATTCTACTTTCTGATAATAACCTTCTTCACATTAACACAGGAATCAATCATCTCAAACACCAAGCACTGCTTTTTACCATTTTCAGCTCCAAAACCTGATCCAACACTAAGCATCCCAAATCAAACAAACACACGCTCAATTCAATTCAAGAAATCCTCAAAAAAATGCCAAGCGTTTCTTCACAAGATATTGTATTAAGAGTCATACTGCCAGATATCGTATTAATCTATCTACATACTTATAAATAGTTTTAGGTGTAAATTGTTTACATGCTATGGTAGTTTTAAATAGAAAAGTATTTATAGATAATTAATTTAGAGGCTTCAAGTTCAACCAATTGGTGGACCACAAGTATGATCCACCTAGCAGATTACATCTAACCTATTAACTGAATGCAACATCCAACCATTTCATTGGTTGGCCCACCATGAGGATCGCTTAATATAAAACTCAGCCACATCTACTCATCAAGAGGGTCACATCTGATAGCTAGAAAACAATGTCTAGCAATTGATAAATAGCATAATGCAATGTAGTTCAGTTCAAGAGTGGATGTGATTGAGTTTTGCATATAGCAATTCCTATGTTATGCCCGACATATTGGATGGGTTGGATGTCGTGTGCACGTGACGGTTTGGGCGTTATCAGTTGTTTATGTGTTAGGCTAACTTCTAAAACGTCTATAATGTATAAAATGGGCATTCACAGCACATGTAGCATTTGGTGATAACTTCATGAGAATCTTAAAAAAATAAAGGTTTAAATTTTTAAGGCCCTAAGAGAGCATGAAGGGATACACATCCTAGATAGACGGATTGGATGTCCAGAACCCATCATAGTAGGTCCCACAAGTTTTTTAATAGTGGGCATCTCATCCCAAATGGTCCCTGTCATGTGGTGGGCCGATGATCAATCAAATGTTTTTTTAGGCGGCTGGAGAACACATACATAAGGATATTCAAGGATAGCACATTTGAGTTCTGGGCCCACATCCATGTAGTGTGTCCCACTTAACAATTAAAGTTAGTGTAGTGTCCCGATTTTCACGTAGCCAATTACACTCACGCCTATACATGTACATCCACCTCACGAGGGATAAAGTAAAATACCAAACATAACGGATCAGTGCAAGTGAAACACATAAATAAATTTCGATGATGAAATTATGTTTAAGTGGGGTAGATTGTAACCGCGGATTTAATCTTACCTGGCCCAATTGAAATTACAGATTTAGGAGAGTTCAAGTGCATGTAGACATTCAAAATGTAAGACCCAATTGAGAATACCAGCAATACCCAATTTCCAAAAAGTGAGATATGAGAGTATCCAAGTGCATGTAGAAGTTCAAAATGATACCTACCAATTATTACGTATCTGGCCCATATTTTACTAATTTCCTTCCAAGTTCTCACTAAATTGAATCGTAAAGCATTTAACACCTCTACTTTTCTTCTAGTTCAAGGTATTTTGACAAGAGAAATGATCAACCTACAACCGGTCATATGTCATGACCCACTCAAAAGCAACATCTTTGCAATTTCAATGCAACTTCATCATTATGAATGACACGGAAGCACCCATTAACTTTTTTATTAAATGAATGTTCTGTTTTTTTTTTTTTTTTTTTTTGAAAGCATGAATGTTCACAATTTAATTCACTCCAACATTTGAATTCAGCCTAAAAGTCAATATTGACCTCTAAGTATCCATGTTTTTCTTTCCGTTATAGATTCCCAACATCAAACTATGAGAAATCAAATGAAATGTAAAATTACAACACCTGATGTAATGCAACTTATCAAAATAGATATAGTATGCCTGAATCGTCAAGTGGTACGTAACACCCTTCACCAGTAGCAACATCTATTTGAAATACAAAATTTAATTTAAAATGTACTAAGCATGCTTCACTTAACATACGATATCTAAAGTAGTATATTTCAATCAAATCCGATCAAACAGCCAAAAAGTGTCTAACTGATCACATTAAATTTAGTGAAGCCACAAATCAAAGTCATCACACTCCAAAATCCAACCCTATTTCTCATAACAGAATAAACAGGAGGAAATGAGCATCCAGAACAATCGTTTCAAACCTGTATACACGTGCAAATGTGTACCTAACCATATCTAAAGTAGTATACACATGTAAATGTGAAATCTATAATGAACAACCAAAACAATCGTTTCAAACACGTATGTTTGATACAAACCAAAACACGAAATGAGCATCCAAATAATGATTTATGACCAAACCTCGTATGCTCACAAGGCTTTTGTACTCCATCTGCATGACAAGTGTGTCATTTCGCTACAATGGACCACACTTTAAAAACACACATCAAATATTATAATCATCCAACAAATAGCCTATAAAATGAGATGGTTAGGTACTATTTAAGTCATAGCTGCACAAACAAAGGAAACCTGTCAAACTAATGAACAACCATCCGTTAATACCAACCAATAATGGAAATTATACATCGCTAATGCACAACATTTTCATAACAAAGCGGAAAATCTTATATCCCAAATTGTTTAGGCTTTGACTCGAGAAGACTTCTTGATAATACAACCACATGCAATCCAGATTTTTGTTATAACTTGGGTGCAAGAACACTATGATGATAATTGAAATGATAGTAGAAAATTATAAGCTACATAGCACCAGGAAACCCAACTAATTGAAGACAGACATGCGTAAAAGTCCGAAGAAAAAGACAAACATATGAGGTTGTTCCCCACCACAAAGAATTGCCATCATTTCAAATGCTTCAAATGCTTGTATCATTGAGTGCATGATATCCTAACTGGCAAGTGACTCGGTGGGCATCCAATGAATGGTCAAAATGGAAAATAGTAAGCGATCCAAATTCAAGATACATATGTCTATTCATCGAGGTTAAGATTTGCCTAATCAATCGATTTTGGGGCTATGCTTCATCTGATGAGGTCCACTATTTGGTTGGTTTGAATGTAAATACATGCATGCCATATGGCGCCAAACATATCAAATAATTCCTCTTATAAGTGAAGAAAAATATTGGAGGAAAAAGATATAGAATCCATCGAAATATGAATCGAGAAGAGTTGTGAGGCCTGTGATTGGCAAAGCAGAGTGAAATAACCCCACTTTAGCTACAAAATCCACTAACTCATTCATGTCTATAAACATATATAGAAGGAAACATTAAGGGATGGCACTGAGGATGCAATGTAAATCTCTCTAGCTCACCGCATAAATGGCTGTGGATTTTGTAAGCCCTAAAATCCCTAAAATCTGTAAGCCCTAAAATCCCCAAATCTATAAGCCCTAAAATCCCCAAATCTGTAAGCCATAAAATCCCTAAAATCTGTAAGCCCTAAAATCCCCAAATTTGTAAGCCCTAAAATCCCCAAATCTGTAAGACCTAAAATCCCCAAATCGAAAGGGGAAGTGAGATAGACAGAGATGAAGGAAGAGAGAGATCGAGAGAGAGCACCTTCGATTTGACGGTAGTGCCGTTGATGGAGGTTGGGCGGCCATGCATTGGGACTTGATCCATTGCTACCGCCGATGGGGAAGACCATGGACGTCGTCGGTGGATGATGGGTTAGGGTTTGGAGTAGAAAGAGGAGGGCGAGAGAGAGAGAGAGAGAGAGAGAGGGGGACGCGGATAAGCTACCGACGGGTTGAGAGGGGGACGCGGATTAGCTGCGACAGGGTTTAGAGAGAGACAGAGAGAGAGAGAGAGACAGAGAGAGAGACAGAGAGAGAGAGAGAGAAGAGGAGGGCGAGAGAGAGGAGAGCGGGACGCGGATTAGCTACCGACGAGGGAGTGGGAGAGGGAGGGAGAGCGGATTGCAGAGAGAGGGAGAGAGAGAGAGAGGGAGGGAGAGATTAGGGATTTGGGTTGTAGGCGCGTGCGGGGAGATATTTGGGTGGAACGGATTGGCTACTCCCTCTGAAACGAGCCCCGTGGCTAGTGTTCGGTGGTCCGTGGGCCCCACCATGATGTATGTGTTTCATCCAATCCGTTCATCCATTTTTAAAGATCATTTTAGGCTTTAGTCCTAGAGATAAGAGGGATATAAATCTTAGGTGGACCACACCACAAGAAAACAATAGCGATTGGATATCCATCATTTAAATCCTCCTAAGGCCCACTGTATGTTTATCTGACATCCAATCTGTTGATTTGGTCGTAAAGGCCCAGATGAAGGGAAAAAACAAAGATCAGCTTGATCCAATACTTTTATGGCTCTCAAAAAGTTTTTAATGGTTGACATTCATTCAACACTTTTTCCTGTAATGTGGTCCACTCAAGATTGGGATATAACTCAATTTTTTTTTGCAATATTATAAAATGAACTATAAAAATAGATGGACGACATGGATGAAACACATACATCATGGTGGGCCCCACAGACCACCGAACACAAAAGTTGGAGAGGGGTTACCCTCTATTAAAACATTCATAATTATTTTTTGGGCTCACAGAGATGTGGTTCATAAATCTAGCCCATCCATTATGTGTGTGCCACTTGGATGAGGGGTCATACCAAGTTTCAGACGCATCCAAATTTCAGGTGGGCCCCACCAAGTGCTTTTATATGTTTTAGGCATGTCTTCACATGATTTTAGATGGTATGGCCCACCCAGAGTTTTGTATACGGCTGATTTTTGGCATATCCTATAATTTAAAGGGGACCCATCAAATGCACGGTGTTGATTTATGACACACATCATGGTGGGGCCCACACAGCTCGACCTCGTGGGGAGTTCCCATGACCTCGACGTGTAGAACCTTTTCCATATATATATATATATATAATGTTTTTAAAATATAAAAATATATGATGTATTTGTTATATCCATACCGTCCGTCCATTTTAAGATATCATTTTAAGTCACGAGCCAAAGAATGAGACAGATAAAAATCTGTAGTGGACCCACCACAGAAACAACGGGAGGGTGATTCCCACCGTTGAAACTATTCTAAGGCCCAACGTAATGTTTATTTGAAATCCAACTAGTTCAAAAGTTTTTAAATAAAATAAAAATGATCTTAGGGCCATAAATCATGGTGGGGCCCACACAGCACCAACCACTAGCCATTGGATGGTGTAGGAAGAGTAGCCAATCTGTTCCCCTTATTTGTGATGTGGTCCATTTAATCTTTGAATATGATTCATTTTTTAGATAATTCTATAAAATGATCTCGAAAAATGGATGAATGGTGTGTGTTGATCCCAAAATTTCGGTAAATCCAAAACTCAAGTGGACCATGCGACACAAAACAGTGTGGAATAATGATTTCCACCATTGATACCTTCTTTGGGCTCACAGTAATGTTTGTCATCCAACATGTTCATAATATCAAAAAGATATGAATGAAGGGAAAACACAAACATCAGCTTGATCCAAAACTTCTATCAAATGCACGGTGTTGATGTTCGACACACATCATGATGAGCCTTACAAAACCTACTAACATTAATTCTTAGAGTCTCAGGGTGTCAATAAGTTGGGTCACAATTTTGACTAGAATATTTGACCCATTTTACATGTCTGGTCCATTCACTCTATTTTACTAATCATTATAGTTACTCACCTCGATCGTGCTACATATGAGAAAGATATTGGGCAAACAAGATTGATCAACAAATTGAGTGAATTTTGATTTAAACATCTGAAGTTATTTACTCTTCAATTTGGACTAATCAGATTATCAAAAAATGGTTAAAGGTTGTTCATAATATCAAAAATGTATGAATGAATAGAAAACACAAACATCAGCTTGATCCAAAACTTCTATGACCTCCAAGAAATTTTAAATGGTAGAGGTTCAATCACACTATTTCCTATGGTGTGGTCCACCTGAGCTTTGGATATGCTTCCTTTTTGTTCTTTAGACGTCAAATTATCTGTTAACATGGATGAATAGAGTGGATAAAAATAAATAAATAACAGTGGACCCCACAAAGTTTAATTACTCTGGTAAGAGTAACGAGTAACTCACCTAAATATAATAGAGAAGGGTTTCCTTGAAACATTTATAATCATATATTGGGCTTGCCTAAATGTGATTCACATATCCTGTGTCCCACTTGGATGAGGGGTCAGACCAAGTTTCAACCGCATCCATGTCTGTATTAACTTATAAACATGTTGGATCTCAAATAAACATCGCGGTGGGCCCTAAGAAGGTTTCAATAGTGGGTGTCACTATCCTACTCTTTTCTACGGTGTGGGTCCACTTGAACTTTGGATTTGCCCCGTCAATCAGATGCACTATTCCATGGTAGGCCACAAGCTTAAAAATAAAGTCAATCCATGACTTGGGTGGGCCACACCACGTACTATAGTTGAGAGGGTTACCCTCCCATTAAAACATTCATAATTATTTATTGGGCCCACCTAGATGTGGTTCATAGATCCAGCCCATTCATTATGTGTGCCACACTAGGATGAGGAGTCAGACCAAGTTTCATTCACATCCAAAACTCATGTGGGACCCACCAAATGCTTTTATATGTTTTAGGGATGTCTTCACATAGTTTTAGATGTTATGGCCCACCTGAGTTTCATATACGACTGATTTTTGGACTTAAAGGGGACACATCAAATGCATGGTGTTGATGTTCTACACATATCATAGTGGGGCGCACACAGATTAACCTCATGGGAAGTTCCCATGAGGTGACCTTATAGTACCATTCACTATTTTAGGTAACTCTTTTATGGGTGTTGCTCTAACCGTGTAGGGCCCACCTTGATATATTTTATGTATATCGACACCGTCCGTATATTTTTCCATCATATTTCAGGATGTGATTTGAAATCATAAAAACTCAATAATCTCGGGTGGGTTATATCAATCAAAACAATAATGAATAACTATTAAAAACCTTTTGAAGGCCACAAAAGTTTTGGATCAATTTGATCTTTGTAGTTTACCTTAATCTAGATCTTCTTTACATTATCAACAAGTTGGATTGCAAATAAACATTACTAAAACCTTATGATGGGCTCTTTATAATTTTTAATGATGAGGTGCTATATTATCATTCTTTCCAGTGGTGTGATCTACTTAAGATTTAAATCTACACAATTTTTTATACCTGGCCCAAAAATGAGTTGGAGAAAAATAGGGGCGGTAAGAATATGCAACGCATCATCAAAATCTCACTTTTGTTATCTAACTTTTCAATTTTTCTTGTGAAAATACAACATCTAGCTTTCTTTTTTAAAAAAATATATATTTTTTTTACAATTTGTCAATTTTTTCACAATTTTGTTTAATTAAATTTTTTTTTTTCAAAATATCATTTTTTAAATCACACTTTTGTTATATAACTTTTCAAATTTTCTTGTCAAAATACAAAATTTAGTTTTCTTTTTTAAAAAAAATATATATTTTTACAATTTATCAATTTTTTCACAAATTTGTTTAATTTTTAAAATTTTCTTTTTCAAAATATCATTTTTTTATCGAAATCTTGTTATATAACTTTTTAATTTTTCTTGTCAAAATACAAAATCTAGTTTTCTTTTTTTAAAAAAAAACATATATTTTTTTTTACAATTTGTCAATTTTTTCACAACTTTGTTTAATTTTATAAATTTTCTTTTTCAAAATATCATTTTTTTATCGAAATCTTTTTTTTTCTTCAAAATTATCAACATTATTCAAAGTTCTTAATTTTTTTTTCAAAATCTAGATTTTTATAAAATTATATATTTTTTTTTCAAAATCTAATTTTTTTTCTTAAATATTGTTAATTATTTTGTAAGCTTTTAAACTTTTATTTTTCGAAATTCATAAATTTTTTTGCTCTTAAATTTTGACCTGAGCATTAGAGACGGTTTTGGACCGTCTCTAATGCAGACGGTCTTCGACAGTCTCAGATGACCATTATTAGACGGCTAAGAACCGTCTCTATTAAAGACGGTCTTTGACAGTCTCAAATGGAGATAGCTGAGGACCGTCCCTAATTCAGACATTTTTTGACAGTCTTATATTAGAAGAAAAGACGGCCAATAACCGTCTCTAATTGAGACGGTCCTTGACAGTCTCAAATTACCAGTTAGAGATGGCCAATGACCGTCTCTAATACGGACGGTCACTGACCGTCTCAAATGGTTGCATATAAGACGATCAGAGACCGTCTCGTATTCCAGACGGTCAATAGCCGTCTTTTATCCACGGTTAACGACAGTTTTTGACCGTCTTAAATGATTTGTGGACGTTCAAATATTTAAGACAATATTAAGGACGGTCAAGGGCCGTCTAAAAGTTTAGAGACGGTTTTCGACCGTCTCTAAAGCGTCTTTAAACCAAGCAAATTTAGAGACGGTCCATAACCGTCTCTAAATCCGTCATTTTTTTCCATTTTTCACGTAGTGAATGTAAAAAAGGGTTTCAAGCAACAATCTATTTCTCTTGTGATATATCACAACTGAAGATGGGAGATCTTAGACAAATAGAAGATGGATTATATCTAAGAAGTAGCTCATATTAGATCATGAATTCATTGAGTTCATAGGCTTATACATTTATCTCTAAACAAGAGGAGAAGGGAAAAGGTAGGGAGCCAGAATAGTGGCTACAACCCTTTTGATCAAAATTATAAGATAGGAGTCTATAGCTTATCCATATTCCAATAAGGTGTCGTTTGGAGTCTTTTACAAACGACACCTTATCTGGGTGTTGCAAGGTAGTCGGAGTCTTTTACAAATATGCATGGACAGACTGATGGGGGATGGTTTGGTTAGAATATGGGAATGACGTGATAATTCTGTTTCACACATGGTGTTTATAGCGGTCATGGTGCCCTACTATATCATGTGGGCCCTGCTATATATATGGTAAGTAAGCCTTGCATCTATGGTCCCATGAGACACCAAACCAACTCCATACACAAGTGAATTACTAAAATAAATGAATAAATTGCTATTTTGATCATTTGATCAATCTAGTATCCTAACAATCTCTCAGTCTATGCATGAAGAATCTATGACATTTTCAGCTGGAATTTTCAATGCCAATAAAACTCTTATAATTATACCTCTGCTCGCAGATCTACGGGTGGGTCTATGTACTCCCACATTGAAAGTCTTTTGCTACTCTAGCAAATTATGCTCATCCATTACATGCATGATGCTTCTTTAGACCATGTATACGCAAAATTTAAATCATACCATCAAAATAGTGGGGCACCCTCAGATGATCAAATATTGTCTACTTTGTTTATTTTCATCTTAGGTTTCATGGTTCCAAGAAAAAGCCAAAGATTCTCTTATCTTGAATTTCCACTTGTTTTTCTTCATTTTGTAATCTTGGTTTCTAATTTCTGAGTCCAAATTGCTGGCATTTCAATCTCATTTAGAGAAAAATCATTTCAAATAATCTATCTTTAAATTCTTGTTGAGTTGGGTTTCTTCAATAACCTCTACTGCTGAAAGAATGATTGGAGATTTTCCTACAAGAAGCAGCTTTTAGCTGCTTCGAGATTATTATTATTGTTTTTTTTTTTTTCGTTCTTTTGGTGTGTTAGACAAGAAGATTTTAAGAAGGGTTGGTCTTAATATTGTACAAAAAAAAAAAAAAAAAAAGCTTTTATATTGAGTTGGGTTTCTTCATCAGGATATAGTTTTGACAGATGGTGGGGGAGATTTCATCAAAAGAAGAAGCTTTTAGCTGTTTTCAGATTATTATTATTATTATTATTATTATTATTTTGCGTTATTTTGGTGTGTCAGACCAGAAGATTTTAAAATGGGTTGGTCTTAATATTGTATAGAAAAAAAAAAAAAAGGCCTTTATATTGAGTTGGGTTTCTTCGTTAGGATCTAGTTTTGGCAGATAGCAGGGGAGATTTCATCAAAAGAAGCAGCTGTCAGGTGTATTGAGATGTTCTTTGGGGCAGTCGATGAAGATTTTGAAATAGGTTCTTCTTAGATATTTCTCACTTGTTGATTTTTTCGGTTGTTGTTTGATTTCTAAGAGAGAGGGGACATGGAATGAAAATACATGAAGCAAGAATATGTGTTTCATTGATTTGTAGCTTATTTTCTCAGCGTTAACGGTGGAAAGCAGCCAGCATATAGCTGATCCCACATGATATAGCAGGGCCCACATGCAAAACAATCAGAATGTGATTGTTTGCTTATTTAGTTTTCCATATTTGATCTGATATGTATTTAATTTACTTATTTTTTGACCAAATGACAGGTAATTATTGAAATTTGTTGTAGTGCAGATTATAGTCTGTGAACATTAGGTAACGTCCTTTTACCGTCTTCTTCTATAAATTGTATCACTCTTGATATGTTGACTTTGATAAGCATATGTTGGTTCATCACTTCTTACAGAGGTGTGGCCTTCTTAAGATTTGTATATGATTGAATCTTTTAATAAGGTCATCAAATGAGCTGAGAAAAAAGTGGTCAGCATGGATATATAATATATTCAGCAAGATGGGACCCACACGGTAAGGTAACACTTATCCGCTCCTTACGTGCTGGCCACTTGCATTGAGTGATTTTTTTTTTACAGATCCACTCCTTCCATCCAATTTGAGAGCTCATTTTATAACATGTTACCAAAAATAAGGCAGAAAAAAATAATAATAATAAATCAGATAGGCCACATGGCAAGGAAATTTTGGGAAAATAAATGCCTTCCGTTAGAAACTTCCTTGGGTTCTTTATGCGCCTCAAAAGGACCTACACCAAACAAAATTTCTCTAGATCAGAGTGAGCTCTGTCCACCACCTCACGCCGGACCCATTTAGGACAAAATTTCAGAAGTGCCCAATTTAGGACAAAATTTCTCAGATATGGCTATCATGTTCTGACATAGTTGATCCTACATGCGGCCTTCTCCATGTGCACCATTCCATGCAAATGATCGTGCCAACCTTGGAAGTGTGTGTGGGACATCTGAACAGTGCACACAATCACTCTCACATGGTCACTCTTCATGTTGACCCCTCCTGTATGTTGAATGCACTAGTATTTTTAAATTGTCCGTTCTTTTGGTATGGGGTTGGCTCCCTGATGGATAGACCACTCTTATTTCTTTGCATATGGTCAGAGTCACCTCATGCACTGCTTAGATGCCCCATGCACTTGCCTGACCATTGTGTAAAGGTCTACATGGGGCTATCAAATATCTGAGAAGAATACAGTGTTGCTTTTCATTAATTCCAAATTTGCGATAACTGGTAGGAAAGTTAGAATAGCAAGTTTACGGAAAAGAAAGAGAGAGTAAGAGAAGGTGGGCAGATGTAGCACTGTTGACCTTTAACCTATGTCAGTGTGATGTTATACCAAACAAATAGTCTGACTTTTGCGTGTCTCTGTGTGTGTGTGTTTGTGTGCGAGCGCGTATCCTCAAATTTTTGCATTTTATGTTTATGAGAAATTCGCACGTAAGAGTGTAGGTTTTCAGCTGGCGATGGATTCATCAGATGACGAAGAGATGGAGAGGATACTTGTCTTTCAAATGGTTGCAGCTTATGCACAGGCTGTGGGGGAATATTATCGTCCGTACCTGTTCAAACAGTCAGCGCATCATGGGGATGATGAACGAGCGAGATTCATCAATTCTATCATTCGGGCTAGCGACGAAGATTGTGTAGACCAGCTCAGGATGGATCGACATACATTCTTTGAACTATGTATGCTTCTACGCGAGAAGACACGGCTCCGTGATACTCGTAAGGTTAGTCTTGAAGAACAAGTAGTTATTTTCCTTCATACGTTGGGGCACAATGTTCGCAACAGGGTCATAGGCCACAGATTTATCTGATCGGGTGAGACCGTCAGTCGACACTTTCATCGTGTGCTAAAGGCAATTGTATCACTCTACCCTGATTTAGTTATACCAATAAGAAAAGAGACGTTATCGGAGATTCAAAACAATAAAATTGGTCTGCCTACTTTCAGGTAATTTTTCCCATAGGTTTTTTTCAAACTGTAATTTTCACATCCCCGTTATGTACGGTCCTCTTGCGATAATTGGTTCTTCTAATTTAGGATTGCGTTGGCGCAATCGACGATACACACATTCCAGTGCATGTTGTGGCGGTTAATCAATCGAGCTTTCGTAACTGTAAAGGGGTCCTCTCCCAGAATGTACTGACAGCTTATTCATTCGATGTGAAATTTACATATGTACTGGCTGGTTGGGAGGGTTTTGCTTCGGATGTGAGGGTATTACACAATGAATTGACCAGATCAGATGATCCCTTGCTTGTCCCAAATGGTAGGAAATCTGTTAAAACATTATCGATCTAAATCCTTACTTGAAGCAACCATTCATTTTCTCACGATTATAGAACGATGATTGGAATGTGTAGGAAAATATTATGTTGTTGACACTGGATACGCTCATTCTCCTAGTTTTATGTCTCCATACCGAGGTGTTCGATATCATTAACAAGAATACCAAACAGGGAGATTGCCTGCCAACTCAAAGGAGCTGTTTAATTATTGACATGCACAATTGCGCAATGCAATTGAGCGTTGTTTTGGGGTTTTGAAAGGCAGATTTCTCATCTTAAAGAGCGTTATGCAGTACGAATTTCATACACAAATCCTGATCATGATACCCTGTTGTGTCCTACACAACTACATACGTACCGCGAGCGTGTCTACATAGGATATTGATTTCTGTGATAAATCTACTTCCGATTTGGAAGGTATCCCAACGCCCAACGAGGTTTCAACTACTGACGACCAATAATGGTTGCTTCGGGTAACTCAGGGAGAAAAAGATACTTGAAATTGTAACGCCCTGAAAATCGAGGGTCGAGAAAAGCTTAGCTCCCAAGTTCTAACGCATCACTTATACAATATACATAATGATAATTATGATGAATGCCTTGAAACATGAATGGGATTAGACTAAAATAGCATATCATACTCCAGAGACAGTTAAATTAAGCAAGCGAAAGACTGTGATGGATATATAAAATTTATAAACTGTTGTAAGTCTCCAGAGTATGAACATGTTACCAGGTTAAATATAGACATGTATACACCAAAAATGAACAAAAATGAGTATTCCAAAAGTACAAACTAAAGTGTAATGGCATCTAATCAGCAACCCTGTAATCTCATCCATCAGAAGACCCGCCTTATAGCTGCACACAGGAGGAACCCTCATTATCATCATAAAAGTCTGGCTCCGCTTCGCAAGCATCGTCATCATCTGAAACTAAGACAGGGTTTGGTTGGTGTGTACAACACCGTCCCATAACATGGGAGAAAGTGATCAACTCAGTGGAACTATAAAGTAGAGGTTAACATGTTATCAACTCAGTCAAGCAGTAATGATAAAGCGGTACAATCAAACACTCTTAGATACTCTTATTAATGCAAGGATGAAATGTGTTCATGATATATGCCCTCGCCTACACTCCCTCGTGCGACACCATCTTACAGTAGCGGCATGCTTTCTTTCCTCTGTGCTCTTCAACTAGGGGCACATGCAATGCGATGTTATGAGCATGATTACCAAGTTTTTATTAGTCCTTTTCATACAGCAGGATTGGAAAACTAAGGTACCTCCCTTATATCATTTTTCAAACAATGATCCATTATAGGGTCGTCAATCCTAGTAAATCACATATGATAAGAAAGTTATAGGTCACTACCACCAATACCCTACCAACTGGCAGTCTATTTTTGAAGGCTCATCGCCAACCCGACTGCGGACCACAGCCAAGCTGCACCGGGGTAGGCCTATTTCATACTCTAGTGCTATGAAAAGGCTCGTTGCCTCTACGCAGGCCCAGAGTATGCTCGAAGTCACTACAAAGGTCTCGTTACCAAATTAGTGTAGGCCGACAGCTTGAATACAGTGTCCCATACCACCATATTCGGCTCACGAGTCTAGTTGCTCACTGGTCACTACGAAGAGGCTCGTCGCCCCAGCGTAAGCCGACAGCTCGACCACGGTATCCTATACCACCATGCCCAGCTCATGAGTCTTAGCAGATCGAGGTACCAAGGTTAACGGGGTGTCCACTGGTGAGTTTGGTACCTTAGGTTCAAGCAGTAACGTCCAAACATGGTGAACATACATCGGGTCAATCGGGTTACTTGACGAGCTCGACTAGCCCGAGCACACATCAAGTGGATCGACATGAAGTGCGTAAGCACTCCGTGTGGCCTAACCACTGTCAACAACCGAAGTATGGCTCGGATTTGTCGAACACATCCTGTGTGGCGAAACAACATCATCCACCAATTTAGAATCTGTTACCGATTGCCTGGACTATACAATAGCCCCAATCACATTCAATTACAACAAAATATCCTAGAAGATAGTTAAAGCAGTAATGGATCAATATTTCAAATCATACAATCAAAGGCCCGATATTGTCCTCTTTAGGGCTGCCAGGGCTATTGCACGAAATTGTTACACCACTCCCCCATCACCCTTCACGACTTTATTTTTGCATTTTATGAAATACAACTTAAACATGGGTTTATACATATGCATTACATAGATAAACAGACACTATAGTATACGGTACATGGATGAAAACATACACATAATTAAAGGAGTTGAGAATCATATCTCAACACCCTTATACATTATAATTTACTAACTACTTACTCATTTAGACATTTCAGCAAACACTTTAGACTATTTTCATCAACATACATAACATATGTTGATCACATAGGTATTAGGCCAAATCCTTTCACTAGAGAGTTGCCCCATTTATAACACGCGTGCACCCACGACGGATAGTCATGGCAAGCATGGATCCAAGTTCCATATTCATTCATTCATTTCCACAAACACTTGGGCTACACACTGTATCACTTATAACGTATATTTGTCGTGACGTGATTTAGAGAAAGTCCTTTCCCTAAGGATTGCCACCTACATAACAATCGCATAGCCATGATAGTTAGTCATGGCATACACTAACACAAGGTTTATACTTATTTAGTCTTTTACTCAAATACTTAGGCTACGCATTGTAGCATACATGATGTATGTTAATATAACATGCATTAGGCTAATCCGTTCACTTAGAAGTTCATACACATGCATCTAGCATACATAGACAACAATTAATCATGGCAAGCACAAATTCGAATTTCATACGTATACAGTATTTTCTACAGATACGAGGAATATAGTATATTCAATCTAGTTAACGTATAACTGAAAAATGAAATAGACATCACTTTATGCATGTGAAATAGCACCTACATCAAGAATAAATCATTAACTGACATTGAAAGCCTTGAAAACCATAACCTATACGTCTATAGTCCGCACCTTACGCCGTAGAAGCGTAACGAATTCGTTTTAAACACGTAGTCTTTGTCAACTGTAGATTGACAACCTATAGCATGAATTAAGTTAATTATTTCATAACCTACACTACCTGAAACCCTAAAACAAATTAGGGTTAGGTTTTCTTACCTAAGAACGGAACTAGAATCGCTGAACTAGAGATATGATAGCGGCGATTTGATATATAGAACGACGAGGAGGAATCCCTGTAGCAAAGCTCAACCTTCTCTCACCTTTTCTCTCTCTTTCCTTCTCTTTCTTTTCTCTCCTCTCTCCTAGGTTTAGGAAATTCGTATGAAATGAGAGAGTGAGGGTTTAAGGTCCTTATATAGGTTTAAAACTGATGAAAATGGCCCCATGGCCAAGGTATACTTAGGTTATAGCCTAAGGGAGTCTGTTTCAGCTCAACAGAGTACTTCCGGAGTCCCCCCTTGAGCTAAAGGTCGGACTTAAGCTCCCTGACCATGGATTTAGGTTGAGTTAAGTTTTCAGTCCGATCGGATATACCGATCACCCGTGGCGGACTAGTTTCAATTCAATGGTCCACGATCACCGATCAGGGCCACAAGTACACTGGTCTGTCTATAAAAATTTTCCTGATCCGAGGGTGTATTTGGTTCAAATTCTGATGGTCTGAATCCTTATATTTGGCCTGCAAGCGACAAGTCTCAGATGACTTAAATTTAGATTTTTATTTCTAAAATATCCACGTTTCTCACACACTTCATTCCGGGCTCAAGCGAATAGCCCTGAGACACTATCTGAATTTGATTTTCGAGATGGTTGTCAAGCCCAGCAAGGTGGTCTTAATTATATAATTTCGTAGTAATCAGACTTTCGACGTGTGGTACAGATCCGATACAGAGTTTCAATGTGCTCCTGAGAGCAACTGGGTAATGAGATTGATCCTAGATTTTAGGGCAACCTAATGTCAATGATTCTACAAGTTTTGGGTCTTACAGATCGTATTTAAAGTGATTAGTGTCAATTTCATAGGTACTATAGTTTAACACTTAGGTAATTCTCGTTTAATTTCTAAAGGATTTGAGGTTTGAGAAGTTAATAAGGGGTTAGGATCAACCCCTTTTCTAAGAACATCTAACTCCAGGTTGGTAAAAATTTAGGGCATTACAATCTACCCCCCTTAAAAATAATTTCATCCCCAAAATTGTCTAAGGGTAGTAAGTAAAGATTTTATTATTCTTCGTGCTTAAGTTTTACTGATTTCAAGTTTATATGCGTGGTACGGCGTATACTATCTATGCTAGTCTGGCTCATGTTCGTCTACCCCCTTTAACTTATCCTTTATCTCTTACTTATACCCTGGTGGTTTGCTAAAATTTATTCCTTTATCTATTTGACGTCTTGACGACAATTTCCATTTATTTAGAGTAAGATATTTTGTTTCAATGGTCGACCAATACGGAGAGACGGTTGTAGTGGGCTTGATCCCGTTACATCGATCGTCTACCTGACCAGGGTAGAAGACTCATCGTATCCCTTCCTAGTCCTAGTAGATCCTGGTCTTCTGTTCGGTCAAAGCAGTGAGTCCATTGGTAGTCGCCCAGGATTGAGAATTGGGTCAAGCCGCGAATGCTTCGCAGTTATATATTCCAGTAACTCCGTAGTCTGATCACTCTAAAAACTTAGGAAATGTTCATCAATGAAAGGTTCAAATTTCCTAGTCATAAGATTGCCCGTTGGGTCTTGGTCTAGGAGAGTCCTCATCTTAATTCATGTCCATAGTAGTAGTTAAACTCGTACTCATTGTTAGGCACTTTCTATAATACGAATTGGTTTAATACTAAAACCCTAATTACTTTCCTTCTAGTAACTTTATTATCGACATTCTAAGAAATGTCTAAATCCTATTTAGTGACCTATCTTTACGTATAGTCTGGATCAATTCCATTCGATCCTGAGCCAATGGGCTATCGGCCCACCAAGCTTCCGTTGCGCCTATGAGTGGGTAGACGAGTATACCTACCTAACTCGACCGCATTCATAACCTTTCTACCCCCCCCCCCCCTAAAAACGTATTTAAGGCTCAAGAATCTATGTCTCGCTCCGTACATCAGAACAAGGTGAAATTTAGACCTATTTTTGGCAGGAAATGGGAAATGATCTCTCAATACATCAGTTGTGGTTGGTTTTAGGGACGAGTGTGAGTTTGTGGTGAGGTGCCTAACTATACCAGGGAAGGACCTTTGTCATGGTCCCGACTTACCTCTTTAATCATGTCTAGTTGAATACTATAAGATAATCTATATATTATTAGTGCAAAAGGAATTTGGATAAAATAGGTTAACGGGTAGACTATCTTTCTAAGGCCATATGCACAATACGTATGCCCGAATGGTCTGTGATTCAAGACCTAATCCCTAACTCTCTGTTGCCCATTTGAGAAATTTCTTAGGCCCGAGCAAAGTATCCCTATTGGCTATATGTTCTCAAAGGCGAAGTAACAAACTTTTGGTTTTAAGTGGTTCGGCCAACACAGAAGGAAAGTTATGTAGTGGGTCTAAGCCAGATACATAGACCTTCTACCTAGCTAGGATAGAAAATTGTCATATCAATTCTTAATCTTAGTTGATCCCAACCTTTTGCTTGATCAGAGCATTGAGTTCATTAGTAACTACTAGGATTGAGAATTCAATTCAAACAGCGAATACTTCGCTTATATATAGTTCTATACTCCGTGTTCCCGATTGTAATAAGCCCTTGAGAAGGAAATTCTAAGGGGTGTGTTGATTTAACCTAATGTTCAATCCAAGGGATATACATAGGTTTTTCTTATGCTTGAATAGTTTCTACGTCAAACAAGCTTTCTAAGAGTTACTAAAGAAGCCTATAAGCATTAAGGGGATTCAACGAAGGAATGAGGTCTCACTCCAACCTAATCAAGTTAACTACTAAATCTATCTTTCAAATATCTTAGCATAATTCGATTTTTACATTCCTTAGTATAATCAGTATCCTAGCCTTAATTTAGGAGTAGCGGTAATCCAATAGCTTATGGGCTAGATGATTTTATACCAGTTCTAATATAAGAAATTATTTTTATTCCTTAGGGTCAAAAGTTGTCTGATTGGAATTGAGTTGCCCGAACTTGAATTTAACTGCTCAACTTGAATTTATCTACACTCGAGCAGTTCACATATGCCCATACCAGCTAAAGAGGTCCTAGAGTTCACGTTATTAATTTATTGGATTTCCTTCACTGACAAGTCTTTCGAAATCTAAGGGCACCACTCTAGGTCCAAAACTCTATGGGCCTATTTGGCCAGTGGTCTTAAGTTGTATTAAATGGGACTGCATTGCTAATCCCACCTCAGGATTGGGAATGACATGTTTGGTAGGAGGGTGGGTTGGGATTAAAATTAATTTTTATAGGCTTTGAAAAATGAGCCTTGTGTTGAAAAGTGTGAGATGGGATTTCCAAACCCCATAGTGATGAATTTTCAAGTGTAATTTGAAAGAAAATCCAGGGATTTACTTTTAATTACATACATTCCAAACATGGTATTGGAAACCATGGGATACACCCAATCTAGGGACAATACCTTATCCATACATTTATTATTACTTTTGCAATTCCATCTACCTTAACCTCACCGAATGCAGTTGGCTGAACGGGCCCTAAATATCCCAACACTTGGAGGATTGTGAAGAAGATGGTGGAGACAGGTATGTAAAGAAGAAGAAGAAGAAGATATGAGAATGGAGGGGAGATTTAAGAGGGAAAATCTGTAATCTTTGGAAAAAAAAAAAAAAAAGAAAGGTTGGAGGGGTGCCAAATGAGGGAGGGGGGCAAACGAAGTGATAAAATCACTTTTAAAGTGATTTGGTGGGCCACACAACGTCCCACCATGGTCGGCCGGACCGACCGGCCCAGCCTCCAAAATTGGCGAGGCCTCGCGGAACCGGCGAGGTCCTCATCGGCTGCTAGAAAAACCGGAGATGGCTCGCAGGTGGGGCGAGGCCCTCCTGCCCCCTGGACCCCAAAAACATGCGGGACCCACTTCGAGTCCCCCTAGACTTGCTCGGTTAAGCCCCCGACTCCGTTTTGAGTTATTTTGGGTCATTTCGGGTAGTTCCTGATGTACATTCACAAGTACCAATTTTCAATGGCTGGGATGAGGGAAATTATGGTTTAAACCTGTCAAGTGATGGTCTAGGGGTGATTTGGGATCAACTCATGCGATCATGGATGAGTACGGACCCATCTTTGACCAAGTTTCGGTGAATTTCGCCAATGGCCAGCGCGACTTAGGTCGATTCACGGGACACCTATGATACGTTATGGACTTTGTTTCTACATTTCCTCGCACCGACCTAAGTTGAAATGCGTCAACGTACATCGTGTGACCATAACCCAGGTCCGGTTTAATCTAAATCATGCTCTGATACCATCTTGTAATGCCCTGAAAATCGGGGGTCGAGCAAAGCTCAGCTCCCGAGTTCCAACGCATCACTTATGCAACATAGATAATGATGATTATGGTGAGTGCCTTGAAAGATGAATGGGATTATACCAAAACAACATATCATACTCCAGAGACAGTTAAATTAAGCAAGCGGAAGACTGTGATAGATATATAAAATTTATAAATTGTTGTAAGTCTCAAGAGTATGAACATGTTACCAGGATAAATATAGACATGTATACACCAAAAATGAACAAAATGAATATACATGGGTGTTCCAAAAGTGTAGACTAAAGTGTAATGGCGTCTAATCAGCAACCCTGTAGTCCCGTCGATCAGAAGATGGTCTACATAGACTCGCCTGATAGCTGCACACAGGAGGAACCCTCCTCATCATCATAAAAGTCCGGCTCTGCTTCGCAAGCATCGTCATCATCTAAAACTAAGACAGAGTCTGGTTGGTGTACAACACCGTTCCGTAATGTGGGAGTGAGTGATCAACTCAGTGGAACTATAAAGCAGAGGTTAACATGTTATCAACTCAGTCAAGCAGTAATGATAAAGTAGTACAATCAAACATCCCTAGATACTTTTATTAATGCAAGGATAAAATGTGTTCATGATATATGCCCTTGCCTACACTCCCTCGTGCGACACCATCTTACGGTCGCGACATGCTTTCTTCCCTTTGTGCTCTTCAACTCGGGGCACATGCAGTACGATGTTATGAGCATGATTACCAAGTTTTTATTAGTCCTTTTCATGCAGCAGGATTGGGAAACTAAGGTACCTCCTTTATATCATTTTTCAAACAATGATCCATTGTAGGGTCGTCAGTCCTAGTAAATCACATACGATAAGCAAGTTATACATTACCACCACCAATGCCCTACCAACTGGCAGTCTATTTTCGAAGGCTCATCGCCAACCCGACTAGGGACCATAGCCAGGTTGCACCGGGTAGGCCTACTTCATACTTTAGTGCTATGGAAAGGCTCGTCGCCTCTACGCAGGTCTAGAGTATGCTCGAGGTCACTACAAAGGGCTCGTTACCAAATCGGTATAGGCTGACAGCTCGAATACAGTGTCCCATACCACCGTATTCGACTCACGAGTCTGGTTGCTCACTGGTCACTACAGGGAGGCTCGTCACCCCAGCATAGGTCGACAGCTAGACCACGGTGTCCCATACCACCATGCCCGGCTCATGAGTCTTAATGGATCGAGATACCAAGGTTAACAGGGTGTCCACTGGTGAGTTTGGTACCTTAAGTTCAAGCAATAACGTCCAAGCATGGTGAACATACATCGGGTCAATCGGGTTACTTGACGAGCTTGACTAGCCCGAGCGCACATCAAGTGGATCGACATGAAGTGCGTAAGCACTCTGTGTGGCCTAACCACTGTCGACAACGGAAGTACGGCTCGGATTTGTCGAACACATCCTGTGTGGTGAAACAACATCATCCACCAATTTAGAATCTGTTACCGATTGCCTGGACTATACAATAGCCCCAATCACATTCAATTACAATAAAATATCCTAGAAGATAGTTAAAGCAGTAATGGATCAATATTTCAAATCATACAATCAAAGGCCTGATATTGTCTGCTTTAGGGCTGTCAAGGCTATCGCATGAAATCGTTACACCACTCCCCCACCACCCTTCACAGCTTTGTTTTTGCATTTTATGGAATACAACTTAAATATGGGTTTATACATATGCATTACATAGATAAACAGACACTATAGTATACGGTACATGGATGAAAACATACACATAATTAAAGGAGTTGAGAATCATATCTCAACACCCTTATACATTACAATTTACTAACTACTTACTCATTCAAACATTTCAGCAAACACTTTAGACTATTTTCATCAACATATATGACACATGTTGATCACATAGGTATTAGGCCAAATCCTTTCACTAAGGAGTTGCCCCATTTATAACACGCGTGCACCCACGACGGATAGTCATGGCAAGCATGAATCCAAGTTCCATATTCATTCATTCATTTCCACAAACACTTGGGCTACACACTGTATCGCATATAACGTATATTTGTCATGACGTGATTTAGGGCAAGTCCTTTCGCTAAGGATTGCCGCCTACACAACAATCGCATACCTACGATAGTTAGTCATGGCATACACTAACGCAAGGTTTATACTCATTTAGTCTTTTACTCAAACACTTAGGCTACGCATTGTAGCATACACGACGTGTGTTAATATAACATGTATTAGGCTAATCCGTTTAGCCAGAAGTTCATACACATGCATCTAGCATACATAGACAGTAATTAATCATGGCAAGCACAAATCCGAATTTCATACGTATATAGTATTTTCTACAAATATGAGGAATACAGTATATTCAACCTAGTTAACGTATAACTGAAAAACGAAACAGACATCACTTTATGCATGTGAAATGGCACCTACGTCAAGAACAAATCATTAACCGACATTAAAAGCCTTAAAAACCATAACCTATATATCTATAGTCCGTACCTTACGCCGTAGAAGTGTAACGAATTCGTTTTAAATACGTAGTCTTTGTCAACGGCAGATTAGCAACCTATAGCATGAATTAGATTAGTTATTTCATACCTACACTACCTGAAACTCTAAAACAAATTAGGGTTAGGTTTTCTTACCTAAGAACGGAACTAGAATCGCTGAACTAGCGATACTGTAGTGGCAATTTGATACGTAGAACGACAGGGAGGAATCCCTGTAGCAAAGCCCTAACTTCCCTCACCTTTTTTTCTCTTTCCTTCTCTTTCTTTTCTCTTCTCTCTCCTAAGTTTAGGAAATTCGTATGACGTGAGAGAGTGAGGGTTTAAGGTCCTTATATAGGTTTAAAACTGATGAAAGTGGCCCCAGGGCTAAGGTATACTTAGGTTATAGCCAAAGGGAGTCTGTTTCAGCTCAACAGAGTACTTCCGGAGCCCCCCTTGAGCTAAAGGTCAGACTTAAGCTCTCTGACCATGGATCTAGGTTGAGTTAAGTTTTCAGTCCGATCGGATTTACCGATCGCCCGTGGATCAGGGCCACAAGTACACTGGCCTGTGTATGAAATTTTCCCTGATCCGAGGGTGTATTTGGGTTAGATTCTGACGGTCTGAATCCTTATATTCGGCCCGCAAGCGACAAGTCTAAGATGACTTAAATTTAGATTTTTATTTCTAAAATATTCACGTTTCTCACACACTTCATTCCGGGCTTAAGCGAATAGCCCTGGGACACTATCTGGATTTGATTTCCGAGATGGTTGTCAAGCCCAGTAAGGCGGTCTTAATTATATAATTTCGTAGTAATCGGACTTTCGACGTGTGGTCCAGATCCGATACGGAGTTTCAATGTGCTCCCGAGAGCAACTGGGTAATGAGATTGATCCTAGATTTTAGGGTAACCTAACATCAATGATTCTACAAGTTTTGGATCTTGCAGATCGTATTTAAAGTGATTAGTGCTAATTTCACAGGTACTATAGTTTAGCACTTAGATAATTCTCATTTAATTTCTAAAGGATTTAAGGTTTGAGAAGTTAATAAGCGGTTAGGATCAACCCCTTGCCTAAGGACATCTAACTCTAGATTAGCAAAAATCTGGGGAGTTACAGAAATCGACTGCGAGATGACATAGCGGCCAGAATGTGGGCAAATGCACTGCAGAATAGTTGGAGTAGATAGTTGATATTTGCTTGTTAATATTCCTTTCATTATTTGGTGATACTATGTTTCAAGTTTACTTGTATTCAATGCGACTGATTTATAATCACCTAGTTACACACTGGCAGCTATGGTGGTAACCTATAATGCCCAATTGCTTTCAGATTGTGTTATATAGTTAATATGTATTTCATTTTCACGATTATAGTTGACATTGGTAAAAAAATCATTCACAATTCATATTCAGGTAAAATGACAGACTCTGTCTTTAATGACACATCGACACCGACCCAATCACCGGTAAAAACACCACCGGTGCCTACTCAATGTTCTCCACTTGCCAAAAAGGTGTAATCTCTAGCGGAACCTTCACGCAGAGCTGCGAAGATCAAATGGACACCTACTATGGATCAGGTCCTATTCGACACATTCCTCGAATAGGTTGCACTAAGGTGTAGAGTTGATAACGGTTTTAAGCGGGAGGCGTACCAGATTGCTGCAGAAGAAGTTACAAAGCATACTGATGGGGCCGTCAGATGGTAAAACGTGTCAAATCAGTTGAGATATTACAAGAGAGTACAATACTATAAAGGACATGTTGGCGGATAGTGGGTCTGGTTGGGACAATGAGAGAATGGTGGTCACTGCTCCCGATGAAGTCTGTGATCAATATCTGAGGGTAAGTTTTACTGCTTTTCAGTTAGCAAATCCTGCTATATTTATGTATTTTTATCCCTTAAATACCACAGTGTTATTCCTCTGGCAGTCTCACCCACGTGCTGAGAGGCTGCGTGGGAAATGCATCGAAAGAATGGATGACCTTGCGGTCACATGCAGAACTGACCAGGCCACAGGTCGTTACATGCAAGGTAGTCGGAGTATGGCCGCATAAGCATCGTCTTCTCGTCTTCAGCAAGATCTTAATGAAGCATGGAGAGAGGTTGAGGATGACGTAGGTGATACGATTGACTTATCAAAGGATTATGTAACTGACTCCACAGGGACCATTCCCTTACCATCGGACAGTTCTGCGATGGGACATCACCACTCCTATATCACTCCCACTCGCACTCCTGATTCTGATGGTACCCGAGGAGGGACCGTAACAAGGAAACAATTGCACCCTCCTCGTCCCTATGATGTACTTGGGACCTCTCTGCAAACCGTTGCGACTCAATGATGAAATTTGGGCTCGGCAAAGAGGTCAATCGCACGGGCAAGGTACTTGATGTGCTAGAAGAGGTGAAAGGATTGACAAACGCAGAATTTCTCGATGTTGGTCAGATCCTGAGTAAGGACAAGTCACTGGCATCGTTCTTTTATAGTCTCCGACCAGAGCGGCGAGTAGAGTGGCTAAAGAAAACACTCCGTGATCACTTCGGGGATGGAAGTGTTGGATTTGTCTGACATTGAATGAATGGTTGTCTTAATTTGTTTTTTTAACTGGGCATGTAATAACTTTCTACTGTTGGTGTGTTTAGTTTGTTTTTTTTTTTAGGACATTTTTTTATTTTTTTCCTGCTATTTTGGACTTTGATATGCTAATTTTCTGAGATTATCATTACCTTTATGACTTTTGTGATTATGACTACATTAGATAATTCGTTACTTGTCTTTTCGTCTATCTACCAAAATGCATGCATTACGCACGTTAATCCGGAATGGAGCACACAGTTGATTTACTGGAGGATGTTACGTACAATTACCTTTTCTATTTTTACTCAGGGTAAATATTTTGTATTTAGATTTCTTATGTTTCTTCATAGCATCAAGTTGCTACCATAATCCGTTATTTCTGCTTATTTGTAGTCACTAACCCTCGCATTTCAATGCAAATGGGCAAAGAGAAGTATTATGTTGTCCTAGTTGGTCGTCATCCAGGTATATACGTCACATGGGACGATGCACGAGTCGAAGTGGAGGGATTCAGCGGGGGCAGACACAGGACCTTTAAGAATTGGAAAGAGGTTGTGGCTTGCTAGGATAGTTATTTCGGAAAGGCTAGGGAACCGTCCAGACCTGTTATAAATTTTCCTATTCGTCAAGTTGCTGCTATATCTGCTGAGGTGGACATCCATCACGCGACCACCTCCTTTATCTGACAGACAACACAACCAAGCACAATTGTGGTGGAGAGGGCAACATCGACTAACGATCTTTGACTATCGGACAGCGAGAAACTCGTGGCCCTTTTGGTTGGCGTGTTGATTGTTTTCTTTTCGTTACTTATAATTCTTAAAATTTAGAAATTGTTGGTGTTGTACTATTGGGGATCGCACATTATGTTTTGTTTCGCTTCTGCCTTCTTTTTTTTTTAAATGTTGCTGGCTTATTCAGTACGCTACCGTACTGAGTTAACTCTGTTTAGACTCATCACCAGATTTTTTGCATGTTAATTTTTGGATGGAAAACATCAAATAGGCGAACCAATGGGATAATGATCTGCACCGCTAGAATTTTGATCATGTGGACCATAACTTAGTCCACAACACGAAATAATGATCTCCATCGCTGAGACTATTCTGATAATTATTTTCTGCCAAATGGTCATAGGATAAAATTACCATGTATAAAGGAAAAAAAAATTCATATCATACTTCGTATTATACTTCTACGGACCACCTGAAATTTTCAATGGTATCAGTTCATTTCCATTTTAACTTCCTAAAATCAAGTAGATAAAAATTTCGGCTCGACCACACCGTAGGAAACAGTGGTCACTGACTGTTAAAAACTCTGTGGCTGACAGCGCACAGAAGAAAAAGGGATCAGGCTGATACATCTAGGCCTATATGAACTTAGCAACAGGTTGGATGACAAATAAACATTATGCTAATTCCCACCTGGTTGATGTTCAACGATTATTTCCTGTGGTGTGGTGCACCAGAGATTTGGAGTTGCTTCACTTTTGGACCCATGCTATAAAATGATCCGGCAAAATCGATGGACGACTCTGATATACAATCCGTACATGAAGGTTGGCCCCAAGTTAATGGTTTTTTAGCAAATAATTTTTCACAAAACCCGAAATGAATTGCTACAAAGGATGGACGGAGTGGATACAATGCATGCATCATGGTGGACCCCACAGTGAGGATGTCATCGTACGGAATCCTTGCGGGGATAAAAAGTGACGAGGGTCATCAAACAGCTGGATACTCTTTTGCCAATTCCAAACAGCTACGGTGTATTGTCATGGAATGAATGGGATTGAAGCCTAATCCATGTCTATCCAAATAGGATGGGCTGTTACCGTCCAAACATGCACAGGTAATGGGCATGGGATCAAGGAAGTCGATGGGATTCGGGCATGGGATCAAGGAAGTCGATGGGATTAGGGAAAATTCACTGACAACTCTTAAGGAGCCTTGGCATGTGTGCAATCCATCCAAAGCCTGGCAATCCCTTTCAATCCACCCGTCCAAACGGGCCCCGAATGATTCCCAATATCCCAAGCCATTGATGGACTGAGATTGTTACATGAAAGAGTCTCAAGTTGGACGAGTTGGACTTTAAGGTACACCCAGAGGACAGCATCCAACCTTTAATGTACGTAGGGCATCCAAACCGTCCAATTCATTTTGGACCACCACGAGGATCACCTCGTGCAAAACTTGGCCATATCAACTTACTGGTGGCCTACAAATGATGGTCAACACCAAGAAGAAAACAGAACCGTTTTCAGACTCGAAAAAGAGAGAAGTCCTGATATCATAGGGTTATGATTTTCCAACATAGCCCCAGAGGATCATCGGTTTGGATCATCTAACAATGGACCCCACCTGTATAGAATCCTACTCAACGGCAACCTACGCAGGTTTGTGATGACCGCATCCTACAATACTATTTCAATTTTCAATATCAAGTTGGTTGGTGGGGTGGCGTTATCCAATTACAACCACCACGCCGATATCTCGCTCCTTATATCTCATTTGGAGAGAACTTCCACATGTGAATTATCATATGATAATATCCTCATCTTCAAAAATTAAATTATTTTATAGGTGGGGTATGCTGCGTATTCACTCTCATGATCGACGGTTGTACCTTCTGCAATCCTGATTATGATCAATTTTCTTTAACCCCAATAAAATATCACGAGATATTGATATATATCATCTCTAATTCATCTAGCAAATTCTCGGCAATTTCTTACCTACCACAGAAGGGTGACGGGGTAGGTGAGGGAGTGCTCCCGACTTGCATTAGCCAACCCACGTTGACTTCGTTTTCAACTTTTCTTTTTCGGTTGTTGATGACAATGGCCTTTTTGTAACTTCTATTAAAATTATAGATTGTTTTTGCACTGTTTTCTTGCTGACCTGTCACATGTGATGGACATCAAAGCCGTGCAAACGGTGGGCCCCACCATGAAGATTTGCTAAGGCAAAAATCAGGGTATACACTCCGTACGTATGGCTACATCGTTGGCCGTCCGATGATTTTTATTGTGTGGACCTAATGATGTGCAGATCGGGTTCATTGTGTGGGCCGTCGTGTATGAACTTGAGTTTGCCTCACCCGCACACGTACATGCAGCACACGTGCCACAAGTGTGGTACCACCAAGCAATTCATGGCGTGGTCCCCACTGTGAGGATCCCATGTGTAAAAAATCAGACCGGTGTACTCATCAGGCGGCCCACACAAACACGGTGGATGTGGACGGTTGGGAAATTTGTTTTAACTGTCCAGCCTTTTTCGTGTAGGGGTGGCACACCTGATGGTGCGGTCGTGTTCGCAAATGCAGTACAACTTAGGCGGCGGGGCTTCGATGCACCGCACGCTATCCCTGCCAACGTGTGGTACATAGGGGTGTACACAAACCGGGCTAGCTCGGTTAGCTCGCTCGACCCGGCTCGAAAAAGCCCGACTCGGCCTGACCCGGAATTGAGTTCGGGTCAGGATGGGCCAATTTTCTAGGCCCGAAAGTGAGTTCAGGCCGAGTTCGGATACCTCCATTCGGTCCGACTGTCCATATCCCGCTTGACCCATGTATGGTTAATTTGTATAAAATGGCTTGGTATGTAAATGCCGACTAGTTAGATTTTTTGTGGAGTCTATAGTTCAACTATCTAAACCGTTGATCGAGGGCCTTATAATAGGACGCGGATTACTTGCTAAAGCCCTTCCCATGAACTTGCTATAAGGTCCGAAACTGGCCCGAACTCGTGTTCGTGGCGGTCGAACTCGAAGGTTCGAAATCGCCAACTCGGCCCGAACTCGCACCGGTCCGGTCGGTTAGGAGATGTTGGCCGGTGACTGTGCCCAGTCGGGTTCGGGCCTTGTGTGGCTGTTGAATGGGCCTGGACGGGCTGAGGCCAATTCGACTCGGCCCGACCCGTGTACACTCCTAGTGGTACATATAAAGGTGGGGGTGGAGCCAGCAAGTAGCAAACCTTGATTAAGTAGGAGAAATTTCCTACTGTACGACCCATATATGACCCACCAACCTTTTTAAGCCCACTTGCTTTTACCTCGCCATAATAAGCCCCAGCTTTTCCTTCCGGAAGCGGATCGCCTGGTGCTCGGAGACGAGCGCAGACGCTCCTCAAACTCCGAGTTGTACGAACGGTTCAAAAGGGAACCGGATTGGCTACTCCCCATCTCCGTGGCTGGTGGTCGGTGATCTGTCGGCCCCACCATGATGTATGCGTTTTATCCATTCCGTTCATCCATTTTTACAGATCATTTTATGGCTTGATCCCAAAAATGAGAGGGATATAAATCTCAGGTGGACCACACCACATGAAAACAATAGTGATTGGATATCCACCATTAAAATCCTCCTAAGGCCCACTATACTGTTTATTTGACATCCAATCTGTTGATTAGGTCATACAGGCCCAGATGAAGAGAAAAAACAAAGATTAGCTTGATCCAAAACTTTTATGGCCCCGAAATGTTTTCAATGGTCGACCCTCATTCAACACTGTTTCCTGTAATGTGGTCCACTTGAGATTTGGATATATCTCATTTTTGGAATCATACTGTAAAATGATCTGTAAAAATAGATGGATGGCATAGATGAAACATATGCATCATGGTCGGGCCCACATAGCGCTGACCATCATCTATTGGCTGGAATCAGGGGGAGTAGCCAATCCGTTTCCGTTCAAGAGATATCAAAGTCACGTGGCCTCACAGTTATGTATTTATTATATCCACAACGTTGGAGCATTATCAAAAAAACAATAATCATATCCAAAGATCAACTAGACCACACCGCGGGAAAATTGATTTTCACTGTTAAAAATTCTGTAGGGCCCACCATAACATTTATTTTCCATCCAATCTATTCATGAGGTCACAAAGACCTGGATGAAGAGGGAAAAAAAATTTCATAATGATCCAAAACTTCTGTAACTCCTAAAAGGATTTCAGTGGTAGACATTCAATCCTCCACTGCTTTTTACAGTGTGGCCCACTTGATTGCTAGATCTCTCTTATTTTTCGTCTCAAGCCTTAATACAAGTTAGTCAAATAGATGGATGGTTTGGATATAACACATACCTCATAATGGGACCCACAAAAAGTGGTGGGGATTACCACAGATAAAAATGAAAAAAAGCCAGAGAGTCGAGGTGGGTTGCGACCCGGTCGACCGGGCAGTGGCTACGGATTATTTTTTTACATGGTAAACTTTTTTTTTTTTTACACAAGCACACACACCCCACACACTCACGCTGGTGGAATTTCACCACCTATGGGTACTCGAACCCTTGATCGGGAGATGAAACTCCTGAGAGTCTACCACCCGAGCAAGAGTAAGGACCCAGTAAACTTTATTCTACCTACATTTTTCTCTAATACATATTTATATCAACATGTATATATAAGTATATAAAAAAAGATTTCTCTCATTTTTTTTTCATTTCTTTCTTTATTTATTTCATAAGAATATTGTCTAAATCAAAATTAGTTACTTGATGTATCATATATGATTTTGGGGTAGGAGAAGTTACTTTAGCTAATCAACTTGGTTATTTTCTAAGATTCCATCTGGTCAATGGTCGAAAATCCATTTCATTCACTTCACGATCAATTTCAATCAGTTCGCAGTCAATTTCATTCATTTCATTCACTTCACGGTCAATTTCATTTACTTCGCGACCAATTTCAATCAGTTCGCGGTGAATTTCATTAACTTCACGGTCAATTTCATTCACTTCGCAGTCAATTTCAATCACTTCACAGTCAATTCCCTTCATTTCACGGTCAATTCCATGCATTTCACGGTCAATTCCGGCGATTCCCCTTCACTTCACGGTTAATTCAATTCATTTCACAGTCAATTCCCTTCACTTCACAGTGAATTCCATGCATTTCACGGACAATTCCCTTCACTTCACGGTTAATTCCATACATTTTACAGTCAATTCCGGCGATTCCTCATCACTTCATGGTCAATTCAATTCAGTTCATAATCAATTTCCTTCACTTCATGGTCAATTTAATTCATTTCACGGTTAATTTCCTTCATTTCACGGTCAATTCCGGCGATTCCCCTTCACTTCACGGTCAATTCCATGCATTTCACGGTCAATTCCCTTTACTTCACGGTCAATTAAATACATTTCATGATCAATTCCCTTCACTTCACAGTCAATTCCATGCAATTCATGGTCAATTCCGGCAATTCCCATTCACTTTACGGTCAATTCAATTCATTTCACGGTCAATTCTCTTCACTTCACGGTCAATTCCATGCATTTCACAATCAATTCCAGCAATTTCCCTTCACTTCACGGTCAACTTAATTCATTTCACGGTCAATTCCCTTCACTTCACGGTCAATTCAATTCATTTCACGGTCAATTCCTGTGATTCCCCTTCACTTGATGGTCAATTCAATTCATTTCACAGTAAATTCCCTTCACTTCACGGTCAATTCAATTCATTTCATGGTTAATTCCTTTCATTTCATGGTCAATTCCATGCATTTCACGGTCAATTCCAATGGTTCCCCTTTACTTCACGATTAATTCCATGCATTTCACAATCAATTCCCTTTACTTCACCATCAATTCAATGCATTTCACGGTCAATTCCCTTCACTTCACAGTCAATTCCATGCATTTCACGGTCAATTTCGGCAATTCTCCTTCACTTCACGGTCAATTCAATTCATTTCACGGTCAATTCCCTTCACTTCACGATCAATTCCATGCATTTCACGATCAATTCCGGCAATTTCCCTTCATTTCGCGGTCAACTAAATTCATTTCACGGTCAATTCCCTTCACTTCAAGGTGAATTCTCCCTTCACTTCACGGTCAATCCCGGTGATTCCCCTTCACTTCACGGTCAATTCAATTCATTTCACGGTCAATTCCCTTTACTTCACGGTCAATTTAATTCATTTCATGGTTAATTCCCTTCATTTCACAGTCAATTCCGGCGATTCCCCTTCACTTCACGGTCAATTCCCTTTACTTCACGATCAATTCAATGCATTTCATGGTTAATTCCCTTCACTTCAGGGTCAATTCCATGCATTTCATAGGCAATTCCGGCAATTCCCCTTCACTTCACGGTCAATTCAGTTCATTTTACTATTAATTCCCTTCACTTTACGGTCAATTCCATGCAATTCATGGTCAATTCCAGCAATTTCCCTTCACTTCACGGTCAACTCAATTCATTTCACAGTCAATTCCCTTCACTTCATGGTGAATTTCATGCATTTCACGGTCAATTCGCTTCACTTCACGGTCAATTTCATGCATTTCACAGTCAATTCCGGCGATTCCCCTTCACTTCACGGTCAACTTAATTCATTTCACGGTCAATTCCCTTCACTTCACGGTCAATTCAATTCATTTCACGGTCAATTCCTGTGATTCCCCTTCACTTGACGGTCAATTCAATTCATTTCACAGTCAATTCCCTTCACTTCACGGTCAATTCAATTCATTTCATGGTTAATTCCCTTCATTTCATGGTCAATTCCGTGCATTTCACGGTCAATTCCAATGGTTCCCCTTCACTTCACGATTAATTAAATGCATTTCACAATCAATTTCCTTTACTTCACCATCAATTCAATGCATTTCACGGTCAATTCCCTTCACTTCACAGTCAATTCCATGCATTTCACGGTCAATTTCGGCAATTCTCCTTCACTTCACAGTCAATTCAATTCATTTCACGGTCAATTCCCTTCACTTCACGATCAATTCCATGCATTTCACGATCAATTCCGGCAATTTCCCTTCATTTCACGGTCAACTAAATTCATTTCACGGTCAATTCCCTTCACTTCAAGGTGAATTCTCCCTTCACTTCACGGTCAATTCCATGCATTTCACGGTCAATCCCGGTGATTCCCCTTCACTTCACGGTCAATTCAATTCATTTCACGGTCAATTCCCTTCACTTCACGGTCAATTCAATTCATTTCATGGTTAATTCCCTTCATTTCACGGTCAATTCTGGCGATTCCCCTTCACTTCACGGTCAATTCCCTTTACTTCATGATCAATTCAATGCATTTCATGGTTAATTCCCTTCACTTCAGGGTCAATTCCATGCATTTCACAGGCAATTCCGGCAATTCCCCTTCACTTCACGGTCAATTCAATTCATTTTACTGTTAATTCCCTTCACTTTACGGTCAATTCCATGCAATTCACGGTCAATTCCAGCAATTTCCCTTCACTTCATGGTCAACTCAATTCATTTCACAGTCAATTCCCTTCACTTCATGGTGAATTTCATGCATTTCACGGTCAATTCGCTTCACTTCACGGTCAATTTCATGCATTTCACGGTCAATTCCGGTGATTCCCCTTCACTTCACGGTCAATTCAATTCATTTCATGGTCAATTCCCTTCACATCAAGGTCATTTTCATGCATTTCATGATCAATTCGCTTCACTTCATGGTCAATTCCATGCATTTCATGGTCAATTCCGGCGATTCCCCTTCACTTCACGGTTAATTCAATTCATTTCACGGTCAATTCCCTTCACTTCACAGTCATTTTCGTGCATTTCATGGACAATTCACTTTACTTCACGGTTAATTCCATGCATTTCACAATCAATTCCGGCGATTCCCCTTACTTCACGGTCAATTCCCTTTACTTCACAGTCAATTCAATGCATTTCACCGTCAATTCCCTTCACTTCACAATCAATTCCCTTCATTTCACAGTCAATTCTGACGATTCCCCTTCACTTCACGGTCATTTCCATGCATTTCGCGGTCAATTCCCTTCACTTTATAGTCAACTCCATGCATTTTCACGATCAATTCCCTTCACTTCACAGTCGTTTCCATTCATTTCGCGGTCAATTCCGGCGATTTCCCTTCACTTCATGGTCAATTCCATGCATTTCATGGTCAATTTCGTTCACTTCACGGTCATTTCCATTCATTTCACGGTCAATTACGACGATTCCCCTTCAGTTCACGGTCAATTCCATGCATTTTGCGGTCAATTCCCTTCACTTCATGATCATTTCCATTCATTTCATGATCAATTCCGACGATTCCCCTTCACTTCACGGTCAATTCCATGCATTTCATGGTCAATTCCCTTCACTTCATGGTCATTTCCATTCATTTTACGATCAATTCCCTTCAATTCACAGTCAATTCCATGCATTTCACAGTCAATCCCGACGATTCCCCTTCACTTTACGATCATTTCCATGCATTTCACAGCCAATCCGCTTCATTTCACGATCACCATAACATTTATTTTCCATCCAATCTATTCATAAGGTCACAAATACCTGGATGAAGAGGAAAAACAAATTTCATAATGATCCAAAACTTTTATGATGCCTAAAAGGGTTTCAATGGTAGATGTTCAATTCTCCACTACCTTTTACAGTTTGGTCCACTTGATAGCTAGATCGATCTTATTTTTTGTCTCAAGCCTTAATACAAGTTCGCTAAATAGATGGACAGTTTGGATATAACACATACCTTATAATGGGAACCACATAAAGCAATGGGGATTACAACAAGGGAAAAAAAAAAACATCTAACGAGTCGAGGTCGACCGGGTTGGGACCCGGTCGACTGTGTTAGTGGCTACGGATTATAACCGTAGCCATAAGGGTCAACCAAGTTGGGACCCGGTCAACCATGTCAGTGGCTACGGATTATAACCGTAGCGGTGGGGTTTATATAATCCCCACCGCTATGGTTATAGCTACAGTTATAATCCGTAGCCACTGACCCGGTCTACCAGGTCCCAACTCGGTTGACCCCGACTCGTTGGATGTTTTTTTTTCCTGTTGTAATCCCCACCGCTTTTTGTGGGTCCCATTATGAGGTTTGTGTTATATCCAAACCATCCATCTATTTGGCGAACTCGTATTAAGGCTTGAGACGAAAAATAAGATAGATCTAGCTATCAAGTGGACCACACTGTAAAAGGCAATGGAGGATTGAACGTCTACCATTGAAACCCTTTTAGGGGTCACAGAAGTTTTTAATCATTATGAAATTTGTTTTTCCTCTTCATCCAGGTCTTTGTGACCTTATGAATAGATTGGTTGGAAAATAAATGTTATGGTGACCGTGAAATGAATGGGATTGATCGTGAAATGCATGGAAATGACCGTGAAGTGAAGGGGAGTCGCCGGCATTGACCATGACATGCATGGAATTGACTGTGAAGTGAAGGGGAATTGCCAGAAATGACCATGAAATGAATGGAAATGACCGTGAAGTGAAGGGAAATTGCCATGAAATGCATGGAATTGACCGTGAGGTGAAGGGGAATCGCCAGAATTGACCATGAAATGAATGGAAATGATTGTGAAGCGAAGGGAATTAACTGTGAAATGCATGGAATTGACCTTGAAGTGAAGGGAATTGATAGTGAAATGCATTGAATTGACCGTGAAGTAAAGGGAATTGACCGTGAAGTGAAGGGGAATCATCGGGATTGACCATGAAATGAATTAAAATGACCGTGAAGGGGAATTGCCAGGATTGACCGTGAAATGCATGAAATTGACTGTGAAGTGAAGGGAGTTGACCATGAAATGAATGAAAATGACCGTGAAGTGAAGGGAATTGACCATGAAATTCATGGAACTGACCGTGAAGTGAAGGGAATTGACCGTGAAAGGGAATTGATTGTAAAATGAATTGAATTGACTGTGAAGTGAAGGGGGATCGCCGGAATTGACCGTGAAATGCATGGAATTGACCATGAAATGAAGGGAATTGACCGTGAAATGCACAGAATTGACCATGAAGTGAAGGGAATTGACAATGAAATGAATTGAATTGATCGTGAATTGAAAGGGAATCGCTAGAATTGCCCGTGAAATGCAAGGAATTGACCATGAAATGAAGGGAATTGACCGTGAAATGCATGGAAATGACCGTGAAGTGAAGGGAATTGACCGTGAAATGCATGGAATTGACCGTGAAGTGAAGTGGAATCACTGGGATTGATCATGAAATGCACGAAATTGATTGCGAAATGAATGAAATTGACCGCGAAGTGAATGAAATGGATTTTCGACCATCGACATGATGGAATCTTGGAAAATAACTAGGTTGGTTGGCTAAAGTAGCTTCTCCTACCCCAAAATCATATATGGTACATCAAGTAACTAATTTTCGTTTAAAAGATATTCTTGTTAAATGAATAAAGAAATGATAAAAAAAGAGAAAAAAATTTTATATGCTTATATATACATATTTATATAAATATGTATTAGAGAAAAATGTAGGTAGAATAAAGTTCTCCATGTTAAAAAAAAAAAAAAAAAAAAAAGTGCATAGACTGCCGTGGCAATCCGTATATTTTTTTAGAAATCACTTTTCTGAAAAAGCAGGGGCATTTTGGTCCAGTAAATGTGCATCCGTACACCTGAGGCTTATTCTGGTGATGTAAAAGGAAGTGGGCTTAAAAAGATAGTGGGCCATAAATGGGTTGTACAGTAGGAAATTTCTAATTAAGTATTCTATTTACTGAAGGATCCTCTGCAATCACTTTGTCCGATTGTAGCATACAACCATCCCCTTCCTCCTGTGAAAGATGACGTGAACTCGAAATTTAGATCAATCACAAAAAGGAAATATATAGGCTATTGTGATGAAGGTATGATGTTCCCTATGGTTTGTCTCACCTGAGATGTTGATAGGAATGAGTCTTGGGATGTAGGGTTCCCACGAGGAATCTCTCTCGATGAACGGTTTCAATTTTACATACACCTAAATTTCGTTTCCATTTTACCGTTGAAATAGTGACCCTTTTTCAAGGGCAAGATGAATTGGATGGGGTTAAAGTAGAGCTATACATAGGGGTGTACACAAACTGAGCTAGCTCGGTTAGCTCGCTCAACTAGGCTCAAAAAAGCTTGATTCGGCCCGACTCAGTACTAACTTCAATCTGAGTCGGGCCATTTTTTATAGCTCCAAAATGAGTTCAAGCCGATCTCGAGTTGACCCCAGCTCGACTCAACGCAGATTGAAACTCGGCCCGACTCAGTCGTATGGTGTGGGTGTGTGTGTGTGTGTCTATATATATATATATATATATATATATATATATAATTTTTTTAACAACCCTAAATTCCCAATCCCTTTACCGTTTTGAGAACTCGCCTGACCCGAGCTCCCTCTCTCCCTGCCCGACCCAAGCAAACCTCTCTCTCTCTCTCGTCCCTCTTGGCTCTCTCTCTCTCTCTCTCTCTCTCTCTCTCTCTCTCTCTCTCTCTCTCTCTCTCTCTCTCTCTCTCTCCCCCCCCTCGCCTTTACTAGTCTCGCCACGACCAAGAGAGGCTCGCTCGTCCGTTTGTCCAACCAAGTATGATCTCTCTCTCTCTCTCTCTCTCTCTCTCTCTCTCTCTCTCTCTCTTCAGTGTATTGATTTATGGAATGTGAATGTGGATTTACTTATAGTTTCTAAAGGGAGGTTGGACTGTTTCATTTTTTCTTTTTCTTTTTTTGGATGGTAAGGATCTCATAAACATGGTATTCTCATGGCCCTACTGTATGTCTGTATTATTAATCTTTACTGCAAGGACCTACTATATTATAATCCGTAGGCTTGTAGCATTTGAATGTAGAAACTTTGCATTACATGCTGTGTAAGGCTCATGATGGGCTAAGGCCTTATGGTGTCAGCTAGGTGAGCCTGAGTTTTTTAAAGCTTTTAATGGGCCAGGCTAGTGTTTGTCCAAGCTTGGCCTTAGAGATTTAACCTAGGACAATAATGACCAGAGCCCATGTTAGGCCTAAGAACGACACTCATAAATCATCGATTTGATGGGCCATCTGGATGTAATCTAAACCATTGATTTGATGGGCCTCCACTCATAAATCCTAAAAACTTATGATTGGGGTCAGGTGTGCAGCTTTGAATCATAGCTTGAAGTCGGTTTAATTAATCTCTAAGTTGATATTAAAGCCCTGGTTCAGACCTCAAGCCTGATTAAGCTAACCAACATAGATGAAAACAGGCCGGGCCTAAATGCCTAATGAGCTAGGTCGGTCCATTGACATCCACAGTCATATGAAATGTTTTTCTTCTATAATTTTTTTTATGGAGGGTTATTTGATACTCGGGCTATGTATGACGCTTGATACATAAGTACTTTGAAATGTTATTGTAAATCCCGAATTTTTACTATTTTGGATTTCCAAAAATCCGTAAATTATTTTTTTAATATAATTAACTTATATTATCACTTACTGACCATTGACACTCAATGCTAGCTTATACATGGGTGATTGTAACGTCCCGTCCAACCAGCACAGTGTCCTGGGGTGTCCACGTCGGATTTGCCACAGGATCGTTCGTTTAAACTACTCAAGGTGAGGTATCACAAGTAAATTAAATCCAAAATTAGCCCATTAGAGTAGACCAATCTGGTTATGATTGAACCAAGTGCGGGCCACCAAGCCAAATGGCCTGTTTACACTTAGCAATAGCCTGTGTGGGCCATCCAGCAACCGAGGAGTGTCAAAAAAATCTAAAAGTTTAAGAAATTATAGATCTCACTGGGCTTGTGGTCCATCGCGGACTGCGGACCCAGTAGACACCCAGAACTGGGATCTGGCACTAGCCGAATGCACCCCACCAATGCCAGAATTGGAATCTGGCACTTGCAAATAAAACCGAGATATCAGGCCTTCCAGCCGTCGGATTCCTTCCAAATTTAAGAAGAAGGTCTAATGTATTTTACTACACCCATCCACAAAATCTGGGACCCGATCATGGAACGGTAACCATTGATCGCAAATCAGACCCGTGAGATCAAACCCCATATCCGATCGCTCCCAAATTTTGCATGGCCCTTCATCGGGCCATGGATCACCTATCCTATAGGTTTCATGGCTAGAGGGCCATATGAACCACTCCAATCACCAAAATGGGCCCCACGAGGCCACTTAAAAATCGAAATCTTATGCTCAGACCCCATGTCCGTTCATCCGTTTGTTCCCAGATTTTATATGGCCCCTTACCGGGCCATGAGGCACCTACACACCAAGTTTAGTGGCCAGAGGGGTGTCAGGGCTACCCCAACACTAATAGGGAGTCCCATAAGGCTATTTTGGGAATTTGTGGAAGCTTGGGGCCAAAGGGCCCAAGTATAGAGAATAAAGCCCTAAGACCCTCTTTCTCATAATCCCCTCTACTCTTCCAATAACAAACCCATTTCTTTCTCCCCCATAACTCCTAAATCTCTAACAACCCACCTCTTCTTCCTCATAATTTCTCTAACCTCCAACAATCAAGTCTCTTCCTCGTAACTCCCTCACCCTCCGACAACAAATCTTTCTCCCTCATAGCTACCACATTCTCCAATGACCAAGGAGAACAATAGGCAGTGAAAGTGAGCAAGTGGACCCTAAATCAAGGTGGGGCCCGAGGAAATCAACCCCTTCAACTCCCCAACTCATCTCCAAGAGGAAACCCTACACCACAACCACCAAAATCGTTTGTCAATCATCTAGGTAAGGTTCCTCCTCCCTTTGCCTTAAAACCCTTATGAGGATGGGGGTTTTTACATAGATTTCTCACATGTATAAGCTTACTTTAGGGATTCCGACCAACCGGCCCCCAAATCGACGTTCTTAGGTCATTTTCAAGTCTCCAACGAACTCTAAGGTGCGGACTATTGTTCTTCGATGGCATAACACCAATTATAGTACGAGCTTAATGATTTTGATTGCTTGGATGTTATGATTTAATAATATAAAGAAAGCCCTAGGAATGTATGTTATTAAAACCGTATGGATTTGCATGTTTAGCCTCCATGATGTTGTTCTTGCTTCTCACATGCTTATGTGTATGGATGAATCCTTGCTTATGCCTTATTGATTTTCTCATATATTGTTACCTCATAGTATGTATGCTTTCATTACCCTTGTGCATATGATGGCTTAGGATGGAGGAAGTGCGTAACTTCCTCACCCACACACACACACCTCACATGCGCTTGTTTCATGATATTGTTAACCATGCTTGCTATGAGAATCTGAATGATATATTAAGAAGTATGAGAACATGATGTGGTTTATACTAGATTATACATTGGTAGCCGGCATGCTATGAATCACCCTCCATACCCTTGGGTTGGTCAGGAATCATGAGGAGAGATGGTAGTCCCATTGGTGGGACTACCCTCAGGCTAAACCCGTGGGTTTGGGCGGGTGTGTTCGGGTGGCTGTAGTTCGACTACATGGGTCTCTTGTGCCTGAGGTCACTCGTCTCACGCTCGCTTGACTCGTGCGGTCTAGCCTACTATCTGACTAACCCTATTTATTAACCCTATGTGCTCACCTATGTATGAAACCTGGAACACCTCATAACCATTGTAGCCCATTGACACCTAGATTGTAATTGGTCCACAGTCTCGTGAGCCGGACATGGTGGAATGGGACACTGTGTCCGAGCTGTCCACCTACGCTAGGGTACCGCGCCTCTCTGTAGTGATCGGGAACGATCCCTTCTCTCGGCACTCCTCATGTGCTTGAAGTCAAGGATGAGGAACCCGACGGGATCACGGACCGCGAGGACTTAGCCTCACGCGTTGATGGGGCCTTGGCCTCGCAACCAGCTTAGGGCAGTGATACGTGGGGTGTATCAGATTCCCCAACCTGTTGGATGAATGAATTAACTAATAACTCGGCTAACACGATCGCATTGCATCGCATTAGTTAGGGTGGCGACTGGGCAGTCGAGGTCGCTCTGAGGGAGTGTTGCCATATGTGATCGTTAGATGGAGTCGCTCGAGGGAGCGTTGTGGCAAGGGCATGCCTCATATCATCGCATTGCATGCGCATTTAATAAGAGTTGAAGGTGTTGATGATTGACTACTTTTCATTAAATTCATATTACAATTGATGCCTGTTATAACTGAGACTAATAGCACCCACTGAGTTAATCACTCACTCCCACTTTGGGACGGTGTTTTAAAACACCAACCAGACCCGTTCATAGTTGCAGGTGACGAGGAGTACGAGGAGCCTGGTGGCACGAGCGTAGACGAGGAGGATTAGCTGTCCTACTTCCTATTGATGAGCGGGTCTTTATCAGCTCAGTAGACGGGATTATGGATCGTTGAGTAGTGGATTCAGCTTTATTTTATGGTTATATCATTTTTTTGTGATTTGTTGGGCAACGCCTTGAGCGACCCGTTTGGATTTGTATATATTTAATCTCTTTCAATTCAGTAGACTTGCTGTGATTGTGATTCATGCTTCAAGTAATTCCATAATGCGCATTTAAACCTGATTAGACACAAAACAATGAAAAATTAGTTATAAGTGATGCCTGAGAACTTGGGAGTCGAGTTTACACACAACCCCCAATTTTCAGGGCGTTACAAGATGGTATCAAAGAAATAGTTTAGAATTAATTGGGTCATAGGTCATGGGCTCGCTAACGCGTCCGCTGACTTAAAAGGAAACGTAATAGAAAACACGAAAATGTTAGGAACCACCCATCCCTGAGCTGACTCTCTTAGACGGAAGGTGAGACTTCCAGAGTGTTAGTGTTGGGTAATGAGAGTAAGTAGTGACGCTAGGAAATAGGCCCGAGAGTCTTACAAAGGGCTTCGACTGATGAGAGAGAGCATAACGATATTAGAATTCAACTTGGGAGCCTTACGACACGTTTCAACCTGTCCTTAGGCAAGAGCTTGGGAACTTAACGGCAAGAACCGATTTGACCAACTAGGAAATTTAGGTAGTCCAGTCCACCCAATTCCTAAGTCTAAACTCCTCCTTTCAACTATCTCTTTTAAATCATTGCTTCCTACCCCTTTATCCCTCAAATTTTTCTATGTACCTTCATCTTAGACACAAATTCTAAAGTTCAAGGATAAAGAACTATAAGTAAATAAAAATTTATGATAAATAGTAAAAATATAAGTAAAATAGACTTTTAACTATTAAACTGATGGAATCTTACGAAATAACCATATTATTTGGATAGAGAAACTTCTCCTACCCTAAATTCATATATGGTACGCCAAATAACTCATTTTGGTTTGTGAGATATGCCTGTCGCAAGGCGACCCCATCCAAAACATAGTGGCCCGGCGTCGCAACACCCAGGCATCCAGTGGCCCAGCGTCGCAACGCCCAGTCGGCGTCGTAACGCCCAGACATCCAATCACCCAGCGTCGCAACGCCCAGCCAACGTTGCCATGCCGAAATTTCCTACAAAATTAGGTCGAATTCAAAAATTCATATCTCCTTCGTTACAACTCCAATTTAGGTGATTCAAAAGGAAGATTAAAGATTAACAAGTCTAGTTTCATATAAAAATAAAATAATAATAATAATAATATAGTTAAATTTGGAATGAATTGATAACTATATAAAAAAATCATTAGCTTTATACGATGGTTACTTCTAGAATTTTTATAATTTATTTACAACTCCAAATGATATGAAATTTGGTGGGATGACTTAAAACTTGATGATAAATCATCATAAAATTTTAAAAATAATCTAGTTACTAAAAGTATAAGAAATATTACAAGATGGGTCCCCTCCTCCCTTTCAATGTACACACGAGTGGGGCCCATTTCCCTTGCTATTTTGGACTATCTAGAGTCCATAAAGCCTATCTCTACTACTCCCATTACCTCCACCATCCCTTCCAAACCCTAGAGAAACCCACATTCTTCTTCTTCATACTTCCTTTCCCTTCAACCCCTCTTACTTAACCCTTCCCCAAAACCCAACCTCACACCTCATTCTCAAATCCCTTGCCAAACCCTTTCCAAATTTCACCCACAAAACCCATTTCAAACCCATTTTCTTCTCCTTTACAAAACCAACCCATATCAACACCCATCCTCAAAATCTCACTCCATTCACTCATTCACTTCCACTTCCATTCACAAAACCCATTTACCAAAACTCATTTATAAAGCCCAACATCAACCCTTTTTCTCCCTTTTCCATTCTTAAACCCATTCCCACATCCATCTCCAACCCACTCACCCAAATCCATCATAAGCTCTAGCACAAATCCAACCTTAAACCCATTTCTCTTTTCTCAACAACCATCTTCTTCTTCACTCTAACCCATCTCAATCCTCATTCTCTCAAACCTTTTCCAAACTTTTCTCAATCTCATTTCTTGACTCATTCCTAATCACTTCTTAACTTCCATCCCCAAATCCATTTTCTTAAACTCATCTCTAAATTTACCTCACTCAATAATCTCACCTTCAACACTTCTCTCCCAACCATTTGAAAAATCTCAATCCTCTTCTAAGGAAAACCCATCTCCCAACTCCTTACATTCCACGACCCGTTTTCAAATTCTTTCCAAACCCATTCCATTTCCAAAACCCATCTCAAATCCCTTTCAACTTTAAGCCCCAATTTCAAAACCCCATTTTAAATTAATATCCAACCCATATTTTCCAATCCCATCCTCAAATCCATTTTTCCCAAACACATTCTTAACCTCTCCTTCTCCAATACATTCTTAAATCATTTCTAAAAATATACTCTCCAAAATCCAATCCTAGACCCATTCTCAAATCTTCTTAAAATCACCCCCAAAATCTTACCTCCAACAACCCACCTACATTTCTCTCAGCCAATCCATCCTAGCCAAGGGATATGGCATTCTTAGCAACTATTGCCTCTTTCTTCGCCATTCCGGTGATCTTTTCCCTTAAGGGAAAGAAGCACCCCCGTCCTCGTTCGACCCAGAAGAATAATAGCTTAACTTTACGAAAATTAGTAGTTGTTTGGAGTTAGTTAGGACTACTACCATGTATTGAAGACAGTTAAGACTCCTACTTGATTTGTCTGTTTTTTTTCTTTATGTTTAGAGTATCTAGTAATACATGTAAATCCATACTGTAGGATATAACTGGCCATACTAATGGCATTTTGAATTCAATGTGAATGTATGTATTGTTTTGAAATTTTTTTGTCACTTTGTAAATGTTTGTATGTATGATTGCCTTACTGCGTCCTTACTAGCGTTATTCGCACTCCAAACCTCCCAAATACCTTAGAACCTCGACTATTCCTTCATTCTTGAAATTTATGAAATCAAAGTATAGTCTGCAATTAACCCACTAGCCATAGGATTGAAATGGTAATTCATATACAAATTTGTCTCTTTAAAAACTTTTTAGGATGATCGTTGCCCATAGGCATGTTGAGAGAATTATTAAACCCCAAATTAAATATAAATTAAAACAAGGAATCTCGTAGGCCAAAACCCAAAGGACAACCTTATAAATAGGAGATTTAAATTTTCCAACGAGGGTCGTTCCTTAAACATTTAGGTTGATGAGACTATGAAATTATGAGACCATACACTTGCGAAGTATTCGCGACTTGACCCAATTCTCAATCCTGAGCGACTACCAATGAACTCACTGCTTTGACCGAGCAGAAGACCAAGATCCATCAGGATTCAGAAAGGATACAACGAGTTGTTTACCCTGGTCAGGCGGACAATCGACGTATCGGATTTGAGTATACCACAACCGTCATTTTTTTCCGTATTAGCATGATCATAAAGAGTAGAATACACCACCCTTAGGTAAACTTTATCAGCAAACACTTAGCATGATAATCATGATTTTGACATTGTTTTCAAACCTCAAGGGTGAAAATTTTCAAGGGGGGTAAAATATAATAAGCAAGGCTAGTATAGTTAGTATGCACCCTACTACGCATATAAACCTGAAATCAATAAACTAGGCAAACGAAATGATAATATATTTATTTATTACCCTTAGGCAATTTCGGGGACGAAATTGTTTTTAAGGGGGGTAGATTGTAACATTCTGGATTTTTACTGTTTTGGATTTCAAAAAATCCTTAAATTATTTTTTTAAGTAATTAACTTATATTATCACTTACAAATTATTGACACTTAATGCTAGCTTATACATGGGTGATTGTAACATCCTGTCTAACCAGCATAGTGCTTGGGGCGTCCACGTCGAATTTGCAGCAGGATCGTTCGTTTAAACTACTTAGGGTGAGGTATCACAAGTAAATTAAATCCAAAATTAGCCCATTAGACTAGACCAATCTGGTTATGATTGAACCAAGTACGGGCCGCCAAGCCAGATGGCCTGTTTATACTTAGCAACAGCCCATGTGGGCCATCCAGCTACCGAGGAGGGTAAAAAAAATCTAAAAGTTTAGGAAATCATAGATCTTACTGAGCTTGTAGTCCATCACGGACTGCGGACCCAGTAGACACCCAGAACTGGGATCTGGCACTAGCCAAATGCACCCCACCAATGCCAGAATTAGAATCTGGCACTTGCAAATAAAACTGAGATACCAGGCCTTCCAGCCGTCGAATTCTTTCCAAATTTATGAAGAAGGTCTAATGTATTTTACTACACTTGTCCACAAAATTTGGGACCCGATCATGGAACGGTGACCATTGATCGCAAATCAGACCCGTGAGATCAAACCCCATATCCATTCGCTCCTAAATTTTGCATGGCCCTTCTTCGGGCCATGGATCACCTATCCTGTAGGTTTCATGGCTAGAGGGCCACCAAAACCGCTCCAATCATCAAAATGGGCCCCACAGGGCCACTTAAAGATCGAAATCTTATGCTCAGACCCCATGTCCGTTCATCCATTTGTTCTCAGATTTTATATGGCCACTTACCAGGCCATGAGGCAACTACACACCAAGTTTGGTGGTTAGAGAAGTGTTAGGTATACCCCAACACCAATAGGGAGTCCCATAAGGCTATTTTAGGAATTTGTGGAAGCTTGGGGCCAAAGGGCCCAAGTCTAGAGAATAAAGCCCTAAGACCCTCTTTCTCATAACCCCCTTTACACTTTCAACAACAAACCCATTTCTTTCTCCCCCATAACTCCTAAATCTCCAACAACTCACCTCTCCTTCCTCATAATTTCTCCAACCTCCAACAATTAAGTCTCTTCCTCGTAACTTCCTCACCCTTCGATAATAAATCTTTCTCCCTCATAGCTACCACATTCTCCAACGACTAAGGAGAATAATAGGTGGTGAAAGTGAGTAAGGTGGACCCTAAATCAAGGTGGGGCTCAAGAAAATCAACCCCTTTGACTCCCCAACTCATCTCCAAGAGGAAACCCTACACCACAACCACCAAAATCATCTGTCAATCGTCTAGGTAAGGTTCTTCCTCCCTTTACCTTAGAACCCTTGTGAGGAATGGAGTTTTTGCATGGATTTCTCACATATATGAGCTTGCTTTAGGGATTCCGACCAACCGGCCCCCAAATTGGCGTTCCTAGGTCATTTTCAAGTCTCCAACGAACCCTAAAGTGTGGACTATTGTTCTTAGGTGGCCTAACACCAATTATAGTACGAGCTTAATAATTTTGATTGCTTGGATGTTATGATTTAATAATCCAGAGAAAGCCCTAGGAATGTATGTTATTGAAACTGTATGGATTTGCATGTTTAGCCTCCATGATGTTGTTCTTGCTTCTCACATGCTTATGTGTATGGATGAATCATTGCTTATGCCTTATTGATTTTCCCATATATTGTTACCTCATTGTATGTATGCTTTCATTACCCTTGTGCATATGATGGCTTGAGATGGAGGAAGTGCGTAACTTCCTCACCCACACACACACACCTCACATGCACTTGTTTCATGATATTGTTAACCATGCTTGCTATGAGAATCTGAATGATATGTTGAGAAGTATGAGAACATGATGTGGTTTATACTAGATTATACATTGGTAGCCGGCATGCTATGAATCACCCTCCATACCCTTGGGTTGGTCAGGAATCATGAGGAGAGATGGTAGTCCCATTGGTGGGACTACCCTCAGGCTAAACCCGTGGGTTTGGGCGGGTGTGTTCGGGTGGCTGTAGTTCGACTACATGGGTCTCTTGTGCCCGAGGTCACTCGTCTCACGCTCGCTTGACTCGTGCGGTCTAGCCTACTATCTGACTAACCCTGTTTGTTAACCCTGTGTGCTCACCTATGTATGGAACCTGGAACACCTCACAACCATTGTAGCCCATTGACACCTAGATTGCAATTGGTCCACAGTCTCGTGAGCCGGGCATGGTGGAATGGGACACTGTGTCCGAGCTGTCGGCCTACGCTGGGGTACCGCGCCTCCCCGTAGTGACCGCGAGCGATCCCTTCTCTCGGCACTCCTCATGTGCTTGAAGTCGGGGATGAGGAACCCGACGGGATCACGGACCGCGGGGACTCGGCCTCACGCGTTGATGGGGCCTTGGCCTCTCAACCAGCTTAGGGCAGTGATACGTGGGGTGTATCAGATTCTCCAACCTGTTGAATGAATGAACTTAACTAATAACTCGGCTAACACGATCACATTGCATCGCATTAGTTAGGGTGGCAACTCGGCAGTCGAGGTCGCTTTGAGGGAGTGTTGCCATATGTGATTGTTTAGATGGAGTCACTCGAGGGAGCGTTGTGGCGAGGGCATGCATCATATCATCGCATTGCATACGCATTTAATAAGAGTTGAAGGTGTTAATGATTGACTGTTTTTCATTAAATTCATATTACAATTGATGCCTATTATAACTTGAGACTAATAGCACCCACCGAGTTAATCACTTGCTCCCACTCTGGGATGGTGTTTTAAAACGCCAACCAGACCCGTTCATAATTGCAGGTGATGAGGAGTACTAGGAGCCTGGGGGCACGAGCGTAGACGAGGAGGACTACCTGTATTACTTCCTATTGATGAGCGGGTCTTTATCAACTCATTAGACGGGATTCTAGATCGCTGAGTAGTGGACTCAGCTTTATTTTCTGGATATATCAATTTTTTTGTGATTTGTTGGGCAACGCCTTGAGCGACCCGTTTACATCTTTTGGATATGTATTTAACCTCTTTCAATTCAGTAGACTTGCTGTGATTGTGATTCATGCTTCAAGTAATTCCATACTGCACATTTAAACCTAATTAGACGCAAGACAATGAAAAATTGGTTATAAGTGATGCCTAGGAACTTGGGAGTCGAGTTTACACACGACCCCCGATTTTCAGGGCGTTACAGTTATGTATGGAAAATATTAACTCAAATCAAACTAACTAAATTGTGAAACCTACCTTCAACTAGTTCACATTAGTTAAATAGTCTTATCCACTAGTTTGTGGACACTTGTATTTTTAATAATATTATATCATAATTTTCTTTTTAACCATCCAATGAATGTCCAGAACTAAAGTTAGATAACCAGACAAAAAAAAAAAGGTTCATAATTCATATAAACTGGTTTCCATGATATGTATAGATGGATTAAATTACTTATATGTCAATTGTACAATTTCTCAATAATTTCTAACTGATCGTGTATCATCCATTAAATTCTACTAGAGTATCAAAGTATTTTTACTTATTCAATTATATGACTACCAGATTGGTGGGAATTTATTGGACGGTTAAAAATAAAAGAAATCCATTTCTCTGATTTTCACAAACAAGAGTCCACTAGTAAGAGATTTGGATTGTTCAACTAATCTAATCTTGGAATTGTGATTTGATTTAATGGATATTAACATTCCATGTGGACATACCTTTCTGCTTAAGTTGTATGGTAGCAAAAACACATTTACCGTGTGGACATGCATTAGATGTATCATGTGCTCATGTTATTCATACATAGTCTATCTCATTCACACTAAATTGGTTAAACACAAGGTTATTTATTATATCTTTCATTATAACATTTATACATGTGACCAAGTAGAAAGAGTTATGTTAAGTACATCTTCATGAGAATTTATCCTAATGAAAAGGAAATATCTGAAACCTCGAAGGTTCGTGACGCAATCAAAGCATTGTACAATATATACACAACTATAGTGTCCACACCAAGTGCTTCTAAAGTTAGATCGCATGCTGCTTCAAGCTATGTGATGTTTTATTTAAACCAATTTGATTTAAATGATTTTAACTCGCAAGTATACGAATCAGATGTAGATACAGTACGTATAACGAGATCGTTCCCACGAGGACTGGTTGTCACAATTCGAAATTTAAGACTCTTCTTAACTAATCCAACGAATGGTTTAGCAAACTATTAAGTAAACTATCACAAATCTATGGAGAATAACAAAGAACAATGAGGAAAATCCAATCAAAGAGAAGACGAGGACTTTCAAATCCACCCCTAATTATCCTAATCCTTGTTTTACCTGTTGATTCACCTTAATTCAGATTGATATCAAAATAAATAAAGCGCACTCTATGTCCTTGGTTGGGCACATAAAATGTATAATTCCTTAAAGCATATGGATCATATCTTTCCATCCATGGTCAGGCATGGAAAGATGTAGATTCCTGTTTCTTTCTCTACAAGGAACCTGTTCATGGTCAGACACAAGCACCTAGAATAAGATTCCAAACAACATCCATATCTAGACTCTGGTCGAGCTCATAAAATGGAGAAGTACGGAAATTCCAATTTAAGCACAATAGAGAAAGAAACAAATCAATCCAATTAAGATATAATCAACACATACAAAGCATTATTCAAATTAGGGGCTTCATCTCAGCTCTAGCTGAGAGATTAGCAATCCATAATATCAAATAAAAAGAAGGAATTATAAGATTTAAATAATAAAAACATCTCCCTTCTCTCTCATCTCTTTCTTCTCTTTCTGGCTCTCCCCAAGCTCTAGCCTCCAAAAAGATCCATATCTCCATGTTTTGCATCTCTTTTTATAGCTGTTAGAGTGGTAAAAATCGGATTTGGAAAGTTGTCGCACGCGCAACGAAAGCCTTTTCGCAGCCAAGTTCGGGGCTTCATAACTCTCATGTTCCTCGCCTGATGTCAGTAAAATCAACGTCTCCTAGGACGTTTTGAGATGGTCTACACGATGGACGATTCAGATCTACCATATGATCAACGACCATGATCGTGCAATCGGCCAAAAGTGGTCGGTTTTGGACGTTTAAACAGGACTGCATAATAGGCCTTACGCTGCTACCTTGGTGGGGCCCACTCCATTATTATTTTGATGAATCCAAACAGTTCATTGGATGAAGAACGAAATTTTAGTCGGACATATGTAGTTTTCACCTTCTGTTATGAGGTCCACTTGACTTTTCTCGCTGTTGTCCGTCCGACGTTTGAACGGCTACATTTCACTCATCGCAATATTTTTAATTTCTGCCACCTAGGCAGTGACAAGAGGATTCACGGGGATCTGATGGACGGTCCGGATTGAACCTTTGATGTACGGTGGTGTCCCACAACAGAGGACCGCGAGTCTCTGTTAAGCAGACGAAAACGGCAACTGTCGTATTTAAATTTGAGAAGGAGTGTCGGTCAGTGCATGCTGACTGACTTGTGGATTTTTAGTGCAAGTCCGGTGCATTTATGCACATTTCACAATCGATGTATGTGTGGGTCCGCGGATATGCGTATCCGTAATCCGCTCCGTCCATTCATTTCATCATCCCATTTAAGGCGTCGAGTCTAAAATTGAAGTATATCCAGAAATCAGACGGGCCGCAAATCATGATTTTAGCGGCTGATCTATCTGTCGAGCCACTTCCACAAGGATCCAATGGTTCAAATTTGGCGTGTATGGTTTATTTGTGGTCCTCAGGCCATGTGCGAAGTTTTGGGCCGAATGGATGGTAGGAACCCTGTGATCTTGCATTCTTGATGCTTTTTCGGGCCTCTTTAACGTGAACGGCTTGATTTTCTTGAATCCCTGGTGTGCAAATCCATCAATGTTGGACCTCTGAAGTCCTTCCTTTGCTTTGGTGACTTTGAAGTATCAAATCCACACTTTTAATACTCTTTTTCAATCAATGCTCCTGATTACTCCCTGTAATAAAAACACAATTAAAATATGGCATTAAACATTATCATGTACGTAAAATTAGGTAATAATCGGGGTTTGATATGTAATATTTAACCCTCATCACAACCCCCAACCAGCATTTTGCAAGTCCCGAGCAAAACATGCGAAAAATAGTTTTAAAAATAAATGACAATTCTTGTAAACCTAAGTGACTTGTGAACAAATAGTCGAGATGTGAGAATTCTAAGATTCATGAATGGTGAGTAGAATTTTCTCCTGGAATCAAGCTTACAGTCAACTTCATAATCAAGTTCAAAATATTAATCCATTAATTAGAACAATTCTAAACATCGAGTTCCATGAGTGTATAGTGTAATCTCGGCTTTCAATCATTACGAGATCCAATTGTCAATTTCATGATATCATTGGTAATTAACAATAGAATTCATGACAACATAACCTGAAACCAATACTTGCCTTACAGATTAACTTTTCATTCAACCAACTTTTGATTTTCTTTATGAATAGTAACGCCAAGGAGGGGAATCAAATCCTCACCTATAAGGAGCAAACCTATGGTGAAAACTTGTCGCCTAACTTTTTCTAAATGTCAACCATGGGGAATCGAATCTACACCTATAAGGAGCAAACCTATGGTGAAGATTATGCGACTTACCCTTTTAATTCTTCTTACTAAACTGATGCTAATTTTTTTTTTCAGGCTGGTTCCTTTCATACTTTGTGATTACCAAGTTAATCATTCAATATCGAACTGGAACCTTAATGCGTAAGCGAGATATGAAATGTGAAATCATAACTCAATCAATGTTTACAACTTCTAATCATGGATTAATAACTCAAACTTAACTGTGAAATCTAACATATACTGAATCCCAGAGTCATAAATTACCAACAGTCTGTATCTTATAATGTTAAAATCACAACTATCCTTCAACAACACTTCAAATTCACAAGAAATTCCAGAAAATTTTAAAAAAATTTCACAATTTTGCTCAAGACCAAGAAAATACTAATTAGGTACCTCATCTCCCACTCCTAACCTAAAATCTACATTGTCCTCAATGTAAAAGAAATAAGCATGCAATACACATGGGATAACAAAAATAAAAAGAGGAGTGATGGAAATATAGTACCTGGACAATAGAATCAAGATGCTATCTAAAGATATCGATGTAAAAGCGACAAGAGAAACACAAGAGAGAATTAATAATAATAATAATAATAATAATAATAATATAAAATAAATAAAATAAATAAATAAATACATAAATAAAATGAAATAAAATCCTACCTATACCACTTTCGCAAGTGCTCTCGATTGCATTTAGCGTATACAACAAGCCTTTAAACCCCTAGGTTGCCCCTAATGGAGAGTTGTAGTCTCGTAAGGGTTTGCAGTAATGTTACCCACAAACATTGAACTAACTAACCAATCATGCTGCAAGGTTCCTCTTTCGGCCAATATCTTGATAAGTTTCTCAGTAGGTTTCTCAACAAGATCATCCAAAAGCCCTTTTTACAGTAGGCTTGGATGTCCTGGAGCATGAATATCCAGGAAAATTGAGGGACCTCAGCATAAAGTATTCTTTTTATCGTCTGAAGTGTCCAAAGTATATATGATTCACCTGTGGCAGAAAAAATTTCAACGTTAGTATTCCATAGTGAATCAGAGACTACACTTAAATAAAGTTCAGAAAACTTCTTAAAAAGTGATGTAGTCTAAACATATTCCGAAGTTTCACTTGTCGGTTTAATTTTCATCTCCTCTTCCTTTAATGGTAAACATTTAGAGTCTGGGGAAGGAGGGGCTTCAGAATGAGGATTCTCTTGGTTATTGATAACTATCAAGGTATTGTCTTACGAGGCATCCACTATTTCTTTTATCATAGGTTCAATTGAATCTACAAAGTGTGCCAGGCAATCATTCAAAGAGTTGGGAAGTTCAGCTGAGCATGACTTATTTTCCACATTGGAGATTGTGATGATCTGCCCAAGGAATCCATCATCTTTGAAAGTGGATGGAGGTACACTCTCTTGCTCCAACCCTACACACACAATTTGAGGGTCAAGAAACGAAGTATTGATGAGAGGACTCTGTTCATTGATACTACTCAGAAGAGGCATTGAATCGTCAAAAGTGTTTGACTCAGATGGTGGCTTCAACTGGGTGGTTTCAACTTCCATAGTCATATCAAGTGGTTCGTTCATTTTCTGAATCATATCATCATCCAATTCAGTGGAGTGGCCCAAACATGTGTCACAAGAGTTAGAAGGGTCGATTGTAATGGGCTCATTCTCCACTTTTAAATCAGACATGTTAGGTGAGAGGAGTGGCTCATTTTGACAGACCACTTTATATACTTCCTGATCACTGACCTGGACAATACTTAAGATTGATTCCAGGGGAATTTGGGCTGAACATTCATGATCATCATCCCAATACATATCATTGTCTAATTTCCTATTGTATATACTTGGAATTGGATTGCTTTCCTCACATTCTATTCCTAAATTGGGTTGAGGTTCGAATAAACTGACCTCTTCCTCATCATTGAAATCCTGTGTGTCATGTAAGGAAGGTGTGTCATCATCTTTGTATTCGAAAGACACCCATGTCTCTTCACCATTCCTTTGAACCGTCATCGAGATCGATTCATCTGGAAATTGAACCATATGCTCCTTAACACAATTCAACTCTTCATCCCGAATTCCAAAGTTTGTCAAGAGCGAGTGAGGATCACCTTCCTCACATTGTATTTCTAGATTTGGTTGTGGTTGAGACGAACTAGCTTCTATTATCTCATCATAAGTATGGAATCCAAAGGAATAATCAAGGGGTTGCAGTTGGGATGAATTAGTCTCCATTAGCCTATCAATGTGTGATTCAAGTGCGTCTAATAATTTCCACATGTCAGTAACTGTGCAACTCGGAGATGACTCCTCTTGGATCGTTTCTGGTGGATATTCAAAAATAGGGGATCCAAGAGAATAATCATTATAACATATTGTTGGTTCATTTCTCCAATTTTGATGTTTCCAGTGATTATAGTCATACGGATCATAGGTGGGAGAATCCGATGGTTGGTAATACATATTATCACTCATAATATAATCACGCATTGTTTTCTTCTTGTCTGATGGGTGATAATAGTCCTCACGCCCATAGTTATGATAATCCCAACACTCATGTACTGTCTTATTAATCCGTGGGGTGTAATTGTTTTCCAGCATATGATCACGTAAGGACTTCTTAACCGATGGATCTTTATATTCCGGTCAGTTCTCAATGATAGTTTCAGAAAAGTTTTGAGACATTGGTGGATTACTCATCATCCCAATATATGTTATTCTTCTTAGTATACTGACATTCCCACTTGTGTATATTCATGGTGAAACCCTAACTCTGAATCTAATTCTAAAAGAAGAAAAAAATCCTACACCAATCTAGAATTAGGAAGAGAGATAATTAGAAAGAAGTTACCAATTTGGAGATCTATGTTAGAATCTTGCAAAAGAAAACAAAACAAGTTAGTTTCTAAAACAGAAAATCTAAAATTAGAAATTTTCTAAAGAACAAAAAAGAAGAGTTAGTTTCTAAAAAGGAAGGAAATCCTAGAATTAGAAAGTTACTAAAAATAGAAATAGAAAGTTAGTTTCTAAAAAAGAAAGTTTCTAATCTTAGAAATAAAAAGCTAAGTTAGTTTCTAAAAAGGGAAAAATTTCTAAAACTAGAAAATAGAAAGTTACTTAAAAGAAGAATCTAAATCTAAAATTAGAAAGTAGAAAATTTCTAAAAAAGAAAGCCTAGAATTAGAAATTTTCAAAAAATAAAAATAAAACACTAATTCTAAAAATAGAAATTAGAACAAGTAGAAAATTTAGAAAGGGATTACCAAATTAGAAGTTTATGTCAGGACCCTACAAAACAGGAAATAGGTTAGTTTCTAAAAATAAAATAAAAATAAAAACTTTAACCTAAAGTTAGTAAAATCCTAAGACTATAAATTATGATAAGAGAGAATCCTAAATTCAATTGGAGCGAAACAGTCCCCAGCAACGGCGCCAAAAACTTGATGTTTTATTTAAACCAATCTGATTTAAATGATTTTAACTCGCAAGTATACAAATTAGATGTAGATACGGTACGTATAACGAGATCATTCCCACAAGGACTGGTTGTCACACTTCGAAATTTAAGACTCTTCTTAACTAATCCAACGAATGGTTTAGCAAACTATTAAGTAAACTATCACAAATCTATGGAGAATAACTGAGAACAATGAGGAAAATCCAATCAAAGAGAAGACGAGGACTTTCGAATCCACCCCTAATTATCCTAATCCTTGTTTTACCTGTTGATTCACCTTAATTCAGATTGATATCAAAATAAATAAAGTGTACTCTATGTCCTTGGTTGGGCACATAGAATGTATAATTCCTTAAAGCATATGGATCACATCTTTTCATCCATGGTCAGGCATGGAGAGATGTAGATTCCTGTTTCTTTCTCTACAAGGAACCTGTTCATGGTCAGACACAAGCACCTAGAATAAGATTCCAAACAACATCCATATCTAGACTTTGGTCGAGCTAATAGAATAGAGAAGTACGGAAATTCCAATTTAAGCACACTAGAGAAAGAAACAAATCAATCCAATTAAGATAAAATCTACACATACAAAGCATTATTTAAATTAGGGGCTTCATCTCAGCCCTAGCTTAGAAATTAACAATCCATAATATCAAATAAAAAGGAATTATAAGATTTAAACAATAAAAACATCTCCCTTCTCTCTCATCTCTTTCTGGCTCTCCCCAAGCTCTAGCCTCCAAAAAGATCCCTATCTCCATGTTTTGCATCTCTTTTTATAGCTGCTGGAGTGGTGAAAATCGGATTTGGAAAGTTGTCGCACGCGCAACGAAAGCCTTTTCATAGCCAAGTTCGGGGCTTCATAACTCTCATGTTCCTCGCCTGATGTCAGTAAAATCAACGTCTCCTAGGACGTTTTGAGATGGTCTACACGATGGACGGTTCAGATCTGCCATATGATCAACGACCATGATCATGCAATCGGCCAAAAGTAGTTGGTTTTGGACGTTTAAACAGGACTGCATAACAGGCCTTACGCTGCTACCTTGGTGGGGCCCACTCCATTATTATTTTGATGAATCCAAACCATTCATTGGATGAAGAATGAAATTTTGGTCGGACATATGTAGTTTTCACCTTTTGTTGATGAGGTCCACTTAACTTTTCTCGTTGTCGTCCATCCGACATTTGAACGGCTGCATTTCACTCCTCACAATATTTTTCATTTCTGCCACCTAGGCAGTGACAAGAGGCTTCACGAGGATCTGATGGACGGTCCGGATTGAACCTTTGATGTACGGTGGTGTCCCACAACAGAGGACTGCGAGTCTTTATTAAGCGGACGAAAACGGTAACTGCCGTATTTGAATTTGAGAAGGAATGTCGGTCAGCGCATGCTGACTGACTTGTGGATTTTTGGTGCACGTCCGGTGCATCTATGCACATTGCACATTCAATGTATGTGTGGGTCCGACGGATATGCGAATCCGTAATCCGCTCCGTCCATTCATTTCATCATCCCATTTAAGACGTCGAGTCTAAAATTGAAGTATATCCAGATATCAGACGGGCCGCAAATCATGATTTTAGGGGTTGATCTGTCTGTCGGGCCACTTCCACAAGGATCCAATGGTTCAAATTTGGCATGTATGGTTTATTTGTCGTCCTCAGGCCATGTGTGAAGTTTTGGGCCGAATGGATGGTAGAAAATCTGTGATCTTGCATTCTTGATACTTTTTCGAGCCTCTTTAACGTGAATAGCTTGATTTTCTTGAATCCCTGGTGTGCAAATCCGTCAATGTTGGACCTCTGAAGTCCTTCTTTTGCTTTGGTGACTTTGAAGTATCAAATCCACGCTTTTAATACTCTTCTTCAGTCAATGCTCCTGATTACTCCCTGCAACAAAAACACAATTAAAATATGGCATTAAACATTATCATGTACGTAAAATTAGGTAATAATCGTGGTCTGATATGCAATATTTGACCCTCATCACTATGATGATGATTACATGTCTTTCTTAGTAAAAGAAATATAGTCACAGAAACGAAAGAATCAGAGTTAGACATGTATCTCAAAGAGTCAGTCGTACTGCGGCAGGATTTAGACTTCAATGTTTTGGAGTTGTGGAAAATGAGAGTTAGTGAAGAAAAATACCTTACACTATCGACAATGGCACAAGATATTTTGTCAGTTCATATTTCAACCGTGGCATCAGAATCTGCTTTTAGCACAAGGAGTAGGGTCATGAGCAAAACTAAAAGTTCCCTTGCACCAGATATAGTAGAAGCATTAATTTGTACACAAGATTGGTTGCGTCCAAGTCTGGGAGGTTATTATCTGGATGAGTAAGAGGAGGAGAATGTGTATCAAGCAATAACACATGAAACGGCAGCAACATGATTACACGAATGAAGTTAGATTAACATTTCTTGTTAATTTATTTGAATTTGCAAATGCTGTAATGGGTACTTTTTTATTTTTATTTATATTATGTTGATGGATGGTATGCGCACTGCGCAATGCATTAATGGCTCTTTTTTTATCCATAAATTGCTTTTATTTTATGTCGGTATTTTATTATTGCTAAAAAGCCTAAAATACTTTTCCAACACAATATGTAGATATGTCTTCAAGTGAACCATCGATTGATGTTTGAGATTATAGTTCCTTAGTCCATTCTCCAAAGTCTGGAAAGTTGAAGATTTTGTTTAATTTGTGTGGAGCCAAGTTTATTAACAAAACTAATCGAATCAGATTACACTTATCCTGTCGAGGTGGAGATGCAAAACCGTGTCCTAAAGCCTCAAAAAAAATCTAAGTTCTTTTCTAAGCAGTTCTTGATTCAAACAAGAAAGCTTTCACTCCCCAATCCAAACTTTCTGAGGCAGAGGAGGAAACTAAATTATTAGCATTGGAAGAAGAACAATTCTAACTCGCTTTAAAACGTAGTATGGAAGAGGCTTTTACACATCAGCGATGTCCTCCAAGACCACATGATGTCGAAGCAGGTTTAAGTTGCACGAGTAAAAAGAAGAAGAGTAAGAATTCAGTTAAGTTTCTCTCTAGTTTGGGTGCTTTTTGCAGGATGTTGGGAACTATATATAAATCTTCTCACATAAAAAAAAGTTTGAAAAATCTAATTCAGATTACATAAGAGGAGGGCGATAAAAAGCTATCTCCACGTTCTAAAGAGGAATAGGTGAACGAGTACGTATATGAAGATTTAGATAGCATCTCGGGCTCAGCAGATGAATCTCCTTGACAGTAGTCAGTAGTGTCTTCAGTTTGTATTTGATGTTTTATTTTATGCTTTGTCAAATGTATATAAATATAGTAAAATTATAATTTTAACTCAATACTTTCAACTTCCTAGTTCTCGATTTTTTACACTTCAAGGCAAGTTGAGGACTTCTCCTTTTTAAGTATTATCCTTCATAAAGACAGTTCATCTTTGATGAAATCGTCAGGCATGAAAATGCATTAGATGGGACTTAAAATCCTCATTTTGTAACTCATTAGAGCCGTGCAAAAAGTCAGTCATCCGATAAATATCACCTGGGCTGAAATCAGATTACTTGGCTCAATCAGTAGGCCATACCAGTACCTTGAGTCAACCCATCGACTGCCCATTGATTTCAATGGTTTAGCTTACATATGAGTTAACCATCCTGATTTTCACTGCATATGATCTTTATCCTTTAGCCCATCTGCATGTGTAAGATGTTAGCAGGAAAGAATGTGTTGTATATAAAACTTCACATACATATTTGTATGTTGGCATTTTTCATAAACCTAATTAGTATATAAACCCAAGACAGGAGAAAAATAGCTTAATTAACAGTGTCTACGAGTATCATCATCATAATCTCATATCGGCAAAACTGGCAATAATCATCTAAGCCTTATGCTAACTAATTGGAGTTGGCTATGAAAGCTCGAACTCGGCTCGAATAACGAACTTGAACACGGCTTGAATGCTTGAGCTCGAAAGCTCGAATCTGGCTTGAACTTGGCTCAAATAACGAACTTGAACATGGCTCGAATGCTCAAGCTCGAACTCGGCTCGAAAGCTCGAACTAGCTCGAACTCGATTCAAACTGATCCAATTCTTGACTGAGTCGAGCCGAACTAGACATGCTGGCTCGGTCACCCAGCTAAGCCGAGTTCGAGCTGGGTCAGCCTAGTGGCCCAGCCGAGTCGAGCTGAGCCCACTCAACTCGGTTCAGCTCGTGTACACCCCTAGTTATACATGAGTCCAATTGAGTAGACCTTGGCACAACTCAGCCAGCAGCTAACCCGAGCTCGAACTCGGCTCGAATCACTCCTGGAGCCTAACTCAATTTTTCACATGATACAAAACAGTAACAACAACATAACGGTATTTCATCATACACTGGGTGGGCAACATCAAAATAATAATTTGAGGGCAATTTTATAATGTGAAGTTTGTTTGTTTTTTTTTTTGTAATGATTTGTTTCATATCCATTCCCTCCTCACCACCAGCCAACCCCGCATAGAATATATGCACACAAAACAACACTTCATTGAGTCATTTCATCAAAAAATTGGTGAGCAACATCAATATTAAAATAACTGAGTCACCGAGTCGATTGATCCGAGTCAATTTGAGTTGAAGTTCGATTCGAGTCAAGTCGAGCTCGGGCAAGCTCAAACTCGACTTAAAATTTTTACGAGCTCAAAAAATCAGCTCGACTCGGCTCAAACTCAGTTTCAAATCGAGTCAATTTGATATTTTTCGAGTCAAGTCGAGCAAGCTAACCAAGCTAACTCGGTTTATGTACAACTCTAGGGTTAAGTGCACCCACATTATTCCTTCTTGTATAAAAAATGTGGTGTACCAAAGTATACAATACCCGATTTTCAAATCTTAACATGAAGAAATTTAAAATATTGATGTGGTTGATATGCAAATTTAATCTATGTATGCCTTATTAGTCTACCTTTTTATGCATATTATATTAATTACATACGTATGCACTTTGAAATTATTTAATACTATGAACCACATTGTGGACTCATTTAGATGGGCCAATCACACCGAACTGACATTCTAAATGGGTTATTGGTTTATATACATTAGATGGCTAAAGTTAAAATTAATTAACCATTTGGATTGAACAGACAATGTTAATGAATGAGATGCTTTGTTTGTTCTGTTTCTAAGTTTATGACCTACCTTCAGTGGGACCTAGGATTTGGACGGTTTGATTTGAGTTACACAGACGTTAGATGTTCAATCATTGAGTGTATGCATGTGAGATCTCTTAAAAATTGTTGCTTGAGAATGTCTAGTGATGTATGGTGTTTGGTAGGCACCGTTCGCAAAATGCGCATGGGCGCGAATTAGGTACTACCCTTGCCTATTCCAACCTTGAGACAGGCTAGGCTCCGAGGGATTGATGCTAAGATGGGCAGGTTGTGCCCCTAGTTGACTACTAGAGCAGGGAGGTTGTCCCCTTGATTGACTGAAGCTGAGACGGGTAGGTTGTTCTGTTGAGGGTCAAATATTGCATATTAGACCCCTGTTATGGCCTGGATTTACGTACATAATACTATTAATGATCCACTTTAATCGTATTTGTGATGCAGAGTGTATTTGCGAACATGGACTGAAAAAGGAAGCTTAAAGCATGGATTTAATGCTCTGATGACACCACAGGTAAGGGACAGACTCCATGGGACCAAGATCGATGAATTTACATGCCAGAGATCCGCGAAAATCGAGAAACTGAAGCTCAAGTGGCCCGAAATTGGTTCGAGAATGCAAGATCACAAGGTTCCCACCATCCTTCGGTTGAAACTTCATACATAGCCTGAGGACCATAATTTAACCGTACATATCAAAATTCAGCTCCTGGATCTTCATGAAAGTGTCCCAACGGACAGATCGGTCTATAAAATGATAAAGTGGGGCCCACCTGATATCTGGATAAGCTTCACTCTTGGTTTCAACCCATTAAATGAGCTGGAAAAGTGAAAGGACGGAGCGGATTTCTCAAACATTGAGGTGGGACCCATTGTATATAATGAAAGTGTGCACAGCTCACGTGCATAGGAGGTGCACCGGATCAGCGAAATCGGTCGGGCGTCATCGACCCGATGCTGGTCGAATTCCAATTCTACGCACAGGAGTTGTCGACCCTGGTGGGCCACCATCATCACATTTTTTAAAGATCCGCACCGTTCAACAGGTTCACGAGGTCAAACCGACCGTACAAATGGCGGTGTTTCAGACTCAAGCACGTGGATGCATGGAAACAACACCACTACATCTAACGGACGGTCGATTTACAATGCAATGGGCCACACTCAATCCAATTCTAAACCGATCATCTCAAAACGGTTTTTTGAGGAGAAACGAATGGACGCAGTGGATTTCAAAGATACTGTACGGTCGACCTTCCTAAATAGAGACGGGGACACTCTGTTCTCCCTCGCGCACGCCCGTCGCTGGACGACTGGTGGGCCATCAAAAAGATCTCAGATGTATGATCCGAACCGTCCATTCAAACGGGACGACGGTCAGAACCAAGACCAAGGTGAGATCGTTCCATAGTATGGCAAGGATCGCACTCCACCTCGCTGGACGACGGGACGATCTCTGCACAATCCACTAGGTGGGCCGCATCAATGGCCAGTCAAAAAGTTCAATCCCAGTCCAAAATTTGACTACGGAACTGATGGATGGTGTGGATTTCTTAAACATCATAGAAAGTGGGCCCCACCGAGCATCAGTGCAGCTCTTGCGTAAAAGTTACGCGCGTCGAAGAGAAAGCTGGACTTTTGTCCGTTGCACGATCATGGAGGTGATCGGACCATTCAATTGGACCGTCCAAAACCTTCCCAAGGGACGGTCGTCCGTCGCCAAGGAGCCTGAATGGCTCAGATCCCACAACAGGATCGGTTATGTGATGATTGTGGGTACGCTAGATGGTTCGTAACGTAGGGGTGCGTAAATCTCTCGCACCGGTTTTATGCTCTGCTGCTACTCACGTCAGCAACCAACCGACCACCTTCCTTGCTGCCTATAAGATGAGAAAGAAAGAGAGCTTTGGGGATCTCCGGTTGGAGACGTGGAGACATGAGGAGAGAGAGAGAAACACATGGAGTAGAGTTTGGGTTTTTAATTGTTTTCTTCTTTCTTTTCTCTATTTTTGTTAAGAGATCTAGTCCACTCATGTGTGGCTAAACCTCTTGGCTAGGGCCAAGAGGTGAAGCTTGTAGCTTGATGGGAGATTCTATGCCTTCACTTTAATTTTAATTAGTGAACCGAATTTGATTTTGATTTAATTTTAATCTGGGAATGTTTTTAGTCTTTAATGGTCTGTTGTGACTGAAATTACAATGGGTCTGCGATGACTTTGAGTATTTAGTTGCTTTTTATGTTTATGACGTCGGGAAGCCACGTTGTTCACCATCGTCTCTGGGCATGGTCGGATGATGGTACCCTTCCTAACCTTCATGGCATGTTGATTGGTTGGTAATTAGTTTAATTCTGTTGTTTGCTTTGTCTCCTGGGCATGGTTTGGTGATGGAATCCATTCTAATTCATATACCTTTCATCTCGTGAAAATTATATCAAGTAAGTTCAGTTCTATCTTCATGATCTTTGAAGCAGGCATAAGATCTCCCTGATCTCTACAAGTGGATCCTCTGAATCCCTAGTTTCCCTACCTTTAAAATTCACTAGTTTAGATTAATATTTTCACCATTATTCCTTCATATTTATTTGATTTAGATTGCATCTTATTTTAGCTCTAGTTCTAGTTAGTTTCAGATAACGTACAGGTTTTAGTCCCTGTGGATTCGACCTCGGTCTTACCGAGTTTATTACTACATCACAACCCTATACTTGGGGAGTGAACATGTTCCCCTGGGTGATTGCTGGAGTTGCTTGAAATTATGGTTATTAAGGCATCCTGATGATCCTTGACATGTGTTTCGACAAGAAATAAATGCATTGCAATTGCGGATATCTTATTTAGTAATAATAAAGGAATATGAGAGAAGAATCATCATTGGATACTTTTATTAATTCTGGAATTCATTTACATTCTCATATTTCTCTTGATTCCAATAAAAAGTATATTCAATGAATGCTATAACATGAATGAAAATAGTTCGGATTATATTTTTGTCAGCCTTCCGGCTTGCGATGCATTTGTCTCATCAACAGAGAGATTGTGCAGATTTGAGAATCCTTTTGAATCCCTTATTCTCATTTTTATTTGCTTGGGTTAATAATCTGTAAGGAGATAATAAAGTTCCATCGGGGATCATTGCTTTTTGTGACGATAAAAAACATACATATAATGTGCGCACTAGTGCAACAAGAGTTTTCCCCTGTATTCTTTTCTTCTTCTTCTTCTTCTTCTTACGCCAAATACCTAGAAGAGTTCATGGAGAAATCTTGAATTCCCTGAGAATTCCTTGGAGCTCTGCACTTGTGAATGAATTAAATGAAGGAATGAGTGAGGTATTTATACGCAACCGCACGTGTGAATCTAATTTCCACACAACCATTCATCATTGTGTGGGCACATAAAGAACTCATTGCGTGCCGTGCAATGGGACACCTCTAGGTCGACGCAACACCCATTTTACGCATGCGCAACACATCTATTCTGCACAAATATAAGAATTTCTTTTCTTTTATCTTTCTCCACTTCAATTTATACTCTTTCATTACTTCAATCTTTTCTTCTTCTTTTTTTATGCTCCAATAACGTGTTGCGCCTCTTGGTCCGACCCTTCTTCTCCTTCTTGTACAGGCGGTTCTTTCCCCACTAGTCCTAGGATTGTTTCCCACCGGATAGGAGACCATAAAGCCTCGTTCAGGCATAAAGGGAGGCCTTTATGAAGTATGGTCAATCCTTTTAATGTCATCTCCTTATAAGGACCCTTATGTCTGACGAAGTTGATCAGCGTGCATTAGAACTTCTACTTCATCCACTTCTCTTTGAAGGTAGACAAATATCCTAGTCCCTGCTTCCTTTTGTTGTAGGTTGTCTCCACTGCCCTTGTCCTAGAGTGATTCTTTGTATGGTACTTAAAGCTTTGTCAGTCCGCCAGCAAGAAGACATACTCGGCACTCATTGGCAATGGATTGGTAATTGTATTCACAATCTCGATCTTGAAACTATGGTAGGGAATGTCTTCCTCTAAACATTGGATGTTGATGACCGGAATGTTTGGTTCTTGTGTAACGTAGCTGTTTGGAAATTTTAACTCAGAATTAGATAGGATGGAGATTCCCTTGTTGTCTAGGATATATTTTACTTGGTGGTGTGGGGTAGAAGGGATGGATCTGACTTTATGAAGTCATGGCCTTCCCAGTAGCATGTTGAAGGATGCAAATATATCCAAGACTTGGAAAGTGATGACCAAGATATATAGGCCGATCTGCACCTCAATATCTACTTCTCCATCCACAGTTCGGTGAGAGTTGACGAAGGCCCTAACACTCATGTTGCAAAGCCAGAAGGATGATTGTTCGATTATGAGGCAAACAATGATTTTGAGTGGGCACATGTTCAAGCTTAAGCCGTTGTCAATGAGGACTAGTGGAACTCATAGGTTCTTGTAACACAAAGCTATATTGAGTGACCTTCCATGATTTTGGCCTTAAGGAGGAAGCTCATCATCCATGAAAGTAATGACCCTATGAGTGGGGAGTTTCCCAATCATGAGCGCGATCATTTTGGGCGGGGTGTCCGAGGTGATATAAGAGTCGATTAATGTTTTGGCGAGCAACTTCCGCTGCATTCATGATGTGCATAACATCTGTCATACGAATATCTATGTCAGGATCATCTGAGTCGTGTTGTTATATCATATGTTGTCTCTCTTTTTAGCCCCAATAGAGTGCCTTTAAGGTCTCCTCTATTGATTTTTTGTTTGCAATGCCCATTGAGGTTCGCATTTCCTACGTCGGTGCATTCTAGGTATATCCAAGGAACTGCCTTGTAACATGAAAGCTCTTTTTCCTCAAGGATTATAGGTTCTTTAGAGGTTGGCGTTTATGTTAGGGTTGTGGGGATAATCATTATTTGCTCTTCGTATGGAGCTCTTTCTTGTAAGACCACTCTATTGCCCACACTGAATGGGATATGGTGAGGTTCATCCTCATAGATGATATGAGGCATAGGCTTTCGCTTGGCTACAATGGTGGTCGAAGGCTGCCATGGGATGAAGAAGGGTCTTTTCTCCATCACCAGGGGGAGCTCTTGTAATGAGCTAGCTGATTTGGCATGTGGAGAGGTGCCCCAAGTGATCTGTCAGTGATTTTTTGGGCTCCCCCTTGTAAGACAACCAGCTCATAAGACTACCTACTCCCGATAGATTCTTCTGCGAGTTGTCTCTGGTTGAATTGGTGGGAGTGACGATGGAGGTGAAGAGAAACCCTCCTTTAGGATTATCAGTTTACAACTTGGGAGTGCTCCTTGCAAAATGACTAGTTCGAAGCTAGAGGGTGCACCTTCCAATACCACTGGCTCCCATTGCTAATTATTGATAGGAGGAAGTAGTGGAAAATAGAGAGCGTGCCTTCCTTGAAGGATTAATGGCTCAGTTGCTTGGAGAGGGGTCTGGGACGCCCCTTACAAGACTAATGGTGCATTAGAATGATCTTCTAGGATGATATGGATAAACCGTATAGGAGAGAAGAAGCGATTGATGCTTTCCTTTTTGACGTAATTGATGGCTTGACTGCTTGATGAGTTGGGTTCCGATTGATACTATCTAGGGGATTTTGGAGAATGTTAGTAGGAGCCGCTGGAGTCGTCCCCAAATCCAAGATGGTAGTCTTTCGACTGTCAATAAGATCTTGAATTGCATGCTCCATGGAGAAACATCGTTCTGTTGAGTGACCTTGGCCCTGGTGGTACATGCAGTACTCATTCTCATCGTAGTTCAGCGGCAGAGGATTTGGAGGTGGCTTGGGTTGTAAGAGAGTGAGGAGTTGTTTCTACACTAACGTTTCCATGATTTAACTGTACATTTGTGTGAGTGGGGTGAACTTCCTAAACTCCTTAGTCATTTGTCAATTTTGATGGGGGTACTGGGCATTTTCCTTAGGCTGTTACTGTTGTGGTGGTTGGGAAGGTCATGACTATAAATTTTGTTGCAGTGGAGGTGGTGGTTAGTGAATCTATTGTTGATGCTAAGGGCAGTACTACTAGTATTGGCGATGTCCTTGTTGAGGCGCATGTTAGGTGCCCTGAGCTGTGGTGATGAGTTTATTTGCTTATGTTGGGTGATGGGTGAAACTATTGCCATTTTCATTCCATTATCCCATGGGTCTTCCTTCAATCATATTCTGTTTGACTAGAGTGGCCTAATGAGGCCATGGGGAGATCATCCCTACATGTATTCATGCTTCTACTTGTTCTCCACTGCGGATTAGTTAAAAGAAATTCACATAGGGATGTAAGATCAGATATCTAAAGATGCCTAGATTCATTGAATGGACGATCATAGAGATTTGCTCCTCATCATCGATTGGGGTGCGCATTCTGACGACCATTGCTCGCCATCATCCCACATATGCAGATAACATTTCGTCACATCGCTGTTTCAAGGGTACCAATCTACTCTCTTGGGAGCAATGTTGAGGTTGTAGGTAAACCTATCGAAGAATACTTGTGAGAGTTGTTCCCAAGTTTTGATTCAGTGTCAATCTAGAGAAGTGTACTAGTCCAGGGCATCACACTTCAGGGACTTTTGAAATAACCAGTAAGGGCTCCTTCATTCCCTGTTACTGCATTCAATTCCCCACAGAATGCCTTGAGATATGTCATAGGGCATCCATTGTTTATCTCTTGAATTTAGGTATCTTAAAGTTCTAAGGTACTTGTACATCTAGAAAGGCATACAATTCCCTGAATTTTGTTAAGGGTAGATAGAATCCTTGATGTCTTTGAAGCTAGTTTTGCATAGTTTGGAGCTGCTCTGGCAACTCCCTTATTTATGCACGGATCATTTAAGGGACTGATGTCTCTTTCTGTAAGGTTTGTTTTGCTCCTTCGACATAGTGATTTATTTCTTCGATACTATGGATCCCGTGAGAAAGAGCTTGTTGAAATGTAACCATGTTCTTGGTTGTGTAAAAGTGAAATTGAAAAGCACTCCTAGTCGGGTGAGGCTAGGATGATGGAAACTGACCCCCTTAATGGGTATTCAACACATTCTGCCGGTTGAACAGGGCTTGACAATGACCCCCGTTATAGGCATTCACTAGTGTTTTCCCTGGGCTTTCGGTCGAGGAAGCTACTGTTTGAAATTGATTTGAGATCCCGATTGTAGGATGTGCTGGAAATTGACTGGAGAGCCTATTTATAAGATCGGTTCGAAATTGATTTGAAAGCCCGGTTGTGAGGTTGTTAGAAATTGATTTGAAACCCGGACCGTGAATCTATTATGAAATTGACTAGGAATCCCAGTTGCGGGATTATTTTGAGATTGACTCCCAGTTGTGGGAGACTAATGAAAGAAGTGCCCAATGGTCAAGGATTGGGATGCTGGTGTCGATGGTCTTATGTGGACTCCGATAATTGTGCTTGATATGAGCTGAAAGATGAAAAGAGCCTCAAAGTTTATAGTCATTGTTGTTGAACCGGGCCAACTTGGTTGCTGGCTATGGTGGCTTATGCCTGCATGAATTGTAGGAACATTTCCTACATTACTTTTACACCTTGTGCCAATTCCTGAATACAGGCCATTGATACGATTTCTACCTGTTATAGTTGTGCAGGATGAGCTTTTACGAGATCAAGAGTGTGGAAGGTTTGAGCATCTTTTTTGTGGTTGGCCATAGCTATTTTTGATCTGGTGCGGATTATGCTACGGTAAGAGGGGTTTTTTTGAGAATGCCTAACTCCTAGAGGCATAATTTCTTTTTCTTTTTTAGTTTTCTTGTAATGGATGCAGATGCAAATGTACGAGAACCGGTGTTCCTCAAGAATTTGTAAGATCTTATTTTTTAAGTCAAGTTGCAACTAGTGTGACTAGTGCCTCCCCAATAAAATTGTCATCCTGTGTACGCTAGATCCCAGGTGGAGGAATTGACTCACTTTCCATGGGTTACCTCTCAAGGGCTTTTAGGGGTTAAGAGGGTGTTTTGTTTGACCAGAGTCGCCACTAACCAATTACTTTGAACATACGGTCAGTTAGACCCTATAGAAACGCTTAGTATTGAAAATTTGAAGATCCTTGGCCCTATGATGACTCTTGAATTTGCGTTACAAAAATTTTGAGTAAGGGACTATGGTTATAAGGAGGGAAGGTTTTAAGCACCGACTTTTCCTGTACAGATGTACAGTCTCTACTTCACAAGATATGACTAATTTTCAAAGAATATAATTAGTTCTCACACCCAAATGATTGAAATATAATGCAATAATAATGATGGGTAGTCGATTTAAATTTTTAATGGGCAGGACCAATAATATTGGCAAGCCACAAAGCATATGTTTAAACCGACCGAGTGCATAGTGCAAAGCATGTAAAAATATGATGTGTGAGATGCTCGATGCTATG